>OZ007596.1:242820527-243414159 GCA_963931845.1 Maratus michaelseni | reverse complement strand
GAAGAAGCTTCGTGATCTTTTTCAATCGAAAATATTTGAAATATTGCTTTATTTGATGGCGATTATTAATCGCGTTTTCAAACTAGGGGAATCAATTTTTTACGAAACTACTCAGCCAATCGTCTTAACTGTTTCATTTTTTTTATTTAAATGAAACAAGGTTCTTTTTTTGCTTGAGTTATACCACCAATATGTATCACTTTTAACAATTACCTTTTTTTTTAAATTATTCTTAATTCAAAAGAATCCTACTGTGCCCACTTTTTTTTTAAATTATCTTCATTCTGTTAATTATGAACAATTGAATATTGTAATATTTTATAATGTTACTTAAAAATTGGTTTTAGATGACTGAGCCTTGAATAAAATGATTTCCCGAAGTGAGGCACACTGCGTAATCATTGATATACACACCATGATACGAAGAAAAATTTCTAAAATATTTCCTGTTTAAAAAAATCTTGTCTAGGTTTAAAGAAACATAGTGAAAAAGTCTTCATCCTAGTTTATAAAACTGCTTTCTATGGCTAAATATAGTAAACCTCCTCTGAAAGTTTCTATTATTATTTTACATAAGGCGACAGTATAGTAGAAATCCCTTTTATTGTGACCTACCCTTCGGGGTGATCAACATGAAAGGTTGTCATGACACAGATTTTTTTAAAAACACAACAATTTATTTAAAACAGTAAGCAAGGAATTGGTAGCGGATACTTAACACAGGCGATCCGAGATAAATTCACTTTAAAAAAATCGAGAATGGGGGGGGGGTAATCTTTTTCCGAAAGTTTTTTAATTTAACTCGATTAATTCGGCTCCAAATGACCACACCGTTCGTTCTGCAAAGACCTAAGCAATTCCCTTTTGCAGATAATATCGATAGAAATAGAATCCCGTGGATTCCGGTGTTATAATATATTCGAAAGGAAAAGCTCGACTTCTTACTCAAATGTCAAAAATTCACACTCTATGTCTCTATCAAAACTACTTGTCTAGAACTCCACAGGAAATTAACAGGTGAATTGAATTACACGAGAGAACTAAATAACTGAGGGCGAGATGCCTTCCAAATGCTCTGAAGCCATCTACTACCGCACTATATGTAGAAACTACGCAAACACAGTAGCATATCATTGCATTGCACGTTGTAGCATATCATTCATATGTACATGCAAACTATATCTAATATATATATATATATATATATATATATATGGCTATATATTGATTTGTTACATTTCATTTATTCATCAGATACAAAATCTCTGGCATTTTCTTTTCACAAATATAAAGCGATGAAAATAATAATGATTGTGAAAATCCAAGTGCTTTAAGAGGTTAAATTATTCAACCATTTCATCCTTTTATTTGCATTTTGGATAATAATTTGGAAACGTTTTCTGTAATGTGGAGTATGAACTTCTGAGTCTGGTGTTTATGGGATTATTTGTAAAATTAGAAACGCTTTCAGGGTAGTGGATAAAATTTTAGAGAAGCTATTTGACTGAAAATTCGGATTAGAGAAAATGTTTGTAACTTTTTTAATGTGTGCTGACAGAAACAAAATATATTGCAATGTTTTGGGAGAGTTATTTTGTAAAAGAAAGATTGTAGCTGACTGAACGTTTGTATAAATATCTGTTATTTGACACAATAAAGATAAAACTGCGAGTTATGAGTTTGTGTTCTTCAAGATTATTGAATTTACCGTTTTCTTGAAATTATTAATCACAAAATAAGAGTTTTATAGGAATTATTTTAGAGGTATATAGTTATATTTTAGAATTATATTTCAGAATTATATTTCAGAATTATATTTCAGAATTATATAGTTATGTATCTCTGAAATAAAATTTAATCTAGACTATATATATGTTTATATATTTTTTTCTTACACTGTATTGATTCATCAGATATAATGTTTCTATATTTCTATTACCGAAACTTTAAATGAAAAAAAAATCGAAAATTGTTTAGTTGAGAAATTTTACGAGCTTAAAAAGGTGAAATTACTCAATTATTTGTCTTTTTTATATTCATTCTCGATAAATATTTATAAACGCGCTGTTTAATATAGTGAAAGGATTGCAACGCGTTGTGCTTATAGGATTATATATGAAACTAGAAACGTTTTTGGAGTAATGGATGTATTTCAAGAGAATTGAAAATCCATATTTTAAAAATGTGCGTGGTACTTTCTTTAATTTCCATTCTAATAAGAAGGAATGCATTGAAATGTATTAGAGAAGTGAAAAACAAAATCAATAACTAAATGAGCGGAATAATACGAAATAATATAAATATATACCCAATAAATATGCAAGCCAATATTGGCCCAATATTTGGTAAAATTTTCTATAAGGTACAGCTAGGATAGTCTGCGCATAATTCAAAAGAATAGCAATAAAAAATTTAAATATTAATTTTTGCAAAACTATCCATGAATAATTTTTACTTCATTTGTTTGTTATGCATTTCCATTGCTATTTTGTTGTTATGTTGCAATTTAATAGAACAGTTGTAATAAAACCAAGAAAGTTATTTTGCGCAATCTCTCCTTACAGGGTTGGTGTGATTGCGCACATGTGTAGGAGAGATTGTTACTAATAATAACTACAATTAAATTGTTAACAATAATAATTACACATAAATGACATTGCTGTAAGGATTTTGTGCACAAATTTTATTGTATTGGGAGTGAATATTTAAACCTAATGCTTAAAGAATCAGAAAAAGGAAATAATTTAAAAACGATTAAAAAATTTTAATTAAAGGGGGAAAAATTAAAGAATTTGAAAAAGCAAGTCCAGATAAGATTACAAAATAAAATTATGCAACTTAATAACACGTTTAACGTAAAATTAGTCCATTTTCATTTTTCATTTTTTATGCAAATTTACCAATAATCTCTCCCAGTATGGAAACTAATGGGAACAATGCGCCATCTCTCCTAAGTAGCAGATGCGCAAACTCTCCAACTTTGGTAGGAGAGATTGCGTGGCCTTTTATTTAAACATGGCCGCTACTAAAATGAACCGTTGATGTTCACATCGTTAGTATAGATTAGTAGCTTATGAGAAATCGTTTAAGTTACAAATATTTTGTACTATTGATATTGTAAAGAAATTCTGATGAATAGTTATGAAAATTCAAGCATTTACTTTAGGAAAACAAAACAAAATAGCAATACTTTATCTTAGACGCTCAAAGCAATCAACGTGTACTTTCAAGTAGACACTCCACTATTGTTGTTGCACAACTACCTGGAGTCGCTGCGCTCTTTCTCTACTCCTTCCCCCCGAACCTCTATGTGCGCAATCTCTCCGACCGCGCCATCTCTCCTGGCTTTACCTTATAACTTTTTATATTGATCAAGAAACAGATATGTATAATTGTGAACATATTTCACTTAATATACCAATATTTTTCTATACACACACACACACACACACACACACACACACATATATATATATATATATATATATATATATATATTTATTTATTTATTTATATATGTGCGTGTGTGTGTGTCATGTATAATAATGTACTTTAGTATATGATATATACATATAATTTGAGATTATATCATATACTATTATATTTACAATATGTGTATATATATATGTATTTAGAGAGAGAGAGAGAGAGAGAAAGAGAAAGATAGATGGATAGATAGATAGATAGATAGATAGATATATGGATTGACAGATATATATATATCATGTATAATAGCATGTGATTTTATATGTTATATATATAATAGTAGTACAATATCAGATACTATTATATGTGCATCATATATATATATATATATATATATGCATAGATAGATAGATAAATAGATAGATATCGATTTCTTGTTGCAAATCTTGTACGACGCTTCATTTTATCATTCATTTTATCATAATATATAACTTTTCTCGCCTTCTGTTCCCGCAACTTTAAAGCAATCAAATCAACCAAGATGTGATTGGTTGCGAAATTTCAAGTACTTTAAGAAGTAAAATTATTCAACTATTCCATCATTTTATTTCCATTCTAGATAATTGTTTGGAAACGCGCTCTTAGGAATTGCTAAGTCTGATGCTTGTAGGATTATATGTAAAATTAGAGATGTTTTCTAAGTTAGGGATATATATTGAGTGATAATTTGTAATTCAAAGTCCAAGTTTTGGAAAATGTGCATAATTTCATTATTATATGTTGGCAGAAAAACAAATATATTGCAAATTTTATTCGAGTGATGAAGAAACAAAATAAATAAATGAGTTGAATAACCCGAATGATATATAATAAATGAATATATAATGAATGAAATGATATATAATGAATGAAATATAATGAATGAAATATATTCCTATTTCCGAGCTGATTATGGCCCAACATTATGAAAAACGTTGCATTTATTGGCATTATATTTTGATCCAATATAAAGGGATTATTAACAATTCGCCAGTGCTGTACAAATAGTTTGAAGAAATATTTCGACCAATGCAACCATAATAAAAACAATATTTTGACATTATTGACATTTCATTGAAATTATTTCAATATAAACCTTATGTATAATATTATACATATATTTTGGCTACTTTCTGGTTTTCCATTCAGAATATTTCAAACGAAACCACAAGACTGCACAAAATATTTTACTTATATTAAAATTATTTTCAATGAAACGCTATTATGGCATATATATTGGCTTTATTTTGAAAATATGGCCATTGATAGTCCCAACTATGCCGGAATACTGACTTAATTTTCTTTATAATAACAAAACATTTCCCGCTAATATTGATCCAACATTGGCAAAATCTAAAAACCCCAAATATAACATGCTGATGAACAATGAAGATATAATCAATATTCCTCTAAAAGGTGGATTAAAACTTTGTGCCGTTATATTAAAAATAAATGTGCAACGTTAAATTAGCACAAATTAAAATTATTTCTAATGGCAAACAGCTGTTTCAGAGCCCTTAAGCTCCATCTTCAGTGCCAACTCAAAAGGTAAAAACGAATTAAAAACTCCTAGGCCATGACCGCTTGCCTGCCATCTCTCGCCCCGCGGGCAGATGAAATGGTTTTGAATTTTTCAAAACAACAGCGGAGACGAGGAAACACACGTGACAGAGAGACCAATAGGAACACTCCGCCGACCGGGAAAGTTTAAGTGTGGAGGCGAATAAAGGAGAGGGGACGAAGAGAATGAACTAAGCGAAACGCAGCCAGACGTTTCAAACGCTTTGTACGGCAGAGAAAAAACCAGAAAGGGTGGGGGGGGGGCAATGAGGATGAATTAAATGAAAGGTAGCCAGACATTTGAAAAATTTGGTGTACTGGACAAATCATTAACCAAGCTGCTAAAATTGGCTGCTTTTAATACATATGTTCATCGCGCCTTAAAAATTTGTTCATCTGAGAGTTTACTCAAAGCGGAGTTAGACTACATCAAATCAATAGCCTTTGACCGGGGTTATCCTGTTGAAATAGTTGATTCAATTCATAATAAACAAATTAAACGTACGCATTCCAATGTTAACAATGTTCGCAATGAAAATTTAATTATACTTCCATATTTTCCGAGAATAAGCCATCAAATATCTAGAATTTTGAAAAGTTTCGACTTTAAAATAGTTTATGCACCGTTTAACAAAATCAAATTTACAGACCTCAAACATCCAATAGACAGATTTTCACATTGGGGAATTTATAAAATATCTTGCGAATGTGATAAAATGTACATAGGTCAAACTAAGAGACCGCTTAGAGTCCGTTTAGGGGAGCATAAAAACTATGTTAAAAATTGTGATATTAAACGATCTGCAATAGCTAACCATTGTTGGTCTGAAAGTCACAGTTTTAATTTTTCGGAAGGTGCGATAATTCAGAAATGCTCATCAATTTACGACCTAAATTTCTGGGAAGCTTATTACATATGGAAAAATTCGAGCAGCTTGGTTAATGATTTGTCCAGTACACCAAATTTTTCAAATGTCTGGCTACCTTTCATTTAATTCATCCTCATTGCCCCCCCCCCCTTTCTGGTTTTTTCTCTGCCGTACAAAGCGTTTGAAACGTCTGGCTGCGTTTCGCTTAGTTCATTCTCTTCGTCCCCTCTCCTTTATTCGCCTCCACACTTAAACTTTCCCGGTCGGCGGAGTGTTCCTATTGGTCTCTCTGTCACGTGTGTTTCCTCGTCTCCGCTGTTGTTTTGAAAAATTCAACGCCATTTCATCTGGCCGCGGGGCGAGAGATGGCAGGCAAGCGGTCATGGCCTAGGAGTTTTTAATTCGTTTTTAACTTTTGAGTTGGCACTGAAGATGGAGCTTAAGGGCTCTAAAACAGTTGTTTGCCATTAGAAATAATTTTAATTTGTGCTAATTTAACGTTGCACATTTATTTTTAATATAATCAATATTGCCCAGTACGGTTTTGAACTAGGGATGCCATATAAAGAGATAAAAAACGAATATGACTTATGTTTTTAAATAAACTTTTAAATACCGCTTTCAAAAAAAAAATATATATATTTAATAATTACATAAAACTCAAGCAACGTAAAAATTAATATTGATAAGATTTTTATTTAATTTTTTTTTCATTCTCCAGTATTACATTTAGGTAGCGAAAAAACAAAAATGTAAGGTAAAACCCCTAGTTATTGACACCTAACCTGTAACTGACACTGCAGCAGAAATCTAACTCAAATAAGCATTTTTTTGTAAAATTCTGCAAATTAATATCATCTAGTGGTAACTTATTTGTCTTAATTGTTATAATTTATTTTTTAGCTATTGGTTTTTCAAAAAACGGATGGTGTCAGTTACTGGAGATACTGACAATATTTATGACAAAAATTAATTTTTAGTAATAAAAAGGATAATTTTTCAAAATTTTGTCTATAGTAATTTTTTAATGTATCTTTACTTTACTTTCAAGAACAAAGATAAGTATGAAATATATTTAAAACTTTGGAATAGTAATTTTAATAAAACAAATTTCTTAAAGTATCGGTTACTGTGGGTTTCACCCTACACTTATTTTTTTTTAAATTATTATTTAATATCAGCATTTTTGCACTATTGTATTCTTTGCATAGTAGGTTAAGAAATATTGAAAAAACATATTCGTAAATTAAACTTATATTGTATTCTGACATACATATAAACTAGAAAATTTATTTAATGGATATAATGAGCAATAAATATTTATATATAAATTTTAAAACATTATTCTTAGTTCTTAACGACAAATCTATGGAAATGTACTTTTAAACAGCCAATCGCTTTTTTCTGAATAGATTCTCGATATTTGTAACTTTTTAATAGTACCAATTCGACTCTTTCATATTTTTCATATTTGCAACTGAAAATCATTAAATAAATCTGTACAGAATATCTAACCACTCCATCTTAAAGAAAAAGTGCATAATTAGAAAGAATGCAATAGAGAAATAGAGATAATAAAAAGAGAAAGAATAAAGAGAAAGAGAATAAAGAAAATTGCATAAATCGATATACTCACATTCTTGTTTGTTTATAAAAACAGAACAAAATATAATTCGTCAAACATGAAGAAACTTAAATGTTTTGCTTGATATTTAAATTGCATTGACTGTATCCATTTTTGAGAAGATAAAGTGCAAAAATAATTAAAATAAATGATCAACGTAAAAAAATGCATAAATAAAATACATATAAAGTAGCAAACAGCTGTTTGCTAGTTTATGTGTATTTTATTTGTGCTATTTTTACGTTGATCATTTATTTTAATATAACGACACAAAGCTCAATCCTCGCATTTTACATACAATAATAATGTTTTAGTTTTCAGAATAAAAATGCAACCGTTTTTAAAGATAGAAGCATTTTTCTCTTCCGATGTTTTTACAAATACTTCGAAAATCGAAATCACACAGCTGGCGAATGTTAATAATGTCCACAAAGTCACCGTTGGTGTTTTTACATGTGAGATATAGCCATTAATGTTAGTTTAATACTTAGTCAATTTCACAATGCACACAGCCTATAGAGGTGAGTTTCCAATCTAATGTTAACAGTTCTAATATTTTTCACGTAGATTGACTGGTAGCGTATCCTCTTTAAAAATATTCAGAAACCAGAGATTTAGACCAGAAAAGAAACTAAATAATAAAGACTGCAATAAATATTTTAAAGAATATTCAGTTACAATTTTAATCTGATTCATGCAATAAAAGAACTATGTTATTTTATAAAATCGTGTATACATATATTAAAAATTAATAATCATTTTCTTATCCAGTTGATTTTTTTCCTGTCAAATGTACTTTTCAGATTTTCTTCGTAAGCTTTTATAACTTCATTTAATTTTTTTTCACAAATTGACAATTTGATTCATCATTTTATAACTATTTAAAGATTATAATAACAGCTGTTCAGTCACATACAATTCCAGACACTTTTCCCATTGGCATTTTTTCTTTCGTTCTGGAGATGCATTACAGAAAAACAGTCTTCTTTTGCTAATCAAAAAGTTTCTTTAATTTAAATGATTTGTTTATACAACAATCCTAATTAAACTCTATTTTACATAAGTATAATCAGATTTCTGATAGTGATAAATGAGATGCGCTATTGTCATTATCAAAATATGATTAGAAAGAACCTATCAAAAAACACATAAATCTTCAGTAATTTCAGTAAAGTTTCTAAAGTTCATCAAAATACATTTTTCGTCTAGTTTTTGTAAACTAATACAGTTCTTCTGGAATTCTACGAATGAAAGTTTAGTTATTATGATGAGAATTGGCATAATTAATGATAAATGGAAGACGTTCTTGTCAGAACGTCTTGAAAAATACCTAAAAGGTTTAGTTTTAGTTAAAAGGAGTTTTGGAAAACTTTATATAATTGCATTTTTACTTACAAAAAATTAGTTTTATAAGTGTAATTACCTGTAGTTATTGTTTCAGAAGAAAAATAATTTTCAATAGACAAAGATAATTTCAAGTAAACTTTAGTTTTAATTTAACATGCAATATCTACTCACTCTGGTAGTTGTCATATCGGATCATAAATTTGAAATTTAAATATTAATATTTTACGGTAATAAACAACTACTGTAATTAAAAACAGCAGTTGTATTAATAGAAACAGTATTTGTGTTAATAAACAACAATAATCCTCTTTAAAAATATTTTTAAAAAATACAGTAATTTAGACGAGAAACAAAACTAAATAATAAAGACTGCAATACATATTTTAAAGAATATTCAGTTGCAATTTTAATCTGCTTCATGCAATAAAGGAGCTATGTTATTTTATAAAATCGTATTAAAATATATTAAAATTAATAATATTTTTCTTATCCCGTTCATTCTTTCTTGTCAGATATATTTTTCAGATTTTAATCTTAAGCTTTTATTACTTCATTAAATTGTTTTCACAGGTTGACGATTTGATTCATCATTTTATAACTTTTTAAAGATTATAATAACAGCTGTTCAGTCACATACATTTCCAGACACTTTTCCCATTGGAATTTTTTGTTGTTGTTGTTCTGGTGATGCATTCTTCTTTTGCTAATAAAAAAGTTTCTTTAATTTAAATGATTTTTTTATACAACAATCCTAATTAAACTCTATTTTACATCAGTATAATCAGATTTCTGATATTGATAAATGAGATGCGCTATTGTTATTATCAAAATATGATTAGAAGGAAAGAACCCAACAAAAAACATTTAAATCTTCAGTAATTTCAGTAAAGTTTCTGAAGTTCATCAAAATACAGTTTTTACTAATTTTTGTAAACTAATACAGTTCTTCTGGAATTCTACGAATGAAAGTTTAGTTAATATGATGAGAATTTGGCATAATTAATGACAAATGGAAGACGTTCTTGACAGAACGTCTTGAAAAATACCTAAAAAGTTTAGTTTTAGTTAAAATGAGTTTTGGAAAACTTTATATAACTGCATTTTTACTTTCAAAATAATTAGTTTCATAAGTGTAATTACCTGTAGTTATTGTTTCAGAAGAAAAATAATTTTCAATAGACAAATTAAGATAATTTCAGGTAAACTTTAGTTTTAATTTAATATTAATATCTGCTCTGGTAGTTGTCATACCGGATCATAAATTTGAAATTCAACTATCCAGTTTCTTTATGTTAATAAACAACTACTGATTTATTCACAAAATGTATACTAATGTTTAGCTTATTATATCATTGTTTTTCTCTGATGATTTATTGTTTAAGATATATACATACAAGCATAAATACATACACACGCACAGATATATGTATATATGCAAATATATATATATATATATGTGTGTATGTGTGTATAGATATATTAAAATTCAGAAATTAGTTCATTATCCAGTACATGTTTCCCCGTGAAAAATATTTTCAGTATTTTATTAAAAGTTTATGACACCCTTCAGTTGTTTTAATACTTTCACCATTTGATTCGATCATTTATATATATATTTTTTAAAGATCTCATAACAGCTGCTCAGTCACATACATTCCTAAATGTTTTTTCCAAGAGGCATTCATCTTAAAAAGTAATTCCAACAAAATATGCCACTATTCCCGGATGAAACATTTTGCTAATGTAAATGAGGGTTTTTTTATTGTGTGTGTGGTATAAACAACAGTCCTAATTAAATGCTATTACATTTAAATAAAATCTTACTTTTGATGCTGATAAATGAGAGACGGACTCGTTATTATCAGAAACATCATTAAGAGCAATCTCTATCCTCCACTTTCGGAAAAATTACGAAAATATCAATTGTCTTTATTTTTAACTTAAAATGTATTTAGTTAAAATTTTCCCTATTAGATTAAGGAGTAGTTATGTAACGATCGGATGACATTCATAGGTGAAAAATGCTTTTTATCTACATCTATTTTCCTTTAATGAATCAGACTTCCAGTTTTTTAATTTATTTTTCTTAGTTTGTATTTTTTCAATATATCGCAATGCAAAAACTTCAACATACACTTTTCAATTGACTCGTTGCTTTTTGGACAAACCTTAAGGGGCATCTTACTTATAATAAAATCCAAAGGCGAGAAAGTGTCTGTAAATAATCCGGGATGGACCACTCTGGTCTGCGAGTCGACCGTAGTTAAACGCCATGTTAGGTTTACTGAAAAACATATGCTAACACATGACCACTAAATGATAATTTCTTCTACTTGAAATAATTTCTGTTCAGACTATTTTCGTATAAAACATGTATATCATATCCAGTTATAATGTTTTAAGCTTTAAATTAAAAATAACAGATTAAACATCCGATTATCTGATGTAAACAAACGAATAATGTTGCCATTCAAAAACACAAATCCCATATGTAGAAAAAAAAATGAATGACTCTTTGAACGTTTCATTAAAATATCCGATTATGCTCTTAAAATATTTGTAAAAGCATATTAAAGTCTTTAAGTAATTTAAAGGATTTCTTTAATTTATTTCTGTAAGCATTTTTTTTTCTGTAAGCACTTTTTTCAGAAATAGCGATGATAGATAGCTTTCATAGAGAGACTTTGCGATGATTCTTCAGTATTCTACATTTTGGCGCAGTTCTGGCGCCATCTATTAGTGGTAAATATAAACGAAGGAAGTTTTTGTTGAAAAATATATTAAAAAAATATTAATAAAGTTGTAAAATAATATAAAATGAATATAAGGATATTTTAGCACCATCTATGGACAATTAATATAAAAAAATATCTTTCTGTTGGAAAAAAATATTATATAACATAATAATAAAGTTGTAAAATAATATAAAATGCATATAAACATATTTTTAAACTAAGAAAAATTCCTGGTGTATTGATTTATTTAAAGATCAACTTTTAAAAGCTTCAGCTTAATATCATTTCTTTCTTAAAAATCTAACTTGGTTAAATCAAATTTTAATCGCCTAGCTTATATCCAATTAAATTCTGAAATTTTGCTTGCATTGTAAAATAAATATTTCTTATGAAACACAGTTAAAATATAAGGAATATATAGTATCGCATGTCACATATGTTAATTATATCAATGCAGATTCAAATTTTGATTTTTAACATAGTAACGTTTAAACCTTACTTTATAGTGAAAAAAAAATGTAATTTAATAAGAGAATGTGAAAAGATATTTTCCAGTCATACTAATGCATTTAATAATTTCAATTTACTTAAGAAATAAAATAAGATGACTTTAATGATCAAAATTTATTTTGTTTTTTTCAGGCATATGTTTAAAATAAGACAAAATCAGGTTTTAATTTGATGAATACTTTTAAAAGTTAAAGTTATATTATCTACTTTCGTCGTTGTATTTATTTTAGCTATTTATTCATTACTGGAAAACTTCGTTTTTTCTGTCATTTTAAATGGGATATTTTGGTACTGTGAGTTAAGAATCTAATATCCATTAAAATGCAATTTTCTGTCTCCTTTTATGTTTTTCTGCTATGTATTTGTTTCTTCATGACTGGAAAACTTTGTTCTTCAAGAAATATTAAAATTCAACTCTATTGTACTATTAATTAGACAATTTAAAACGAACAAAATTTTAATGTTTTGTACAATCGTTAAACCATTTCAGAATTTGCATTTAATTTTTCCTATGTAACCAAACAATGAGCTGTGAGTCAAGCTCTTTATAAACTCATTATATATATATATTTTTTTTTTTTCAAAAACTTTCTCACATGGATTATTTTTTAAGTATTTTTGAATTTTTTGTCCAATCGTTGAACCATTTCAGAAATTGAATATTGAGTAAAAAAAAAATCCTCATCATTTGTATTTGTAGAAATCATTTGTCATTCTTAAAACGTACTTTTCTACAATACAAACCTTTCAGTAACAAAATCTTCATGCTGTTTGTTTGTATGAAGTCTTATGAAAATGAAACGCAGATCAACATTCCGTCATTTTTGACGGGCTTTATATACTAGTTTAGAAATATTAGGGATTATATTTTTAACCATAAAAGTAGTTTAATTTGAAAAATAAAAATGTTATGTCGATAGCTATTTATACTGCAGTTTTTATAAATGTCATGGCATTTTATTTATATTTTCTTCAACTAAACATTTTTTTGTAAACTGGATCCCTAACGCTATAGAAAATATTAAAAAAAAAAAATACTGTAAAAGTATCAAAATTGTGAGAGAAGTAAAACTTTAAAATTTCTCTAATATATTTTAAATAATTTTTAATAATTTACACAAGAATTTCATTATTTTATTAAATCATTTTCCTTTATAGAACCATTTAATAATATGTTAAAAAGGTATTATTGAACATTGAATAAAATATCAAGAAACATTCATCAGATAACATCAGCTATCTCAAATCTTCGTCAATTTCAGAAAAGTTTTCCATGTTCATTTCACATATAGATTTCTAAACTGTTATATTTTTTCAAGATTTCTTAGAATTGAAGTTTAGTTTTTAAGACAAGAGTCTAGAATAAGTAATGACAGCACGTCTAAAATAAAAATACCTGAACATGTTTCAGTTTAAGTTAAGCTTAAGTTTCAGTTTAAGTTAAGTTTTTTAATTAAAAGTAAATATAAATAGTTTTATTATGTCGTTAATTTTTCTCAGTGGAATATATAATATTTTTTTCTTTCCCCCACCCCCACCCCCCTTAAACTATTACCACATTCTTAAATGTCTTTCATATAGTTTTAAAATATAATTCATTCATTTACTTTTTAAATGATAGAATAAAAGTCTCCAGTCAGATATGCACCCATATCCTTCTTCCTAATTGCGTTTCATCTTTTGTTCTTAAATTTAAGTCCAACAAAAAGTGGCCAAATTTCCAGCTAAAGATTTTTTTTTCATGTAAATATTTTTATTTTCCTACAACAATCCTAATTAAACTCTACTTTACTTCAATATATTACGATCTCTGTTGTTAATAAATGAAGTACTGTATCGTACTTATGAGAAAATAATTAACAAGAAACATGAAACTGAAATTACATCAAATAATTCAACTTTAATTATTTCAGAAAAGTTTTCAAAGTTCATGAAAATACCTATCTTATTTATGTATCATAAACTAATATACCTTTTTTGCATTTCTTGAATTAAAGTTTTGTTGTTCTGATGCGAATGTGGAAGAAGTAATGACACATACACGAAATTATTGAGTGAATGACTAAATTATTTTACGCTTTTCCCTTTAAACTTTTATCAAATCTTTAAATCTATTTCATAGTTGGAAAATATTATTCATTATTTTATTTTTTAAATGATGTATTAAAAGTCGTTCAGTCACATATTAACTCAGATTCCCTACCCCCTTCCGAATGACGTTTCACCTTTTGTTTTTAAAATTACAGAAGAATGTGCCAATTTTTCCAACTATTTTTTTTTCTTTTTCTTTGTTTGTCGTTGTTTGTTTCTTTCATGCAAAAAACCTAATTAAACTCTACTTTACTTTAATATATTACCATCTCTTCTCTTAATAAATGAAGTACTGTACCGTTATTATGAGAAAATGCTTAACAAGAATCAAACATCTGAAGTAAAGCAAATGATTCAAATTTTAGTAATTTCAGAAAAGTTATCAAATTTTATGAAATTTAGATTTTATAAACTACTGTACTTTCCTATTGGAATTTGTAATAATCAATGACAAATACAAGAAGTTCCAGAGTGAATGACTAAAATATTTTGTTTGTTTTTCCCCTTAAATTTTATTACATCCTTCAGTGTTTTTCATAATTTTAAAATATGAATCACCATTTTATTTTTAAATGGCATAATAAAAGCTGTCCATTAAAATATATACTGAGATCATTCTTCCGAATGGCGTTTCACCAATTGTTCATGCAATAAATTCCGGCAAAATGTGTTCTATTTTCAGCTGAAGATTTTTCTTAATATAGCATTTTTTTTCTCAGAACAAGCCTAATTAACTGTACTTAATTCAATATATTACGGTCTCTGTTGTTCATAAATGGTGTATTGTACTTGGGTTGGGTTGGGTTGATTATTGACGGCCAATTATCTACACTTGGGATATAGGCCCGGGGGAAGTGCCCTTCGTGGGGGGTCTTTCTAAGGGAACTTAACCCGTATTTACGCATGGATAAATCCACGGCTCGAACAAAACCACGAAAACTCCGAACGATTAGGCCGACGGGCGCGAATGGGAACGAACCCAGCACCTCCCGTCTAACAGCTTTGAGAGCAGAACCTCTCAGCCACTGGTGGGGCTGAGTATTGTACTTGGAGTATTGTAATAAAGTATTATCTATTAAGAGTAAATAGTTAATAAGAAACACCCATCTGAAATAACAGCAAATAATTCACATTATTGTTATTTCAAAAACGTTTTCAAAGTTCATGAAAGTACTTTTTTATATAAATATTTCATAAACCAACATACTTTTTCTGCATTTCTTGATTTAAAGTTTAGTTATTCTGCTGGGAATTTAGAATAACTAATGACACAGACATGAAGTCCCGGAGTGAATGACTAAAATATTTTGTTTGTTTTTTCCCTTAAAACTTGACATGAAACAATTATATCCTTAAATGTTTTGCATTATTTTAAAATATGTTTCATTATTTGTTTTTTGTTTTTAAATCATGTAAAAAAAAAAGCTGTTCAATCATATGTACACTTATATCCTTCTTCCGAATGGCGTTTCAACATTTGTTCTTAAAATGAAATCCACAAAATGTGCCCCCTTTTTTCAGATGGAGATTTTTGTCAATATAGCATTTTTTTTCATATAACAATCCTAATTCAAATAGCCTTTACTTCAATATATAACGGTCTCTGTTGTTCATAAATGGAGTATTGTACCGCTATTAAGAGTAAATAGTTAATAAGAAACGCCCATCTGAAATAGCAGCACATAATTCACATTTTAGTTATTTCAAAAACGTTTTCAACGTTCATGAAAGTACTTTTCTTATATAGATTTCATAATCTAACAACCTTTTTTCTGTATTTCTTGAATGAAAGTTTAGTTATTCTGCTGAGAATTTAGAATAACTGATGACACAGACATGAAGTCCCTGAGTGAATGACTAAATTATTTTGTTTGTTTTTCTCCTTAAACTTGACATGAAACAATCAATTATATTTTTAAACGTTTTGCATTGTTTTAACATATGCTTCATTATTTTATTTTTTTAAATCATGTAAAAAAAAAAAAAATGTTCAATCACATATATACTTATATTCTTCTTCCGAATGGTGTTTCACCATTTGTTCTTAAAATGAAATCCACAAACTGTTCCCCCTTTCTTCAGCTGAATATTTTTCTCAATATAGCATTTTTTTTCATACAACAATCCTAATTAAACTATACTTTACTCTAATATATTACGGTCTCTGTTGTTCATAAATCGAGTATTGTACTGCTATTAAAAGTAAATAGTTATTAAGAAACGCCGATCTTAAATAACATCAAATAAATAAAAATTTAGTTTTTTCAAAAACGTTTTCAAAGTTCATGAAAGTACTTTTCTGATATAGATTTCATATACTAACAACCTTTTTTCTGCATTTCTTGAATGAAAGTTTAGTTATTCTGCTGAGAATTTAGAATAACTGATGACACAGACATGAAGTCCCTGAGTGTATGACTAAATTATTTTGTTTGTTTTTCTCCTTAAACTTGACATGAAACAATCAATTATATTTTTAAACGTTTTGCATTGTTTTAACATATGCTTCATTATTTTATTTTTTTTTAAATCATGTAAAAAAAAAAACTGTTCAATCACATATATACTTATATCCTTCTTCCGAATGGTGTTTCACCATTTGTTCTTAAAATGAAATCCACAAACTGTTCCCCCTTTCTTCAGCTGAATATTTTTCTCAATATAGCATTTTTTTTCATACAACAATCCTAATTAAACTATACTTTACTCTAATATATTACGGTCTCTGTTGTTCATAAATCGAGTATTGTACCGCTATTAAAAGTAAATAGTTATTAAGAAACGCCGATCTTAAATAACATCAAATAAATAAAAATTTAGTTTTTTCAAAAAAGTTTTCAAAGTTCATGAAAGTACTTTTGTTATTTAGATTTCATATACTAACAACCTTTTTTCTGCATTTCTTGAATGAAAGTTTAGTTATTCTGCTGAGAATTTAGAATAACTGATGACACAGACATGAAGTCCCTGAGTGAATGACTAAATTATTTTGTTTGTTTTTCTCCTTAAACTTGACATGAAACAATCAATTATATTTTTAAACGTTTTGCATTGTTTTAACATATGCTTCATTATTTTATTTTTTTAAATCATGTAAAAAAAAAAAATGTTCAATCACATATATACTTATATTCTTCTTCCGAATGGTGTTTCACCATTTGTTCTTAAAATGAAATCCACAAACTGTTCCCCCTTTCTTCAGCTGAATATTTTTCTCAATATAGCATTTTTTTTCATACAACAATCCTAATTAAACTATACTTTACTCTAATATATTACGGTCTCTGTTGTTCATAAATCGAGTATTGTACTGCTATTAAAAGTAAATAGTTATTAAGAAACGCCGATCTTAAATAACATCAAATAAATAAAAATTTAGTTTTTTCAAAAACGTTTTCAAAGTTCATGAAAGTACTTTTCTGATATAGATTTCATATACTAACAACCTTTTTTCTGCATTTCTTGAATGAAAGTTTAGTTATTCTGCTGAGAATTTAGAATAACTGATGACACAGACATGAAGTCCCTGAGTGTATGACTAAATTATTTTGTTTGTTTTTCTCCTTAAACTTGACATGAAACAATCAATTATATTTTTAAACGTTTTGCATTGTTTTAACATATGCTTCATTATTTTATTTTTTTTAAATCATGTAAAAAAAAAAACTGTTCAATCACATATATACTTATATCCTTCTTCCGAATGGTGTTTCACCATTTGTTCTTAAAATGAAATCCACAAACTGTTCCCCCTTTCTTCAGCTGAATATTTTTCTCAATATAGCATTTTTTTTCATACAACAATCCTAATTAAACTATACTTTACTCTAATATATTACGGTCTCTGTTGTTCATAAATCGAGTATTGTACCGCTATTAAAAGTAAATAGTTATTAAGAAACGCCGATCTTAAATAACATCAAATAAATAAAAATTTAGTTTTTTCAAAAAAGTTTTCAAAGTTCATGAAAGTACTTTTGTTATTTAGATTTCATAAACTAACATAATTTTTTTGCATTTCTTGAATTAATGTTTAGTTATTCTGCTGGGAATTTAGAATAACTAATGACACAGACATGAAGTTCTCAACTAAATGACTAAATTAGTTTGCGTTTTTTTTTCATAAACATGACATGCAACAATCAATTAGATAATTAAATGTTTTGAATTGTTTTAAAATATGCTTCATTCTTTTAATTTTTTAAAATCATGTAATAAAAGATGTTCAGTCACATATACACTTAAATCCTTCTTTTTATTGGAGTTTCACCATTTGTTCTTAAAATGAAATCCACAAAATGTACCCGCTTATTTCAGCTGAAGTTTTTTCTTAATATACCTTTATTTTCGCACAACAATCCTAATTAAACTGTACTGAGCTTCAATATATTACGGTCTCTGTTGTCCATAAATGGAGTATTGTACTATTTTTATGAGTAAACAAGAAACGCCCATCTGGAATAACATCAAATAATTCAAATTTTGGTTATATCAAAAAAGTTTTCAAAGTTCATGCAAGTACTTTTCTTATTTAGATTTTATAAACTAATATACTTTTTTCTGCATTCCTTGAATTAAAGTTTAGTTATTCCGATGGTAATTTGGAATAATTAATGGCACATAAAAAAGTTACTGAATAAATAACTAAAAAAATGTTTTTATTAACTTTAACAGTTATCACATCCTTAAATGTTTTTCCCGTTTAAAAATATGATTCATTGTTTTATTATTTGAAATGATGGAATAAAAGCTACTTAGTCATGTATATATTCAGATCCTTCACCCTAAATGCGTTTCACCTTTTGTTCTTAAAATGAATTCCAGCAAATTATGCCCTTTTTTCCAGTTGAAGCTTTTTCTTAATATAAATATGTTTATTTCTCACAACAATTCTAATTAAACTCAACTTTCTTCAATATATTACGATTTCTGTTGTTCATAAATGTTGTACTGTACATGTTATGAGAAGATAGTCAACAAGAAACACCCATTTGAAATAACATCAAATAATTCAAATTTTAGTTATTTCAGAAAAGTTTGAAAAGTACTTTTCTCATTTAGATTTCATTTACAAATGTACTTTTTCTACATTTCTTGAATTAAAGTTTATTTATTCTAATGAGAATTTGGAATAACTAATGACAAAGACAAGAAGATCTTCACTGAATGACTAAAATAAAAATACACAAAAAACTTCAGTTTCTTTTATGCATGTTGTAGTTTAAAATACTTTTGCAAAATCTTCTGTAAAAGCATTGTCACGATTGAAAAGAATTAGTTTTATATATTGTTCCGAGCAGTTATTATTTCAGACGCAAAAAAAAAGTTAGGTAGATAATTAAAGTATTAAAGATGAATATTTTGAAAACTCATGTAAGATGAACGTTGTTGTAATTTAACGTGTCACTTTTTCGTACTTTATTAGATGTATTAGAATACCATATGTTTGAAATTCAACAGTTCAGTATTCATATATTCTGTTTTCAAATATAAATCAAAAGAAAGTACTGGACAAACTATATTTAAAATCCAGAGTATATTTTAAAAGTTAAGATCTATACACAATTTTATATTTTAAATAATGTGAGAATATTCAGCAAAGTCTAAATGAAACATATAAACTCACTGGAGTATAAAGGTTCTCGAGCTGGCATAGATTCACGGGCCACGATGGTGGATGACACGATTATCAGAATAGTTTCCAGGGAAGAAAGAAGTTATTTTTATGCAAAGCCTTACGTAGCTGGTTATTTTTATTCAATCAGGAAAAGCAAAAGTGTCTTTCCGTGTATGGTCTGTTAAATAGGCAAACGGCCATTTTTAGTTGTGCCAATCCATTGTGCAATTATCTGGTAGTTCTTTTTGTGTATTCCATGTCTTATTAAATGTTTACTATCATCATCACATCCGAATATAATCACCATTGTGGTAAAGATTTTGTATTATTTATCTAAATCCGAAAATAATTATATTCCTTTATTTTAATTCCAATATAATAAATATTTTAAATCCCAATTCCTTACTCAAAAGCCACTAACATATGCCATTATGAAAGAAATAATATCATATATCTTAGTATCCATAAACAATTGCTTTTCAATTGATTTAATATATTATGTGATATTACTTTACAAATAGATTTTAATTTTTAACACTGTCGATTTAGACAATGTCCTTCATTACAAATACTTCAAGATGCTAATTTTGAACTAAAGAAAATTTACAGGAGTGTTTGAAGTATACTCATTAGGTATATAAGTACTTCACTATGTTTATGTTGATGAAAGCTGTACAAATTTCTTTGCGTTCGTTTCTATCTTTTCATCATACTTCGTATGCCATTCATAGATTTAATTAACTTAAAAGTGTGAAAGATTTGCTATCAAAATTCTCATATATCAAGAAAAAAAAATTCTAAAATATTTTTACCTTCTAACTAGTTGTTAACTTTTAAAAATTTGTAATTTTAGCGAGCTGTTCTTAGATTATAGTTAGAACGTTAAGAAATAAAAAATTATGAAGTTTTGACAAAGAAAGATAATTTTTCAAAGAGCTACAGTGTAAAAAAATGACATGGACTTAATAATGTTCCTTGGAAACTAACGAAGCGATTTCAATGAAATCTCTTAATGTTAATTTATTTTTAATACTTGGAAATTTTCTATAGAAAATTTCTAACGCCTTGCATTCATAATATTTCAAATTTAAATTGCTTAAAAGGCGTATATAGGCTTAAAAGGCGTAGCCAACATAGTGAAAAAGTATCCAAGCCGGGAATCGAACCCGGATCATCTGTATAGCGCACTAACGTTCTACCAACTGAACCACTTGGAATGATAAGTGGTTCAGCTGGTAGAACGTCAGTGCGATATACTGATGAGCCGGGTTTGAGTCCCGGCATGGACACTTTTTCACTATGTTGGCTATACGGGGCTTTTAAGCAATTAAAATTTGAAATATTATTTTAATGTTGTTGTAATTGTTAGATGGTAATATTAGCTATATTTTCATACTTTTGATTTTCGAAAATTTCAATTCTTTTTTATAATGTTAATTTTTAAAACATAGATTTTTGAGATCGCGTAACTCTTTTACTTTTTATTTTTATTTTTTGCCAAGCGATAAAGCTTTAGCTATTGCGAAAATTTTAAGAAAAAGTTAAGAAATCTATTTAGTAGTTTCCGAAAAATAGGTGCGTCTAGGTTAAAGGTAGGTGATTTTCATAGAAATTCATGTGCTGGTGTTCAAATAGATTATGAAAATAACCCAAAAAATTTAATATATATATATTTTTATATCAGGCACAAAAAATGTCATTCCATTACGTAAGCAAAAGGATGCTTTCTATTTAATATTTTAGTAATAAAAAGTACTATAGACAAAACTTTTTACACATAAATTGTAAAATTTTGATTTGAGATAACAGCAAGAGAATATTAGCGATTTTTTCAAGAGACAAAAAATAGCGCTGTTTGTGTTCCAACAGCGCACGAAAATTTAGCATCATAGTAGATTACATCAGTTTTTAGAGGAAAGGAGAATTGTATAAAAATCCGGTATGCCCATACATCATCATCATCAACAACAAAAAAATAATATAAGATCCTAAATCTACGGAAACAGAATGAAGCTGTCCTATTTTTATAAATCTAAATGTTAACGCGTTAAAACAGTCCGTCAAATCAGTATTTTGAATTAATTAATAACTATGGAGCTTTTTTTAAAAAAAATGTGTATATATTTTATTATAAGTATGGTGACGCGCTTAATAATAAACAATTTCCAAAATTGCAGAGAAATAAGGAATCTTTTCATAAGCTATTTTCACAAATCATTTTCAAACACTGCACAAAAGTCATAAAACGATTATAATTCACTTGTAACTTTTAAAATGTCGTGGAAAAATCGCTTAATTTGCAAACAAAAATATTATAATTGTATAATTTTGGGGATAATATTAAGTTAAACTTATTGCGAAACTAGAAATATTATGTAAATTAATTAATCTTGTTATATAATTACTCTTAGGACAATATTAAGGTAAACGTATTGTATAACATGGAAAACAAAGTAAATTCTATTGATCCTATTGTTTTTAATAAAACGAAAAGCCCTGTATAAACATAAAAATAAACCTCAATATTAAGTAATTTTATTTCCAAAACCATGCTTTCTTATTAACAAGAACGAAAAATCATGCGTCAAGCATAGATTATGTAACACTTTCCAACGCTTCCAAAATAATTTTACAAATCATACCGTTTAATAAGCTAAAAGATAACATCTAAGAAATCCGAATACTTTTATTCAGCCCTGTATAGGATCTATAGATTTGTATATATACTACATAGGATGCTAAATTTTAGTTCAGTTAGGAAACGCGTAGCACAGTTTAAAATTTTCCGTCTGGAGTTAAATAATACGGAAATGTGTTCGCGAACTTTTGTGCTTCCCTGTATAGGATCTACAGAATTTATACACACCATGTAATAGACAAAAAGCGAGTTAAAATTAAAATCGCGTTCATTAACTTAAAACGCAATTCCAGGAATTATTGTTAACATACAGTAGAGAATTCTTTTGTGTGTCCCTGTAAATGAACGATGACTGCTATACACACACTATTCTGTAGTAAGCCTCTTGTAATGCACCTTATATAAATTTCAATGCGTTTAAAATAGGGAAACATTATTTAAATAAACCGCAGACGATTTTTCTCCATAGACGTAATGTAAAGGAATTCTTTTGACTGTCCCTGTAAAGTAACTCTAAGTGCTATGCACACCCTATTCCATATTAAGCTTCTTCTGATACACCTTAGTGATATATATAAATTTCAATGCGTTTAAAATAGTGAAACATTATTTAAATACACCGCAAATGATTTTTCTCCATAGACCGCAATGTAATGGAATTCTTTTGAGTGTCCCTGTAAAAAACTATAAGTGCTACACACTTCCGTTGAAATAGGGAACATGCTATAGATAACGATTGTAACATATAAAAATTGCAGAGCAATCCGAGCATATTTACGGGAGTTAGAGCACGGCCAGACGGCCAGACGGCAGACGGCCAGACGGCCAGACGGCCAGACAAACCGAACCCACTTTTCAACTAGGTTGGAAAGTGTTAAAAAGAAATATTTACGTAGTCAATGTAATATGTTTGTTTAATATTTATTATTACTATTTACATATAACACATTGTTTTTTTTTTTTCAATTTACATATAACATATTGTTTCTTCAAATAATAAATGTTTTCAAATATTTAATTACTAAATATTTTACAGTTTAATTAAAAATTTTCAGAATAAGATGAACATTTTTTATTTATAAAATATAAATTCTTTGGCAAATACATCTAGAACATTTTCACGTTTATTATGCTATATATTTGATATAAAGCAATTTGCAAAAATTTTAACCAAAATAATACAATTCTTTGGAAAGAAATGTGGAAAAGAAACTACAAAATTTTGAACATCGTGTAAATTTCATTAATCCTGTTACTTTAAATAAAAATATGATTATAAGGGGAAACAAGTTGTTTAGTTTAGTCAGTGTGTATTAGTTTAATATTTATTACTGTCATTTCAATATGATTTGTAAATCATTGAAACTATAATTGTTTTTAAATATTTAACCATTACATATTCTCAGATAAATTTCAAACTTTCAAAATAAAGTAAACAAAAATATGAATTATATTCTTACACATTATTCTTACGCATAGAATGTACAAAATTCCTTTATAAATATCTCTAAAACAATTTTATATTTGTGGCGTTATTTACTTCGGATTAATTCTTATCTTACAAATCAAATACAATTTTTAAATGCCGTTAATAAAGCATTTAATTTTCAAAAATATTTGGCAAAATAATATGATTCAAGAGCGAATATTTAAGTAAACGCATTACATAAATCGAAAAAAAAAAATGCAACTTCCATTAATTATGTTATGATTAATTAAAAAAAAAACGCTATAAACACTTTAAAAAAGACAAAATTATGTCAGTTTATTTATTTAGAGAAACCATGATTTTTAGATTTGTGAAAGAATAAGCCATTGTATATTTGTTTAATATTTATTTTTGCCTATTGAATCTCGTTCATTGTTTATTCAAATGATAGATGTTTTTAAAAAGGTTAATAGTAAGCATTCTTAGAGATTTAATTTGAAAATTTGAAAATAGGATTAATACATTAAGTACACAGACCATTCTCAAAAATGTCTAAAAAACCTCGACGTTTATGTTGCTACTTATTACGTGGTTTATTTCTTTGCAATTTTTAATAAATTTAGTACAGTCTATGAAATATAACTATTGAAATTTTAAAGTTTTTACTATGAGTTATATAAAATGCAAAAGTTTATTTTTACAACTTCGGTTTATAGATATTTTTTAAAATACGCATTTTGTATCTAACTACAAATATTGAAAATAATTTTTTATATATCACCCAAATGATTTTTTTTTCTCCTGCACGTTTTTAAAACAATATGTATATTTCGGAAAAAGTTTTAACTATATATAGAATTTTTTTAAACAAATTTTTTAAGTATGAAGATTAAAAAAAACTAATTATTATGTATGTATGTGGCAGACAAATCTTGTCACTCATTTTTCACCCACTCCCTGTTGACGCAGAGCTTTGAAATTTGGAATATATATGTTTTCATGAGGACACTACATATGAATTAGACATTGATTTTGTAAAATTCGATTCCTAAGGGTGGGCAACGTCGGCCCAAAACTTGTATTTTACCCATAGAAATAACGTTGTAATTGTTTAATATTAAATGAAGTAAAATAGCTCCATTGTTGCAACATTCATCCATTTTAATCACATTGTTGCCTGCATCATTACGACGTCAGCATTTATATGAAATGTATATGAATGAGTATGTATTGATGAATACATATAAATACAATGAGTATTTGTTGAAAAGTACTAATGACAGGGTTACCACAATAGCGCAAAATTTTGGCCAACTAGGCGAAATATCGCCAAATTTGGCGACACAAATAACTCGCCATATATGAAGCCAACTTATCGTATAAAATTCCCATTTAAATCCATTAATCTTCCATAATGTTCTTCCATTGGCATAGGCTACTATTTTCTATAATAGCCGTAAGACAAAAAAAAATTAAGAAAACATGTTTTTTTTTTTTTTAAGGTTATTATATTTATTTTCTTTAAAAAATCAATTGGAGTGCCGAAAATTCCATACTTTATGAAACAGGCATGATAATTTAAAGTGAATAAGGGAACTAAGTACATTTAGCTGTAATGAAGTTTAAATAGTAACCACTGAAATACTTTTATTTTAATATTTAAAAGGACTTTTAATAAAATTATTTAAATAAATGTATTATAACTAAACTATTAGAAAACAAGATATTAAAAAACTCGACGTCTTTAGCTTTGGAAATAAGTTAAGTCTTACACGCGCATCAAACTTAAGTTGTAAAGAAATATAACTTTAATTGGTTTATCTAAATTATTACATTTATATAAATTAAATAAAAAATCCGTGACAACAACTGAATTATTTAAATTTGAAAAACTTTGACAAATTTAATCTCAAAATAATCATAACATTATTCTGTTTCTAAAGGAATCCCCTTTCAGGCACCTATATAATATCCTATTCATTATTCATTATTTGTATTTCTTCAAGAAATGCATTAAATCTTTACTATTTGCTTGAATTTGAGCAGTTTTAAAATGTTTAATTTGAATGAAACGTACATTTACATAAATGAGTATTCATTTAATTAAGATTGTCTGGCTTAATTTAAATGCTGTATACAGTGAGAATTGATAGAACATACAACAGATTACATTTATAATACAAAATTCGTTTTAAAATTGTGCAAGGAACGTTATTTTATAATACATTATGTTTGGAGTAAGATTCTCACCTTGGTCGTCTTGAAATTTCATTGTATATTATCATTTTAATGTAAATGTATTGAAAGTTGCTAAAGAAAGGTACTGACATATAAAATGCAGATTTTTAAAAGATAGTGAGACATTTTAATATTCGCTTATCATTAAACTTCATACGAAATGTTTTAAGAATTTTAAAATCCACTAGTATGCCATTTTTTGATGTTGTAATCTTTTTTCCAAAATATATTTCATATAAAAGTATTATCTAGTCGAAAATTTTCTATAATATATTTCTTGAATATATATAATTTATTACGGTTTTAGAAAAAAATAACTATATTATATTTGGTTGCAAATTGCTGAAATTCATATTTGAATGCCTAAAAGAATTGCTCTTTCTTCTTTTTTTTTACTTACCCATTATACGTAGTATAGGATAAGTCTTGTAATTGCTTTGAAAATCGAAAAAAAAAATTTCACTGATTTACACGTTTCAGACACCGGAGATTCCGAAAAACATATATTTAGAAAAACATTTTGCCGTCCGTCTGTCTGTGTGTCTGTGTGTGTGTCTGTAAACGCTCTATCTTCCGAACAAATTGAGATAAAGACTTGAAATTTGGTATGTGCTTAGTTTGTAATAATGGAAAGAAGATTATCGAATTTCAGTAACCTCGATTATATGAAGAAAAAAATTTCGGACTCTCGAAATATTTGTTCTTATAAAATGTATATAAAAATTTTCGAAATTGTTTATTTTAAGGAGTAAATATAAAAGGCAATAAAACAGCATAATTTTTTCATAAAGAATGAAGTCGATCGGATAATTAGTTGCCAAGATATTTGTAATTATGTTTCCCACACTCTTCGATTTTTCATGACCCTGTATTTCATTTAAATTTCAATTCAAATATATATTTTAATTGGAAATGAGACGCTTAATCCGATGCAGTCAACCGTTAGTTAATATGATTATCAATTTTGGAGTTATAAGGAAGTTTATTTTACGCAAATCAGTAATAGAGCATTTAAAGTTTATGACGCCATAAAGCCACGATTTTATTCGAATTGCAATGCATTTTATATATAGTTTACACATGTTTTATTTTCATATTTTATATTATGCATATCCATGATGGGTAAGGATTACGGTGGCCCCCAACGACTAGTTTAATGAGAAACTTTCACTATTTTTCTTTTGAACTAACAATTTGTTATTGAAAATATTCTTTATCTTTATTTTCTACAGCAAAGGAGAATGGATGTTCAATTTAAACTTGTATGCCTAAAAGTATTCTTTGGGTTTCTTTTTTTTTTTTTTTTTTTCATGAAAATCTTTTGTTATTTCTGTTTTTAAACAACCTTTGATTCTTGGATTTATTCTTTATTTTAGTTGTCATAAGCAATTTAAGAATGGAGGTTTGATTTATATTTTATCCATAAAAGAATTATTCTTTCTTTTTTAAATAAAAATCTTCCGCTATTTCTGTTTTCAAATAACCATTGATTCTTGGAATTATTCTTAATTTTTACTGTCAACAGCAATTTAAGAATGCAGGTGTAATTTAAATTTGAATGCTTAAAAGAATTATCCTTTCTTTTCTTAGAAAAATTCTTGCGCTATCTCTATTTCAAAGTAGTCATTTATTCTGAGAGTTATTCTTTATTTTTACTATCAGTAACAATTTAAAAACGATAATTTATTTAGAAAAAATTATGACAAAAATTATATTAGGCAATTTATAAGTCTTTTTCTCAAATAATTAAAAATGTAAATATTCTGTAGATATCAATAAAATAAATTCAAATCTATTGCTAAAAATCATTTCGTATAAGACGAATGGTTTTTAATTTAATAATTTTTTATAAAACTTTGACGATGTGCTTAATATTTTGTAACGTATTCACCATAAGTGCTATAAAGGGAAAATCATTTTTCCTAACTATTTGTAAAAATTACATAGCTTTTTTTCAGGCATTTTTTACTCATTGTGGTGTACCACTTGAATGCATGTGGTTGTGATCAGCAATCAATATACGACGCAGAGTGGGGTGGTTAATAGATAAAATGCGACTTTTGTAATATTTATAAAGATTTATTACGAGTCAGATTCTTTTATGGGCTTTTTCTGAATACTTTTAAGAATATACTGTCATTTGCAGGACATCAAAACCTTAAGAAACCTTAATTTTTCGAAATCGAAATACTGAAAAAAAGTTAATCGCACAAAAAGATTGCTGAAAATAAAGAGCAAATCTCTTATCTGTCTTAAATTAAATCGCTTATTATCTGTTAACAGTTGTTGAAGTGAGAGGGAATGTAAAAACAACATTCTTATCTCAACAATACGTTTGTAAATATATTTTTTATTTTAAATTATTGAAATTAGCTGTCAATTTTTAACGAAATGTGACATGCAGATTTCGTGGGACAAAGAATGCCCTTTACCACAAATTTCTGTAGATATTTTGAAGAAAATAAATGCAGAGATTTGCTGGAACCAATTATAAATTTGGCCACAGTTCGAATTTGAATAAAAAAAAACATAGCAAGTAGGTAGGTTCGACCGTAAGAAAAATAATACATCATGACTAACTCTGCCACAAATCATAGTATAAAAATTTCACTGGTACCAACCGATTAGTTATAACATCTGCCAATAATTCTATACATAAATTATTCTTCGGGGATCGTCTACATAATGGAATTATAACAAAATTTAGCATTTTTAATAGTAACACCTAATTTTGATATCATATTTAGATTGTTTGGTATATTTTACCTTCGAACACCAAAAGTGAAATTATACGGTTAATTAGTTTAGGAATATCAGTACTATATAGGATGTTATAGGTCTATTATAATGATTTTTTTCTTTAGAGCAGCTACGAAATATTTTTTACGCAATAGTTTTCACAATTAAAGTTATATTAGCCGTTTGGCTAAGTTAAGAAATACATTTTCCTTAAGATTGTTGTGTATTTTCCATAAAGTAGTCTCTATCTATAAATATTTTTTGTTAATATATCAGTTACTATGTGATCAGTTCTGTATAGGATGCTGTTGGTCGATTATAATGTTTTTGTTTTCCTTTAACGCAGCGACGAAATATTATTTATGCAATAGTTTCAACAACTAAATTTATATTAGCCGTTTGGCTAAGTTAAGAAATATATTTTCCTTAAGATTTTTGTGTATTTTCTATAAAAAATAGTCTCCATCTATAAATATTTTTTGGTAAAATATCAGTTATTATATAATCAGTCCTGTATAGGATGTTGTTTGTCTATATAATGTTTTTTTTTTTCCTTTAACACAGCTACGAAATATTTTTTATGCAATAGTTTCAACAACTAAATTTATATTAGCCGTTTGGCTAAGTTACGAAATATATTTTCCTTAAGATTTTTGTGTATTTTCTATAAAAAAAATAGTCTCCATCTATAAATATTTTTTGGTAAAATATCAGTTATTATCTAATCAGTTTTGTATAGGAGGTTGTTAGTCTATTATAATGTTTTTTATTTCTTTAAAGCAGCTACGAACTATGTTTTATGCAATAGTTTTGACAATCGAATTTATATTAGCCGTTTGGCAAAGTTAAGAAATATATTATACATAAGATTTGTGTGTATTTTCCATAAAAAAGTTTCCATCTATAATTTTTTTTGTCATTATATCCGTATTAATCATAATAAAGTTTCTTCATTTGAATTTATATATCTGACCCATAATATGCAATATTAAACTTTACTATAATTTAACAGATTTTTAAATTTTCAAAAGCAAATTCCTTAAAGGAAAGGGAATTACTGATTTCTCACTGACTATTAACATTTATTCTAAATCTCTTTACTATTACCTTACACTTTATTCAATTACAAACCATTACAAATGCTTAAGCTCTTTGGATTAAATAAACGTAAATTTATTATGTACATACATTCAAATAAATGTCAAATAAAGTTGAATTTGTAAGTCAAATATCATTTCGTCTGACACTCTGGAATTAATTAAGATTTCTAAAAACGATTTTGAATTGTGCTGGAATTATTTTATTATATAACAATAAAGAGTTTAAATTTGATAAAGTGTCGAGTGTTTCAATTTCTTCGAATCTTTTCATTTTCTTCTGTTTATTTAGCCGACAAGAATAAAGAGACGTACATTTAAAAGTACATTTTATAGTTACATTTGTAAGTACATTTTATAGTTAAATCACACGTTTGATTTATTGTATTTTAACTCCAATAAGAAAATATTATTTTAAATTTTAATATTTCTAAATGTTAGATGGAAAGATTTCTTCATCTTTGTGTAAGTTTTTATCAAAACTGAAAGCATGAGTTCACGCGGCAACTGTATGTGTACAGTCGTAGGAAAAAAGAAAAAAAAGCACCTTATGCAATTTTCTGAACAATTTGTCTCAAAAGTATAAAAACGAGTTAAATTACACGTTTTATTACTTTATATTTGCACAATAAAAATTAAATTTATTTTCAGTATCCATACATAGAAATTTTAGACAGAAAGATTTTTTCTCTATAAAAGTTATTTTTCTAAAGACAGAAAATATGATTTGAGGTTTCAAATATTTTACAAACATTTGTTTTCGGAGTTTTTAGACTGCGCGGGTGCACGTGATATGTGTTCTGCAATGAACAAAAACCCACCAATGCACACAACAAAGCTCTTATACAATATTGAGCACAGTTCATTGTAGAAGAAAAGAAAATGTACCAATCAAATGCAAAGAATGTCTTCTTTTAGAATATATATATATATATATATATATATATATATATATATATATATATATATATATATATATATATATATATATATATATATATATATATATATATATATATATATATATTCTAAATATATATATATATATATATATATTTATTTATTTATTTATCATAAGCGGTGTGTACATTTAAAAGTCCTTCATATTTGAATTCTAAAATAATTAAAAAATCCTCTACTTTTTTTTATCCATTAATACCCATTTTTGACACGTTATTTGAGTTGTTTGTATGATATCATTAGGGAAAACTGTACATTTAATGAACTGTGCCTTAATTCTTCAGAGAGTTTTATTTTATTTTATTTTATTTTATTTTTTTTTTTTGGGGGGGGGGGAGGGGGTTGCTGGGGGTTGGATGGAGGAAGCGTTTCCTATAAATTTAGAAAAATGTTTCTAAGATCTTACAATGAAAAAAAAATGCCAGGATCATTCAATTAGTAAATTATAACATTGCATAAAGATTTAAATATCAAATAATCTTTTTGTAAAAGAAAAAAAAGTATAGATAAATTATTGGTTACATTCTAAGGTTTATTTTCTTTTGTACATGTAAAAAATAGTAAGAGCCGTTTAAGTCCTTAGACCATGAAAAAGGAAAAAATCTTTATATATTCAAAACTAATACTTAGAATAATCTGTAAATTTACATAACCATGTTTTTGATCAAGTTGGTTATTTTTAGGTTAACAGTAATTTTTTAAATAAAAATATGTTGTTGTTTTTTTATGTAAAAAAGTCTACATTGTGACGTAAAACTTCTTATCTGTAGAAAAAAAAATAATCATTATAGTATACTGTAATCTAGCAGGTTATCTAGAGACAAAAAAAGAGGTAATCATTATATAATTATTATCTGCAGGAAAAAAAATAGATTTACGTCACTGTATTTCACTTTCAAAGAATTTATGATTGCCTACATTGTGTTATGCACTTTCATTTTATTCCTTTAAAAAAAAAAAAAAAACCTTACAATGGAAGATTTTTTGTTAAGTTAAAATTTAAACTGACCTTTACCCATGCGTGATATTATGATAGCTAAGGATATTTTTCTTAATGCTTCAGACATTTAGTAAGTGACTTAGAAGCAATTTTCTTAAAAATGTCTTTGAAGCAAAATATTGGACTTTTGTGAATCCAAAATTTTTTATTTTAAAATATAGCTTAGATAAAGCATACTTTTGTCTTTCTTCCGATATTTACTTATCGCCAACCGCGGTGACTTTCTCTCATTTTTTGTGTCTTGTTGTCTTTAAAGATACAAAACTTAGTGAATGTTTTATTGCAACAATTTTTAACACTTTTTTTTAGTTCAAAGATATCAATTGTAATTTTTAAAAACTACATTCAGTATTTTTAAAGAATATCTTTTTATATTACTTTTCTTATATGTAGGGCAAACTCACCTTGACTTGGAGTGACTGTGTCCTTAAACTAAAAAATCATTGAAGAAGGCTTAGAAACCTTGTAAGACAATGCAACCCCACTATTATGATAGAGTAATATAACATAATAAAAAATACTCCATTTCGTCATTAAAAAACACAAATTTTGCATGAAAATTAACATAAAAACGAATGACCATTATGCAAAACATGTGCAAACAATCAACAATTTAGACATGCTAATTTAACGTTTATATTTTTTGTATATGTTTACTTTTATAGTTATATTTTCAGAAAAGTTAAATATAATAAAGAAACTAAATTTGTGGTGACTTTTGTCTCAACCCAAATTGATATTCAAAATACCGGTTGTGAATAAATCAACGCAAAATCTAAAATACCAAACTGATATTTAAAAATCTCGTTTGTTTGTTAAGAAAAAAATTTAAGAAATAAAAGTTTCCGCTTTGAAACATGAGATAGAAATAACTTTTCCAATCAAAAGTTACCTCCAGTAAACTCACGCGCAAACAATTAAAGAAAACAACAACGGAAGTGATGCCAAAACTCAATTTGTAAAATGCTGAATTAAATCATTTATTTTTAAGCTATTGCTTCAATCTATCAGAATTTGACATTACTATTTAGTTTTATTGTAATAAAATTTTATTTACTATTTGTTTTGTCTTTCCCCGCGAAGTGAGTCACATCGGCTGACGATACCTGTTTATTGCTTGTAAATAGTTCAATAAAAGTACAAATATAATTTATTTAATTCTCCCATTCGTTAATCGCATTATACCTTCAGAGTTTACATATTTAATGTATCTTGCAGCTCGATAAAAATGTCTGTAAAATATTCTAGGAAACGTAAAATATTAGCACTTTGTTTTCACATGTACTTGAGTTTTACATTATTTCTTTCAATAATCTCCATTGTAAAGAATTCAAAGTTTTTAAGGATAATTTACATTCATCAATGTAATTTTGCAATACACCCTATATTTTTCGTTACAGTATTAAATAAATAGCTTGTTAAAAAATCTTCCGTAAGACCTTAACTGAACGAAAGTATTTAATAGCTAAATTAAGCTTTAAACCACCTTTGATGTGATCCATTTAAAAGCTTATCCCTAACATATTGTTTTTACAAATTTTAGATAGGAGGAGCTCAAAAATTCCCATCAACCTTTTCAACATAGACCTCTAAACTATCTTCTCAGAATGAATAGATAAAAACCTATTGTTAGCAAGTGCGATGAAAATAATTTGCTATAAGTCCAAGTCCCTAACTAAAACATAACTGCCGAATTAATTAATAGATTTTGATTTATACATTTGTTTTTACTCCCATTGGTTAGGTAAATTTTATAGTCTTTCTTAAACATTTTGATATATGAATTCTTTAAATTTTGATATTTCAGTCTATTTTGTTAACAGTAATTTTTTATTACTGGTGAATTAACTCTTTTGAAATTAAAAAGTAGTTAGACGTAAAATTATGTTGGGGACTTAAAAATCTGTAAACAGTTAAAATTCTGTTTTTCCGAATTAATTTATTCCAAATTAATGTGTACTCTACAATTAGAATCTCCATCATGAGTAATTATTTTACCTTCAATTTCGCACTAATGATAAGATTCTTAAAAACCTGGTTTATCTCAAGACATTTTTTTATAATCTCTGAACTTTGAAGTAATATATCTTATGATATATGAATTTAATAGAATGTAATTTAATATGTGTTTAATAGAATATAATTTAATAAGTATTTAATAGAATATAATTTAACAATTTAATGTTATAATATGAAGATAATATAACATACAAGGATTTCTTTTTTTAATTATATAAGCAATATTTGCATAAAAGTTGAAAGAAACTATAATGAAAGTTATGCAAATTAATCAGTGAATTCAACAATTACATAAAAAAATAAATATGTCACAAAATTTGAATTTTAAATATATATTTTTTAAGTGTTTGTATACGTAAAACTTTTAGAAATACAGAGAATAATCTGAGTTTTTTTTAAACACAATTTATTACACGTGCTCATTTTTAAAGCTGTTTGTTCTTAAAACATAATTCGCGACTTTCTGACACATTCTTGATTTCATATTTGTTCTGCACCATGAGATTTACAGGTAGCCTTATTCAGAAACTATGAAATTCAATAGTATCCCCCTCCTCTGGTTTCTGGTAACGACAAAGTATCATTCAGAAAACTCAGTCAAAGTTCGTTTATAAACAAAATTTCTGGATGCAACATCCCGATAAAGTTCGTTTTGGAACAACAGTCGCTTATAACACAGGATGTAATTTATTTATCAGTAAATGAGAAATCTTTCGATTCCAAATCACCTCAGTATTCAAACCGATTAGAGTAAAAATAAGTCTTTAAATGTATTTGAAAATTTCGTAGGGAAAACAAAATTTAGAACACTCATAAATTTTAATCGTAAACTAAACTTTTCAACTGTACACTTTTGTGCTAGTCACTGATGAGCACCTTAAAAACGAAGGACAAAAATTGGAAAATAAATAAATTAAATTTTTATAGTTTTTGGATGAAATATTAAAGCACTTGCTCCTAACAATCTTAGTTTTAATTTTGCTATATTAATACTCTTGAGAAAATCTTTATTTAAAATTGCACTTATAAAAGTCGCTTATGAACATATTCGTTAATTTTTATGAAACATTTGCGAATAAACAGAGAGTATCCGTGCTACTGCTGATTTATGAAAGAGGTGTGAGATTGCTAATAATCAAATCATAAATGAATAATAGATCTTTTTACAACGACAATGATAAAATGGGCTTTTATGCTACCAATAGACACTAAAGTATATAATTTGTAAACTGCACGTGTATCATTACTTCATTTAAAGTTGCTATACATTTCTTATAAATTTAAGTATATTTAGAAATTATTAACTGACAGTATTATACATTTAAATTTATAATAATTTTGATATTAACAAATTACGCATTTTTGGCTCAAACATTAAATAGATTACCTAAATGTTGTACTAAGCTTTAGTTGCCTATAAAGATTTTGCGAAATGTATACTAACTTTTACGCATTTTAAATTATAGCATTGTATTTTATATCATTGCAATTTTATGTATAACTGTAAAAATTGAAAAGGAAAATTGTAATCAGTACGTAATAATTCTAAGTTATGGTTCTAAATTAATAATAAAAATTGTAAAGCATCACATGTAAGTGACATCACATAACTTAAGTAAGTTAAAAAACAAAGAGAAAATATTAAGCATAAATAAGTTAAAAACAATGTAAGCTAAAGTTAATAAAAGTAACTGCAAAAAAAGACTGTAACTGTAATTTTAAAGCACTGTAATTGTAATTCTAGTGCGTTCATTGTAACTGTTCAGGTAAATATTAGACAATTAAACATTTTTCCTTTAAAATACAACCATGTATCATAAGAAAAATTAAGTCATTTTTCCTTAAAAAATAAATTGAATAAAATAAACATTTCTCTATTAATGATACAGAGACATTTATGTCATGCACATAAATAAATCTATAAAAGAAAAGCCAAAAATTTTCCAAAATAACAACAAAAAAAGAATTTGTAAATAAAGTCTTTATTAATCATTAGAAATAGCCATACACTCATGATGACAGCCTATGTGCCTATATATGTATTTTTGGGCTGCCATTCCAGCCTTTTTATTGAATGTTCTAAGTGATAAGCTTATTTATTTTCGGTGTTAAAGCATTTCCATCACATCTTTAAGCCAATTTATCACCATTTATTGCAAGCAATATTACATCTTATTCCTTTAAATGTGTCTAGGCAGCAGACGGAAATTGGTTAGATAGAAATTCTTGTATCATAACACTCTGCGAAGCATGTAGGAATGAAAACACATTTTTCTTAAGGTGAGGAATTCATGTTATTATTAATAGAATGTAAAAAAGGAGATGGGTATATAAAACTTGTTTTTGGCCCGTCGATAGGGCCAATCTTGTATCTTTTTTTTATAAGGTGTTTTGTTTGAATTATTATATTTAGAATGCACCTTTACTACCGATCATTTTTGTTTGCAGATTGTTTCACTTTATATTACAAAGCAAAAAAACTGAAGTCATATAGCCAGATAGAGTTCTGGAAAGGTCGTATTGTGCCCGACCCGAACTCAAAAATTCCTTTTGAAGTCAACCCGAAAAGTGACCGAATCCGACATATTTCAACCCGAAACACAAATGAAAGGAAATTAACGCATGTTTTAATGCAATCATAAAAAGTAATTGAATGTCTATAACTATATCTCAAATGAGCAGATCTGCATATTTTAATATTCAAATATAGTCAAACTTTTGAATAGCGGAGACCCCGAAATCTATGAATATAGTCCTGCATCGGGTCGGGTTGTACCTCATTTTCTGTTTGCGTGACGGGGTGAACAATTTTCCTTCTGGGGGATCGATTCACTCTAGAATCTTTCTTGCCGGTCAGATTTGGATTTCTGTAAGTCAGTTTGTTGGGATTTTCCCAACAAGATTGAGCAGATGAACTATGTTCAGATGAGTATAAATACATATTTTGAATATGAATAAGTATATATTCAATTTTCTGCATGAGAAAAAGCATTCATTTATAAGATATGTGACCATAGATTACTCTTTCTTAATGTTACAGGTAAGAACCCTTTTTTTTTCTCTCGGTAAATGAAAAATATTAACAACATTTCGTTTTCGATACACACAAAAACACATGTATCATATTTGTGTTTGTTTATGTACACACACACATGTTACTCGTGTGTAAATTTAGAAGTGTCCACTATTCATATTCATAAGCGAAGAAACAGGAACAGAAAAATTAGCAAAAGAATTTGCAATTAGAAAAGTGTTCTCTAAATAGAGGTGTCCGCTATTCGGGAGTGTCTGTTATGGAGATTTTATTGTATACAGATTTTTCATCTGAGCAATTATATTAGACATTCTTTTGAATAATCAGGTCAACCCTAAACGGACACGCAAGAGTCAAAACCGAAACCCGAAACCGAACCGAAGCAAAAAAATTAAGTCAACCGAACCTGAAACGAACCCACAACTAACAAATATAGCGCTAACACAAAGAAACCCGAACTGTGGGTTGGGTCGGATTCGGGTAAAAATTCTTATATATATATATATATATATATATATAACTCAATGATACGGGTTGTTAAAGCTTTGCAATAATGATTACTCTTACATTATATGCGGAAGACATAATGCAAATTTTCCAATTCTTCTCTGTCTGATGCTGTGAAATGGTTAAGAGAGCTTGCTAATAAGTGACTAATCGACATTTCCCAAAATTCACAAAGTGACCGTAAAGAAGAGCAGATACATTCCTAATGTTTCCAAAAGAAAAGTTGGCAGCAAGGTGAACATCGATCGGCAGATAGCACGATTAATTGTGAAATTGAACCTTCGATATCATCCTTATAAACTGAAACATTGTCAGAAACATTCAGCTGACAACAAAAAGGAAAAATTATAGTCACCATCAAACTTGTCTCTCATGATGAGTGACAAATGATTTTCCAAAATTTTTGCAGTTTAATTAGAATATAATTGACCCAACATTCTAATTTTGTCGAAGGTTACTCTTAGTTCAACAGCCATTATCATGAGTCGGTAAAAATTCCAGTTTGTTATACTAGTTAGGGGTGATATATTTTTAAATGGCAGAACGTTGTTTACTTTTATTGACTAAGCCTGAAAATGAACCTTAAATATAGCACTAAAATATCCTGGAGTGTGTGTTGTTTTTCTGCACATTGGAAATTGAAAATGAATTTGCCATCAAGATTATCATTCAACACACAGAACACGAAAATCACAGTAAAGTCACAACTGCCAATCTCCTTAAAAGTTCATAAATGGTCCCTGTACTCTATAGATCGTAAACAGATGCGTTATTCTGAATAATATTCCTGCACAGAAGATATATTTCTAATTTCACAGAAGTTTGGAATTGCTCATTATTATCTCTTAAAAAATAATGGGCAAATTTCAAAGAAATCAATTGCGACTAGCTGAGAGAAAAGTTTTCGTTTTTACCCAACAGCAAAAGGCGGTCAGTATCAATAACTAAATTATTTCACAGCATTGCCAATTTAAGTTTAGTCATTAGTTTTTATGTTTAGTTTATTTTTATTGTATAACATTAGATTAGCGTGATTTAATTAGGTTTTCATTGAATACTGTTAGTTAACAATTTTTCTATGACATACTTTACATGAATATAAATTTAAATGGAAATCCTATGGTTACTTTTAAAACATTTATAAAAATAAAAATGTGCTAAACGGATTTCGTTCAACTGAATTCAGTTAGTTATTTCCACATTAAGCTACTTTTTTTTAAACGAAAGTTTTAACATGTTTCCATCCGAAAATTTTAATATTAAAAATCAATATTTTTCAATCACTGTTGTGCATAGCTAGTATATGAACTGGTGAACATTCACTTGATGCTATTTATCTCTTCTTTATTAGAAATTTTTCGTTGTGTATAAATCTGCAGGATTTAAAAATATGATAGAAATATCATAACCAAAGTTAAAAAAGAAAAGTGTAAAAAAAAGAATAAATTTTCCTTATTTTTTATAATTATTAATTTACAAACGGTAATTTAATCTACATTCTTTGATATCATATTTCTCAAAATATATAACAAAAATTAAATATTCATTTATAAAAGAACACATTTCCTAAATTAGTACTAAATTTATTTTGAGTTGTAATATTTCTACCATACAAAATCTATAGATAGTCAATTTATTTGAGAAAAAGTTCTTCAAGATGCAGTCTTATTAGTAAATTTTAAACTGCAAAAAAGGAACAACACGGACATTAAAACTACGAAAATTTCAAATGGTAATTCGCATAAACTAGCTCTATAATGCAAATAATTCTGCCTTTAGTTTAATATTTTTAAGAAAAAAGTTTATTTTATTTATGTAAGAAATCTTGTTAAAAAATGAGGTATGTCAAAATATGCAAATTTTAATGAAATGTTGCCTAATGTATGCATTTTAAATTTCCTCAATTTATTTTAGTGAGTGGAAGTTTCCAGAAAGAAAAGTACATCTAAAAATAAAATCGTGAAAATCCAAATATCCTTTAAGCTGTAAATTAATTAGAATTCTGTCCAGAAACAAATATTTTTATAGTTTAAATAAAAGAAATGAATACATTGTTACTTACTGAACTATTTATACAGCCGATTAACGTGTATAGAGATAATTTGTCTAGAAATGTTTAAATCAATGTCATAGAATATTTCTTAAAGAAGTTATTGCTATTGAATATATATATATATATATATATATATATATATGAACGATACATGTAAATAATTAAACAAACAAAAATATTATTTTTTTTTATATAAATAATGTATCCACAGACACACACAAAGCATGCCCGCGGCCTGACACTGCCCGACTTTGTACAATTTATTGAGTCTGGAATGTTGATTTAAAACTTTTTCTTAGGAAAAATTATTTATTTTAAATTCACTGTTTTATAAATCTAATTTCGGGTTCAATTACGAAGGCTAATCTTGTTTATTTTTAAAGACTTTTGATAAATACAATGCGTGTAAAAACTTTAAGAACAGCATAAAATGTTAATTTTTTATAAATTTCAAGTAAGATAAAAAAAAGTTTACTATATAATGTATATTATAAAGTTGAAAAGCTCATAAAAAGTCAACAAAAGTTATTGATAAGTATTTTATTATGAAAATAAAATAAATATACAAAAACCCTATTTCTACTTGTGTAAAAACTTTAAAGACAGCAAAATATAAGAATACAGTAATAAAGAAACAAATACTTATTACGTTGTGAACCCACAATTGCTTTCAATCACCGAAAATATTCCATATTTCATGGACATTTAATTTTTACACAGTTCGGGACTGGTTTTGTACCATTCATCCTCAATCGTAGACCTGAGGTCTGAAGCTGGGTTGAAATACCTTTCATTTTTGTAAACTGGTCTTGCTAGATCTCTCCACAAGTTCTCGATAATGTTTAGATCAGGAATTCTGCGTGGCCATTGCAATATATTAATTTTTTTTTCTGGAACCAGAGTTTTGTTATTCGGTTTGTGTGGATAGGAGCATTGTCTTGCTGATAAATAATTTTTTCCCCTGCCAGAAGTGTTGCAATATATGAAAGATGGCCAGAAGTGTTTTGGATTTGCTTTTGAGTCATTTTTTTCTGCAAGTGACTCCACACCGTTCAACCGCAGCTCCATGTAAAAATGCATCCGCCACCTAAATGATGTTTTAAAAAAATTCATTTTATTTTCTCATATCATGTCAATAATATTTCTAGGCATCATGACCATCTAAATTCCATTTTTGTCATCGATGATACTAACCTGAAGCCGTTTGTCGTCCCAAGAAATCAATTATAACACTGTAAACAAACAAACTCTAAACGCTGCGTTTTGTGTCCAATCGGTAAAGAGAGATTACATGATTTTGCTGTATATTGGATATTCCCAGATCAAGTAATTGTATTCCAGATTGTTTTCTTGCACCCATTGAATCCAGTCATTCGTAAAAACATTTTACTTGAGTACTTTCTAATCGACTCTAACTTTAAAACTCTCCTTTCATCTGTGGATGACAAGGCTTTTGGTCTGTCCCCAGCATTATTTTATACTTGTCTTTAAAAAAATTGTTGATGACAGTTTTAGATTTTTCTATTTTTTTTATAATAGACCGATAATTCATTCTTGACAATGCAAAATTTTCCACAACACCTTTTTCATATTCAGTCAGTTTATCATATTTTGAATGTATTATAAAATCAACAATCAGTTATTATAAAAACAACAACTCAGTAAAACAGAAATGTCACTATACATTAAAGGTTTTAACGTGAAATAACGGTTATAAGAAAATGGTCTTGTCCTTAAAGATTTTTCTCAGGCAAAAATAGCATTTGTTTGCAAAATTATACTCTTTTCGGTATAAAAACCTCACAGACACATTTTGTTGACTTTTATATTAGTATTTCAACTTTATGATCAGCAAAATTTCCGTTTCAATTATCTTATTTTAAATTTATCAAAATATTTACACCTTTTTCCTGTCTTTAACGTTTTGACTTGACTTGCACTGTTACTACTGTCAAAAGAAATTGAGTCATGTGCGTGTACAGAATTAATATTTTCTAAAAAAGAATATATTCGAAATACAAAAGAATAAATGAGACACGTACATGTTTATTGTTTACTTTGAAAGACAATTTAAAACAGTTTCACACAACAAGATTTTAAACATTAAATAAGTCGTGCGGGGACGATTACCATGGCCACTAAGATCTACCAACATTACACCTCTTGACTTATTCTTTTGGGGGGTATGAAAAGGACAGATAGTACGCAACGCCAGTTCCGGATATCGATGACTTAAAACGACGAATAACTGAAGTCATTGGGGGAATATCGGACCATACGCTCGTGTGGAACTTATTTAATGTTTTAAAATGTTGTTGTGTAAAACTGTTTTGAATTGTCTTTCCATGAAAACAATAAACATGTACGTACTTCATTTTGTTCCTTTATTTTTCAAACATGAAATGCGCCCTATAATTTTGGACCACACAGTAGTATGAAACAGAAGCGTGTTAGCCATTTTATACGTAGAATTAAGTTGTAAATGTAATCCTTGTAGAATATGTATCATTATTTTTCTTACAGTGAGAAAAATGACATTTTCAAATCTGAGTAAATTGATGTTTTCATTTTGTTATGAAACTTTTTGTTTCAAATAGGACGATACCCAATGCTTTCAATTCAGAAATACCAGAAATACTCAGAATATTGAAACATGGACATACTCAAAACTGAGCACATAGAGGTCAGTTCATACTCATTTTTGAAACATGGACATACTCAAAAATGATTAGCCTCAGTTCAAACTCATTTTTGAAACATGGACATACTCAAAAATGAGCACATGATGTTTTACTCTTGAATGTGTGCAAGTTTTCAGAAATGAGTATATACATGTTTCAAACTTGAGTAATTTTGATTGGGTAATTTAATTTTCACCATGCGACATACTCAGATTTAAGTATTTTTTGCTCAGTTTTGAAAATGTAGTTTATAGAGTGTAATAACTGTGAAATAAATCATGAACGTAAATATCACACGTTCAGCTTTATTGGCAATATAGAAACAAACAGGTAATAAATATAAAGTGTAAAATTAAATCCAAAAACATGTATTATTAGTTATAAAAGATATCATTCAACAGAATAGTTTACTTTAGTTTAATATTTAGTGTGTTACGAATAATTTACGAAGACAAAAAGTCATATATGTTAACATTAGTTCCATGGACATTATTATTATAAAAATAGCATCTCCGCGAAATATAAATTCTGTTGTAATATGCTTCGCCATTTTTTTTAAAATACAGATTTGCTATTAGATAATTCCAAAGTAATATAAAAACCTTTTGACTTTTTTTTTCAATCAATGTAGCACTGGAATTGAACGATTTTAGAAAAAATATCAGTAAACAACGAAAATATCCAAGAAGAATAAAATGTTATTTGTTTTAATTTAGAATGATACAAAAAGAAAAAAAGGAATTTCTTTTAACATTAGCATGCGAACTCCTATGCCGACATTTCTTTTTTGATTCTATATGCAGAAGCAGGATCATAAAATGTGAATGATTTATTAATTGGATTTTAAATGTTATACTGAATTAGAAACTAATATGACAACGAAAACAAATTTAAAATCACCGAATATGATGTTACAATTAGTACTACTTGAAAAATGATTTTTTATATATTGTCAACTCGGCATGTCTCCAAGATGGGATAAAAATCATATTCGCAAAAAAGGTAAAATTGGCAGGAAAATATGAATGGTATATAATTTCTGAATATATTAATAGAAATGGCCGTACTATACGCATAATGTGTACATTTTTGAAAACTCTCACCACAGTACACATTGAGAAAAAAAGCATCCTTGAAAAAAAAAAAAAAAAGAATAGCATAGGAAGAAAATTTGTGTAAAATCCTTGAATATGATATGACAAATGACTTCATTGGACTTTATTCTGTAAATTTTGACAACTGCCACCACTGTTCTCAACCAGATAAAAAAGACTTTTCGGCATATAAGGGAAATGTAAAGTAAGTATATGTAATAAGAAATATGCAATATATAAATGTGAAAATCCCTAAGGAAAAAAGTACTTCTCCATCACTTCTGTCACTTCTATATTGAAAAAAGGATTGTCAATAACCGAGTAGGAATAATGTCTTATATTAAATTTCATGCATAAGCAATCATTTGAGGAAAGTCGTTTTATTAAAACAGTAGCGTACCGATTTTCTATTTTAAGGCGTTTCTCAAAAGATAACTTTTCCCACTCAGGAATGTAAAATAGTCTTATGCATTTTCTGACTCATTTTTAAACATAAAAGCAATATACTTGCAGGCATGAGAAGTGATTCGTAATCGAACAACATTTTTACATTTTCCGATAAATGAAAATTCCGATACATCTTGAGTTGCAAGCGACTATTGTCGAAGGATTGCAGTTTTTTCTATCTTGAGCAGTCAAGAAAAATTTGGCTCAAAAGGTACCATTTTGATAGCCTTTTCCAAAAAAATCTCATTTTACCGAAAAATGGAAAGAAAGTCCAACTACACAGTTTCTTAAAAAAAAATTCACCTGTCAATTTGATACATTTGTGAAAAAAATGACTTTACAAAATTGTCAAAAAGAAACCACTTTGAATTTCAGAACAGCCTTAATTTCTCATCTTGTGCATACACATTAAAATTTTTAAAAAGCGCGAGAGATCAAATAAGCAAAATTATACATTAGTAAAAGGCAAATATTAAAAAAATCATCATACATAAGCTAGAATAAATTCCTAATTTTAATTTTTTAACAACTGTGCATTCATCTTTATTCATTTTTTTAAATATTTCGCAAAATATGTAAAATAAAATAAATAGTTTTGTATCACAGAACGCAATTTCAAAATCAATATCAACCTGATGACTAATTTAAGGCTCATTTTTAATATTTCTATGATAGAAAAAATAATTGCATAGCTTTTATTTTAAATTAGAAAAGGTAAATGTTCCCCAAGACATAAAACATAGTCTCATTAGAAATATGTAATTTGAAAAAGAGTTAGATGCTGAAATAAAATCTATAAAAATATCAGACGGCGATTTATATACATTTAGACTATTATTTCTTTCACTTAAATAGCTCGGCCTTTAGCGTAATAACTTTAAAAAATATTTCCATAAGGAATCTTATTAAAAGAGTTACAGAAGCTGATCGATAGATTAAAATGCTACTGAAAAATTGCTTCAAATATGTATTTTACGTTTCCCCAGTTTATTGTATTTTACATTGAAGTAAAAAAGGACGTAACTAAAATATATATTTCTGAAATATAGAAATGCCCTTAAGCTATAAACTAATTAGAATTCTATCCATAAATCTATTTTGTAGTTTAAAGGAAAGACTGACAGGCATTGTTAAATACGAAACAAAAACGTATTGAGCGGAAAACGGTATGAAAACCGATATTACATATCCAAGAAGATTGTAAAGTCAATTAAAATATAGAACTCACATATACGCATATATGTACCAAAACACTTACCTTACATATGTCTACGTTCAACATTTGCATAATGTTTATCAAATTATTAGAAAAAGTAAAATTTTTATAAAATATTTATTACATTTGAATTTATATATTTATTTGAAATCGAAAAAAAATACGTAGAAGCAAAACTGTGTGAAAACATAGAAGATAATATTATAAACGACTTTATTAGTAATGAGCTATTCAAATGTTGACAATTTAGAACAGCCTATAGACTTATTCTACCACCCATGTCAAATTGTCTTTGAGAAATGTAATTAGGAAATTTGTAATATTATTGATCACTTCCAAAAAACAGTAATAGCTGAATCATTTTAAAAAATTAACTGTATTTATCTGTAAACAATACAAATAGCTAAACTTATCGACTCTCCACCTAATAGTCACAACCTAGTAGTAGATTAGAAATATTTTCAATATAAAACCAATATAGGTACCATATATTAGCGTTTCCATGGAAATATTTTGAATGAGTATCCAACATTCTAGTATTGGCATTACATTGGAAATATTTGCAACGAAAGCCAATATTGTCACACTATTCATTTTATTGGCATTACGTTCATTAATCAATTATTGCCCATAATGTCGGAATATTGGGGCAGTGTTTTCAAACAATGTACGTTGTAACAGTCGAAAACTCCGCTGAGATGTAGCCAATTTTTTCTTTCTTCTGGCATGCAAACCTGTTTTGATAATAAAGACACCTTTGCACAGTAGAAACAAATTTCCTAACCCTAATGGCATTCGTAAAAGTGTATTTAAAAAGTTGTAACTTAAAAAAAATAATAATAAATACCAGTGGAGTACGAATGCTGTAAACTAGACAGGTTGGCAGCTCTACGCGCTTTGTGGCTCTATTCTAATAGCAACAGAATGATCTAAGCATAACTAGCGCCATTCAGAATGTATTTGAAGGAGATGTGAACGGTGAAAAGGATCGAACCAGATATCCCAGAGACAGCAGGGGAGTTCTATAGTGCTGAACAAATGGATAACTTGGTCCTGCTGGAAACTCGTTATCCCTAGTGAGGTGAACAGCTCGTTGACGTAGGACGGGAGATGTTTACTCGAGTTGCGTAGCGGTTATTAGGTTGATGCTGCTGCGTTGCCGTGCACACGTGTGGCCTCGAAGAGCCGCGACCTGACAGGTTTTATGCTATGAGAGTTCTCATAGGCTTTGTACTAGTAGCGTTTCAAAGGGTTTGCGTGATGAGAGTGTTTTTACTGCTGCCATCTGTTTGTCTCGAATGAAGATGATGATGTTGGTGAAGGTGCGTTTTCGTTTTGTTCGTCACAAATGCAGGAGATGCAAACGGTGGCTAGGATCGAACCAGACACCTTAGGGACAGCAGGCGAGCAAAAGACTAGCTAAGTTGCTTCCTGATACAAACTCGTTTTACTGTCCGTGCGGTATGTCGCAAATTATTCTTGAGAATAAAAGTGGAAAAAAAAATATTTGGAACTTATTTTTATCGGACCTGAATCGTATCATATACTTTAAGAAAACAGGAGTCTTCTCTATGTCATGATTTTTCCAAACAAACCTGAACATCTATATTAGCTCCTGCTTAATCACAGGAGCGCACATCTCATGTGATTAACGCTCCTATTCACCATATACTTCAACTGCCGTTTAAGTGCGAAAACCTCGTCGAAAACTCAAATGGTATTCACAATTAATATGATTGGACCTCAGCCATGATCATGTCCAATCAGGCTAATGGTGAATACCATTTGAGCGTTCGACCGAGGTTTTTTCGCTAATTGGCAGTTAAGGCGAATAAGAGTGTAAGTGTAATACCATTGCTTGCTAGGTGTATGACTGCAACCAACGAAAGAAACAGGTCGCTATACTTCAACCTCTCTTGGCTGTCACGTGAACGAGATGGGCTGGTGTCCACTAATTGTCAAAACACCATGTAATCTTGATAGGCTGAAAATTAGTCAAGATCGGTGAAGTGCCGCGGCTTGCATAATTGTTTGGCTTTCGGTGTGCGAGAATTTCATTGCAAGTAAGATGCGGGACAATAACATGACTTTCAACTGGAATTAGACGTAGTCTTTATTAAACACTTTTTATTTTATTTTGTTCACAATACTCTTATTTATTCAATTCCTCCAGCAGTGTACTTTTACAAAATAATAATAATAATAATAATAATTCGTTTATTTTGTATTACGTTAGAATAATGTAAAATTCTGTAAATTATTATATAACTAACATTTGTTCAAAATTTCTTTTACCTATCTGTATGTACAAAACCCCCAAACTTTATTTGACTTTCAGTAAATCCAAAACACGGTTTATATATAAACGGTCAACGTAAAAGTATATTTTAAACAATTAATTTCAGAAACAATGCATTTATTTATAATATCTGGTATATATGTATATAATATGTGCACAACGCGAGATAAAATTACTAAGGATTACGTTTAAAATTTTATTTCAAATATTTATATGGTTTTATTCGAATATTTGAGTACTTAAAATATTTTGCTGAACTGTATCCTTCTAATTTTGCGTGATTTTTTCACCTCTTGCACAAAGCTAGTCGGATGTATGGATTTTCTATATTTTATAACAAAAATGGTTGTGATAAAATAGAATTCGGATTTCTGAAAATTTTATAAAATGTACATTCTTGTATAGTAACACTTACTTGAAAAAAAAACTGTCAGTTAAAAATTGAAAACATACATTAGGCAATGTTCTTCTTTTTTATTTAGTTATACTTTAGTCTCGATCGTTTAAAATTGGAATGATAAACTTAAACCAAAATTGAAGCTTAATTATATCGAAATAGAAATAAGCATGTCTAAACAAAAGCTTGATAAACCTTTATATTCTTGTACCGTTAAAAGACACTAATTGATATTAATATAAACAATTACTTACATACAAATGGGAAAGGTTTAATAAAAATAATTAGTAAAATCACGGAATAAAGATATTATATAATTACAGCCCAAACCGAATAATGCGAGCTCTGATAAACCCAAGTGTAGGATAATTCGAATATTTTTGCAAACCGTGTTATAATAGTTCATGATGAAAACGTTTATAACAAAGTACGCTTATTAAAAATAATTTCTGGGGTCGTTATAAGCGGTTTAGACAATATACAGGGTGTCCATAATCAAACGACCCTAAATTAAAGTTGTCTACAGACGAAACTATTGGTCAGAAAGTTGTGAAATTTTGTGAAGGACATAATGAAGGAATGAGAATTTGTTTAAGCAAAAAAAAAAAAAAAAGTTTAAAATTTCGCCACCAGAGGGCGTTTTTCATGAATTACACATTTATCATACATTTACGATAGTTAACATATTTTATTGCAACAAAACATGTTCCACATGACGCCATCTATTTCAGCTACATCTAGAATCGTAAGATAGAATGTTCCACAGTTGACCACAGTTTGTTCTGGGAAATGCTAAAAACATGTCGCGAAAAAAGTTTTGTTCAACATATTTTGTTGTAACAAAATTTGTAACCTATCGTAAAGTTATGCTAAATGTGTAATCCATTAAAAGACGCCCTCTGGCGGCGAAATTTTGAACGCTTAAACAAATTCCCATTCTTTCATTATGTCCTTCCCAAAATTTCAAAACTTTCTGACCAATACTTTCGTCTGTAGACAACTTTAAAGTAGGGTCGTTTAATTGTGGACACCCTGTATATATATGTGTGGAATCTCATGCTGCTATCAGACGACGCGGCAAGCGCTCTCACTGACGAACGAGACTTGCTGTGAGGTTAAAAAACGAGAAAGTGAGCGACAGTGAAAGTAGCATTCCGCCGCTGACGACGTACTTCTGATTTTAAGTTTTCGACAATCCTAAAAACTAAAGTGTTGATGTGTTTGTGTTTTTTTTTTTCGAGTAATGTGTAAGATGTAAAGCAAGTAGCTTTCTTATGTTATTTCAACGATTATCTGCTATTCACGAGTTTAAGTATTCTTTTATTTTGTCTTTTCCCTGTCTAAATAAATGTCTTCGTGAACAATTTACGATGTTCTACATGAGGATTAAGATAATTATTCCCTCCTCAAACATATATATATATATATATATAATGTATATATATATATATATATATATATATATACCTCTTTGTTTGAAAAGAAAGGTCTTTAACCAATGGGTTTTCCCTGCAATAACTTATGGAGCAGAAACATGAACGCTAACAAAACGGATGGTACAAAGATTACAAAAAACACAAGGAAGCATGGAAAGATGTATGCCAGGCACAACTAGATGAGACAGAAAAAGAATAACCTGGATAAGAAGTCAGACGAAAGTGTTTGACATTATTGAGAGAATTAAACGGCTAAAATGACAATGGACTGCGCACATTGCAAGAAGACAAGACAATAGATGCAGCACAGACACCCTACAGTGGTATCCCAGAGATGTAAAACGGCGAAGAAGACGACCCCGAGAAAGATGGAGTGACGAAATCCGAAAAGTGGTCGTTGTTAATTGGATTAATAAAGCACTAAACAGGAAACAGTGGAAAAACCTGGGGGAGACCTACATCCAGCAGTGGATTGAAAACGGTTGTTGATGATGATGATACAAAATAAGCAAAAATCTAGAATTTGAAAATAAATGTTTTTTTTTAATATTATGTAATTTTATATTTTGTCTTTAAACATAATAACATAATTTAATCTTAGTCTATATTTTTCAATTTTCTGTTACCATAAAGTTAAACAGAAGAGGATAGTGAAATTTTCTTAATAAACAATTACCTTATTTTATTATAAGAGTTAAATATCTGACAAGATTATCATTTCTACACAGAGTTTCATATCACATTATTTGAAGAAATTAGGTTTATTGTTTAATCCATGGGTTACTATCGGCAGGAATTCCAAATAGGTTAAGTAGAAATAATATTAACTTTACTAATGGGAAAGAGAATTATATAAAAGGCTGTAAGAATTTCAATAATGTCCATTTACTCTTGACACTGGCTTTATCTATAATACTTAGTTTCTCGCGTGAATATTTGTTCAAGTAATTGGTTCTTAATGTAAAGTTGTCGCCATAAAATAAATAGAAGTGTTTCATTCAAAATAAACTGAATGAAGTTAGTTTAGATACTGGTGTATTATATGATATTTATGAAATTATTTAAGACTAAGTTGGATAATCAAGATCGAATATTTTTTCATACAACTTTTCTTAAACGAATTAACGTGCTAGAACGATTTTTAATTAATTATTTTCATACAGGAAGTGTGTGAAAAGCATTTTAAATCAAAATATTTTTTCATTAAGGTTTAAGTGGAGAGTTTTTTTTTTTATTGTTTAACAGTTACAGTGTTCCTCCAGTAATATACATTTCGCATCCGAGTTTTTAAATACACGTTATTTTGGTCAATTAAAGAAAAATTTAAAAGAAATACAAACTTTAAAAAAAAAGAATAAATTATAAAATATTAATAAAACTAGAAACTTACAAAAAGAAAAAAAATCCAGAATTTTAAAGTCGGAGGGAATATTCCCCCTGAATTTAATAGGCGGCTCTCTAAAACAAAAATTAAAGTAATTTGTTCATTACGTAAGGGGATAATTTATCGCATTTAATAGTTAAAGTGTTTCTGCAGTAAAATACGGTTCACACCTGAGCTATTTAAAAGCCTAAACAAGAGATTCTCATAATATTTCAAATTTTAATTGCTTAAAAGGCGTATAGCCAACATAGTGAAAAAGTACCCAATCCGGGACTCGAACACCGGCTATAGCTCACTGACGTTCTACGAACAGAACCACTTGGGAACGATACTCAGCCCGGCACTTTCTCCCTATAACATGTTGGCAAGGCTACAAACGCAGCACAAGGTGGAATATTTTCCGTGAGCCACCAACCCTGGTGCAAACAGGAAACCAAAGAAAATCCAGCATCGATAATTGAATAAATTATATTTAATACTTGGAAATTTTTCCATAGAAAATTTCACACGCCTTGCATTCATAAGATTATTCTCAATTCGACACGTATGTAATTTTTTTTATGTATGTTCGCCGATTATTCAGAAACTACTCGACCGATTCATGAGATTTTATTTTATTGCAAGAGGTTACTCTCGAATTGTAGTCCCATTTAACTTTCATCAAAATTAGTTTTTAATTTTTTCTAGAAATTCAACAAAAACAAAAACAAAAAAACTAAATAAACCTGTTTAAAATATTTCACGTTCAACGATTTTTATCAAGTGACGTAGTGCTATCTGTTTGGCGAAAAAGTCGTTACTTCGCTACCTAGATTTTCCTCCCTCTTTGTATAATTTTGTTTCCAGGATTCTTGTAGGGAAAACCAAAAAGCAATGTTTTAATCGTTAAAAACTTTTATGACGTAAACGATCAGTTAAAAACAATTAAAATTTAAAAGTGTTTAAATTTACTTAATATTTATGTGGTATACTCGCTTTATTTAAAGAAATATATTTTTACGGTGTAGAGATTTGTACGCTAATACACTGCGGAATAAGAGACCCTGGCATATTTTTGAATGTAAAATAAAATCTAGTAATTAGCATACGATGAGTTGCGGTATTATTATATTTTCAAACACATTACAGAGTAGTCTAAAAGCCTTAAAAAACATCTTTAAAATTACACAAAAGAAGTCAATTTGTTAAAACTTGTAAAAATATTTTCACCTGTCGTTCTCAGCCATCCTCAGTTACTGATGTTATGTTTTCTGTTTCGTCAGTCAAACCGTTGAAAACCCTCATTTTGCTTATTTCTAGTAACATATGTGTTTGAAAATAAAATAATGTATGTGTAAATGGGTAGTCCAAATAATTATAATTATTATAATAAATAATTTTTAACTGTCCTTGTAATTGGATCAGATCCAGAAAAATTCACACATGCAACTGCTGCTATAGCAGTGCATTGCTTACTAATAGAGTCAATTTGAAGTACTCTGTAGTAATTTTACTTTGCAGTAGTTTTAGGTAGCTTTCAATACAAAAAAGTGTAAAGCGTGTCTCGACCAATGTCTCGACCGAGTTCGTTGGCCAGCTTGGTCCGCCATCTTGTTTCAAAATAGTGGCTACTGAAAGATTTCAAACTAAAATAAGTATACAAAAAAGTAAAAAATTCAAATTTAGTTTTTGCTTACTTGTTAGGCCTTGATACAAGGATTCAGGAGCATTTATTGTTTTACCTCTATCTTAAAAAAATGACTGAGATATAGCAGTTTGAAATTCTAGGGTGGCTGACATTTTGAAACAAGACAGCAACCAACGATTAATTAAGCAACCAACGATTAATGAGTTTTAGTGAACGCGATTTCTCGCAAATTATTAAACTTCATTGTTGTAATCATTTTCCCAATCATACGCATAAAACTATATATCCATATATCTGTTAGCGCCAAATTTTCGCCAAACTTGGCGACACCTGGCAAAATATCGCCAAATTTGGCGACCAAAATAAGTTTTCACAAATGAAGCCAACTTTGCTACAGTTGACTAATTTGGCAAATTTCTTATTCAAATTCAGTATTAACGAATCTTCTGTATTCGGGTTCTTTGCATTTTAGCTTATTGTTTCGAGTAAGATTAGCTAACATTTTAAAAAGATGATATAGGAAAGCTACCTTTTCCTCCCGGTACAGTCCGGAAGGACTTTTTGAAGTAGTCACTTTTTTGGTTAAAAAGTTTATAATCTTGTTAGTAAAATTTATTTTGGTCAGTTAAAAAAATATTAATAAAAATACAAACTTACGAAAAGGAAAAAAAAACTAGAATTTAAAAGGCGGCTCCCTGAAAGTGTTAAAGCAGTTTTTTCATGTTTCGGCGAAATAATATTTTTTCAGTTTAAGAGTTACAGTTTTTCTGCAATACTTTGTCATTTGACATTAGTGGCAAATGACAAATGACACATTTGACATTTAACAAATGAACTTTTCAGTAAACTCGAACTTTGTTTTAGTCAATTACAAAAAAATAATGAAAATGTACACTTATATAAAAAAGAATAAAACTCAAAATTTAAAAGGCGGCGCTCAACAACAAATGTTAAAGCAATTTGTTCGTTAATGTTCAGATGAGGAGGTAATTGTTTCGTTTACCAGTCAGTTCTTCTGCAATAAAATACATTTCACAAATGAACATTTTAGTAAGCTTGAACTTTGTTTTAGCCACTTACAAAAATACAATAAAATTGCCAAATTTTACAAAAAATAATAAAACCCAGAATTTAAATGTCGGTTGTCTACAACAAGTGTTAAAGTAATTTATTCATTAAGGCTCCGGTGAGGGGATAATTTGTTTCATTTATCAGTTACAGTGTTTCTGCAAGAACATACATTTTATAAATGAGTTTTTTAGTAAACTTGAACTTTGTTTTGGTCAGTTACAGAAACTTAATAAAAATGCCAACTTTTACAAAAAAGAATAAAACCAAGGATTTAAGAGTCGGCTGTCTACAACAAGTGTTAAAGTAATTTGTACATTAAGGTTCAGGTGACGAGATAATTTTTCCGTTTAACAGTTACAGAGTTTCTGAAATAAAATACATTTCAAATCTGATTTTTTTTCCAAACTTGAACTGTATTTTTGGCTGTTACAAAAACTTGATAAAAATACAAACTTTCACAAAAAGAAAAAGTTCCCAGAATTTAATAGGCGTCTCTCTAAAACAAGTGTTAAAGTAATTTGTTCATTTAGTTTCCGATTAGGGAATTTTTCCGTTAAACAGTTACAGGATTGCTGCAATAAAATAAATTTCAAATCTGAGCTTTTCAGTAAACTTGGACTTTATTTTATTCAGTTTAAAAAAACTTGACGTACATTCAAATGTTGAAATTTTTCCAGACACCTCTAAGCTTCGAAAATAACAAATACAGTGAAAAAAAGAGAATTAAGCACTTCTGACAATGAAGAAAAATAGTATACCAGGCAAATATTATAACAGTTATCTTATTCTGTATTATAATAAAAATTTAAAAGCCTCAAATTATTGATATAAATATAACTTTTTAGCCTCTAATTGATATCGCTTGTGTGGTTTCGGCCGTAAATGAATATACATGGTGTTCCAAAATTCGACCGACAAATTAAGAGGGATGATAGAAGGCAATAAGAGGATGAAAGCTTACTATAGAACATGAGGTGGAAAACCACGTTTAGCGGAAATTAGGAAATTGCAAAAATAGTTATGAGGGGTGTGACGCCGAGTGGAACATAAAGGGCCAATAATAAATAGAAAAAAATATTTTATATAACGTCAAGCATGATTATAATGCATTGCAGTTCAACGTCAGAAAGGAGACGATGACACATGTTTATAGAAATTGTTCGATGTTGCGGCCACGAAGGTCATTGCACAGCCGACACAGACGGACGAAGGGTTGCCGGATACGTTAAAACATATTTCTATAAAAATGCCTCGTCGTCCTTTCCGACGTTAAACTGTAATGTATTGTAATCATGCTTTACGTCAAATAAATGTTTTTTCTATTTATTAATGGCCCTTTTTGTTTTCCTCGACGTCCCACCCTTCATAAATATTTTTGCAATTTTCTCCCACTAAACGTGGTTTGCGACCCCATGTTCTATTGTAAGTTTTCATCCTTTTGAGGCGTTCTATCACCCTTCTTAATTTGTCGGTCAAATTTTGGAACTATAAAGGATGCAAACGGGGATATACAAAAAGTAATTGCATTGGGATTTCACAACAATCGAATCGTTAACAATAAAATTAAGAAAGTCAGTGTTAACTAATTTATGATAGCTTGGTCAATTATAAGTTTCTGAAATAAGTGATTCGATTTAATATGCTTTGTTAAATATTATGCTGAAATATAAATGAAGCTTGAAGAAAATATTTTCAGCTTAAAAGCTTACAGAAAGTGAGACGGGAAGAATAAAACATTAATTGAAGAAATCGACGATTTTTCGCAATATTTTTAATCATATTTGAACAATTTTTAAATATTTTCAAAAATATAAATCTAAAATTAACAATATATATATATAATTAAAATTTTGGAACAAAAAACTTCTAGATGCCGGTTCAAGTATTAAAAATATGTTTTGAAACAAGAAAATTAATCAGAATTATAAGTGCTCGTTATATATCGGTATAGAAGTAAAATCTTAAAAATTAAGCATAAGAATTGAGATTTTTATATTAATGAACAAGAGAAATAGATGCGATTATTGAATTAAATAAAGTACAATTTGAAATGCCCATTGTTTCATATAGTTAGGCTTAGCAGTAGCGTATATATCCGCATTTCACATTTCCTTATTTTTTTTATGTTTTTTGTAGTTGTTATAGTTTATAATGCTGTTTATTGCATTTTTGTGCTCCATATCTCATGAAGGTTTCATTTCAAAAAAGGAGAAGGGTGCGTAATAAGGCGAATATAGCTAAATATTGATAAATACAGTCTCTAATTGTAGTTGCGCATTATACGCTTTAACATACGGCACTTATAAAAAGAAAATAAATATTTATTTTAAATTAAAGAAAACGCTTCCACTATATTACATGCAATAACTATGACGGACCATCTGATAAATTAACTATTGATATCATTCCCATGTGTTTAAAATTTAAAGTATTAAGCAAAATATTAATTAAAGTAGCGCCTGTTTGTAAGCTATATAATTTACTAACAATCTGTAATTTTAGTTATATTGCTTTAGTTTAAGCACTAGTATCGTTTAAATTTTTAAGTAATTAAAGAAGTAACAGAAAGATTTTATACCAATTCAAGAAATTTCGTTGAAAAAAAAACTGCTGAGATTTTAAAATACTTATGCTATCTATTTTAATGTTTACAGTTGTTTTAAAGTTAGAGTTTATCCTCTTGAGACCTGGTGTCTATTAAAATGGACGTTTTAATAACATAGGGTTCCCACGTGATTTTGATTTTCATACCATAATTTTTTAAAAGTAATATTCGCCTTATTTAGAACATAAATTTTGAGATTAATGTAAGGAAAATATTTTTATTAGAAATTACTGGTATACAAATTCAGAAGTTAGAAAGTCCCTTTTTTATTGTTTTGACACTGCTGGGATCTCAAAAGGATATGAAAAAATAATTATAATAATTTTAAAACCCTTTTTAAAATCACATTTCTTTTATCCAGTTTTTTTAATTAAAATATTTCATATACCTTTTTATTTAAAATTCTAATCTCCTTTTAATACAATTTCTGTTAAAATTTTCATATTTGCTTCAATGGGCATGAAAAAGTTAGTATAAAAACCCCAAAGGTTTAATTTATTTTTACGCATCCAGCATTATTTAATTTTTAATATAAAGGATTCTCTAAATTTCGTCATAATAGGATAATATTAACATTTTTTCAAAGATATAATCTTATATCTTTTTATAAAAAGACTGATCTTTGCCATCTATAAAGAAAAGATTTATTAAATGATAAGTACTTTAAGTGTAAATTAAAAAATATAAAAGTTATATATTTCTCAATTTTATCGATTGAATTGAAAGTCTGTATATTTTAAACTTTTTCCTAAATAAAAAACGAAACTCATTTTACTTTCTCTGAAAGTCAATTTACTTTTGAATTCACTAAAGTGTCAAAAAATGTAATAGAATTTTAAATTACTCCCTGAATAAATCCAAATAATGTCTGGGAGATGAATAACCGATTAGACTTTTATCTTGTGTATAAATCTTTTTTATAATAAATTGGATTTAAAAAATACGAAAGTAGCTTGAGAGATAAATAACAAAATGAATAGCATTTTCTTCTAAAAATCGTTATTAATAGGAAAATAAACGCATACATTTATTCTGTAAAAAAATAATGAACTATCACGCATCGTTTTCATAGAAATCAACATTTTTTTTTTTCTCAAAGTTAAAAATCAAGTGACTTTAAACGATATTTTCATTTTTATGACATAATGAATTATTTCAACTGCACCATTAAAAGCTTAATAATGGTAAAGTATCGATTTTCAAGATCTATATATTTAACGTAATATGAGATAAATACTATTAACCTTTGAATTTCATGTTTGAATGCAAATATGTTGCAAGATGTAATAATGCTTTAAGGTTTATCCCTGAACAAGTTGATTCCTTGAGTCATCTTCGTGGGAAAAAACTTGAACTGGTTATGAGTCCTGGTTCTGAGTGTAGTGCGTTCGATGATTGTTGGTCCATATCGCTCAATAGGCAGATCATTGGCAATTTATGGCAAAGGTTCCACTCCCTTCCTGGACACTCTTGACTCGCGAGGAGAGGACCAAGCTTGGTAATCACAGATTTTGTTTATTTTTATATATGTTCTTGGGTGGAAGCCCCTTAGTCTCAGGTTCAACGGATTTTATACAACGCCCCTTAGTTCTCGAGAAATACGGGTCTAATATTTTAACACAACTTAAATACTTTCTTTGTAACAAAATAACTGCGTTGATGGTAGCTCAGTTGTTATTGCGTCTGCTCGTTGATCCGCGGGACTGGGTTCGAGACCGGGAGGAGCTACGTTTGTTTTTCTCATTTTTTGTTTTATGAATATACAGGGTGATTAGAAAATGAGTATACATTTGAAAAATTAATAATTCACGGAATAATGTAGGTATAGAGGTAAAAATTGACACACATGCTTGGAATGACATGGGGTTTTATTGTAACCACACAAAAGAAAGGTTAAAAAAAAGGCCGACAGATGACACTGAACAGCAAAACGTCACTGACTCTTCCTGAGAATCGTGTATAAAAGGAGCTGTAAAGAGAGAGAGAATCAGATGCATCAGCAATCGCAGCATGTTGACGTTAACAGAAAAGGCAATGTTAGTGAAGCTCTACTATCAAAATGGGGAATCTGCCGCGATCGACCGACATCAAGAGGCATGCTAAAAGACAACATTCAACGCAAATTTCTCACCATAACTACAGATATGCTGCACAGTGCTGTGCACAACATTGTCCCTCGGCTACATCTATTGTTGCGGGATGACGGTTGACATGTTGAGCATTCGTTCTGAAAAACATCGTCTTTGCTTTGCCATAATTTGTTATGCTAATTACTGCTTTTCTTATCACACGAAGCGCCATCTGGCGGCCATTTTATGAACTTTTTTGTGGATACAATAAAACCCCATGTCGTTCCAAGCATGTGTGTCAATTTGTAACTCTCTACCTACATTATTCCGTGAATTATTAATTTTTCAAATGTATACTCATTTTCTGATCACCCTGTACTTGTAATTATTATTTAATATTCCGAATAAAATATTATAATATGGTGCATTAATTATAATGTCAACTTATTTATTTTTTATTTGTAACTAAATCGTTGTATGAAACATCATAAAACAGTTATTTTTTTAAATCACTTTTAAAATGTATTTTATATATGTTTTATCGGTGCAATGATAGTGAGCAAATGTGTCAAATTCGTGATTTTCAAGAAACATCATTTATATATTGCCTGAACAAGGGAAGTCAATGCGGATGGTAATACTAGTCTGTTTTTAAAGTAAGAACCATAATTATATTAAAATTTAGCATAAGAATTAAATTAAAACATATATTTTTGCATATTAAAGACTTTTAAATTTGTAATACGTATGCTTGCGCTTTGAATTAATTTATAATTAATAAAAAAATATATGATTTTGTAACTATTTTGGAATTTATACTAGTCATTAACTTCCATTAAAAAAACCTCTTTAAATGATGAGAAATGTTTAAAAATAGCTTAAAAGGTCAAATAAATTAAATTAAAATTTTAATATGTTAACATTATAATTAATGTATTATATTAAAATTTATAATTGGGATTATTAAATTATAATTACAAGTATATTTGTAAAACAAAAAAGGAAACCAACGAGCGTAGCGTGTTCCAGTCTCGAACACGGGCCCGCGTCAACAAACAGACGCCATAGCAACTAAGCTACCACCAACGCAGTTATTGCGTTACAGGGTAATTATTTAAGTTGTGTTATAATATTAGACGCCCTATTTCTGGAGAACTAAGGATCGTTGTATAAAATCCGTTGACCTGAGACTAAGTGGCTTCTATCCTACAACACATAAAAAATAATCAAAATCTGTGATTAGCAAGCCTGGCCCTCTCCTTGTCAGTTGGAAAATGTCGATTCGTATGACAACTTTACCAATAAGTATGACTGGGATAAAAATAATAATAATAATGTGAGTTAATTGTGTTCGTGACTTTTGTTCGTTTGTCTGGCTGTTGGTTTACTTTGCTATGCTCTAATTAATATTCGTAAATATTTTTGGAATACCACGAAATTTATATGTGTTATTATTCTTTAATACAGCATATTCGCTATTAACGTTGGTATTTGTACCTATTATGAATCATTTCCAGGTACACACTAGAGAATTAAACTACGTTATGATTTATTTGGAGATAATTTTAAAATGATGTTACACTGCTTCAGAGATGAAATTTAAATACTTTATTTAGATGAACTAACTACATCATGTTTTCTATAGAAAATGGTGCGCGTAATATTTATCTGTTATTTACAGATTTACTCAAGTCATTTCTTAATTACTGTCTGTAAAGTGTCACAATCTGAAATGCGTTAAAATCATGTTACACTATTTCAAACATAATGAAGTCACTATATATTATTAAGGATCAAATAGAAAATGCTACAAATAAAATTCATGGAATTTTACAGGGTCACACAAATAATTTGGATATATTCTCATTTATCACCGGCAATTGCTGGAATTGCGCTTCAAGTTGTGTTCCGCGTTTTTAAACTTAATTTAATTGTAGTATTTTATATGGTATATATCATTAAAATTGTTAATATATACAACATCAAAAAATAGTTTGACTACATTACTGTCCATGCGAGTGAATAACCGAAAGCTAATGTTCAAATTTGTTATGTTTGTTTCACTTGAACAACATTTTAAAATATTATTTGTTGTATCTAGAATGCAATAAATTAATGCACAGGGATCAGAAAAAAATCTGTTTCCACATTGGAAAGCAATGATAGGAAGTGCGTTTTTAATTACACTGTTCGTTTTCTAGCTAAATTTGCTTTTAGAGCAATATTTACTACATATATAAATTGTACTAATTATGCACAGGACTGCATATAAGAATACGAATACCACATAAGGGTAGCAATTGGTGAAAGTAGAATTTAAGCTGTGTTGTAAGTTTTCTAAACTAATTGTTTAGATATCGCCATTCATCTTATTATTATACTAGCAAACTACGCCCGCTATGATGGCTGGTCAATTTCTCTTAACGCACCATTAATGAAAGGAAATATTGACCTTGAATTTGATCTTGTGTTTTAAAACCACATGGAACTGTACTTGGAATGTCCTGTGTCAGACAAAATTTGGGCTGTTAAGGACAAACTCTTTTCGTTGATCATTTACAGAATAATTTGGTAAGAACGATAAAGCGATACGCTATATAATATAACCATCCTTGGAAACTCATCTAACTAACAGTGAAGGTTCCGTCAAAATCCATTCGACAGAATAAGGCTAAGCTTTCATAATTGGGTTCATCTGATTATAAAACTTTCCCCCATAATTCTATAACTAAGCAAAACAATATATATATATATATATTTGAAAAACGGCATAATCATTAGATTTGAAATTTATATCATGAAAAATACAATTTTTTACCTCTTATACGCAGTTTGTCAAACAATTTTCTGACAAATACTTTTCGAACTAATAATTTTTTCAGTAACTTCAAATGTTTCATTTTCCGAGATTAATATGTGGCAACGATTAGTGAAAAAACCAGTCGTCAGCAACACATAGCTTTTTATTAAAGAGGATGATGATGTTTCTTAGTAGCATTCTGATAACATTGGGAAATATTTCATAATATATACGTGACACATGAGTTTTACTTCTTGTTTAATACATGATGTTACATGATAGTCCTTTAGAATGAAGCCCGTTACGCTGGAAGTCGTGGAAATCCTTAACCACTCATGATTGAAGAAGAAGTCTGGAATAGCCACCTTTAAATTTGTGTCGTTCATTTTTATTAATGTACTTCTATGATAGGGTGGAGAGTAGGCGTTAATCTATCAGTGATTGGATTAGGATATTTTAATTCATATCTGGGTTTTTAAAGAAACTTCCAGGGAAGAGCTCTTCTACATCTGGCCACAGAAAGAACAGAGTTCTGCTTATTTAACCATCTCGAAGTTAGGTAGAAATACTTGTCTAGAAGTAAGAATTACTGCACTGAGAAAAAGTTTATCAGGGGCATAGTTAGCTTTGAGTATTATATTTTAAAATTAGAAAAAAAAAATAGAAAAGAATTTAGGGATTTCATTTAAATTTTGAATTTTATAAAGGTTTTATTTTATTATCCCGACGTTGATACAGGGTTTTCACTCTCAAAGGTGTTCATTAGCAAATTCCGAAACAGTTAGTCATAGACATACATTTTCAATTACAAAAATGTTTTAAATGAAGTAAAAAAAAAAAATGTTTCAAAAGTCGTTTGGATCAATGAAAACATTTCTTAAAAAGTTACAGATTTAATTTTTTATACGTTCCCCCAGTCCTATAAAAGATAGTAAATAAAAATTTCCTATTACACTAACAAGTAAGACAAAAATGCCACTTTCGTCTAATACTTTCGTCTAAAATTGTTATGAAACTTTGATTTGCATGTCTTTCTGCATCTGAACACAGATGCGTTGAGCTATGCTTCGAGGTGTCGTACACAAAGTGCTTAAAGTTGTAAAAGAATTTATTTCGCGTGTATCTGCACTTTAACTGAAAGTAGTCATATCGTACAAATATTGCGAGATTGTTAATTTTAATTAAATAAGTTTCGGATTGGTTAAAATAATTGTATTTTAACATATATTTTATTTTGTATGAAAATGAGGCCGTTTTCTTTTCACGATTTTTTTAACAAAAATTATATATACTAATTAAAAACAACATAAATGTCCTAAAAACATACACATACCATTTCATAAAATATTTTACTGGAGGTGTTTTGACTTCATATACAAAACTGTATTTTACATATACAACCGAACAATTTCGAGCAAACCTTTGCTCATGTTCAGGGTTACAAAACAAAACGCAAGTATACAAATGACAAATGGCGAAAAACCTGTAAGAATATCGTTCACTTCTGGAGAATGGAACAAACCATTAAAACAAACCCAAAGGGGTGGGAGACAATGGGAGGGATGTGATAATCATACTTCGTCTTGAACAATTACTAAGAGTCTTTACCATAATTTGGGAATATTGTAGAATAATGAGTCATTTCATGTTTTACCTTTTTTAAGTTAAAATTTCTATGGATTCATTGATTATTGCTTCATAAAAGGTTGATGTATGCTTAATTATTTTAGCTTGATCAAAATGTATTTTGACTGATTCTTCTTGTTTTAATCTTGAAAGTGCTGTTTTAGTTCTATTGAATTTTATATCAGATATAGCGACGCAGCCGAAGAATCCTGTTTCACATAAATAAGTGTCTGTGAAGGCCAGAAGAATAAGTTTCGCTTTATCTGATAAAAATTTGAATTCCTCTTTAGCGTACACCAAACATCTGAGATTGATTTTTCAGTTTAAAACTTTGATCTTATCGTTGTATCTGATGTCAAATCAATCAAGCATTCATATTCCTGCGATGTCTGATCTTAATTAACCTCCACTTTTATTTTCTGCTGAGAACTGATGTGTAATATAAAAAATGAGTTAGAGGGGTAAGCGAAGTAATAATATATATATATATATATATATTTATTTATTTATTTATTTATTTATTGCTAATTTTTTTTATTTATAATAAACAAACTTGTATATTATGAAATTGCAATTTTCAACATTTGGTAATCCTCAATCAATCCACATAGACCCTTTTTAAACAAAAAACCCCAATTTTCCAAAATTTGTAACATAGGCATTTCTTACAGACAACCATTCAATTTTTGTTTTCGTAGAAATCTGTCAACCAATGAAAATTTTTGTTCGTAGATATGTTTTGTGGCTCTAAAATTGACATCCATGCTTGATTAACTTATGAGGATAATTTTGATAATTTTGCAAGATAATTTTGAAATTTTACTGTGATACTTAACTACATGATACATACACAAATACTTCATTTTTCTTTTTAGTAAAATACATTAATTATGAACGATATGATTTTGTCTTCAAATTTTCAGAATTAAAAAAAATTAGGATAGTTTGATTTAATTAAAAAATGAAGTTCGATTTCATAAAAAAATTTAACGATAATGTCAATTAAGAAAATAATATAATAGTTTCAATTGGAATTCATTTGGTATTTCAAACAATCTAGAAATAGGCGCAATGCTTATCACAATAACAAAAGAAGCTCACTTGTGACAAATGTTTTAGTAAATATTGCAAAGTGAAATCCATTATTACAGAAAAATACAAAATTTGAAAAGGATACACTAAAATATATTTGTATTTTGGAAGATAGTTTAAATAATCTTCTTTCTAAATATTATCTAGCAAACAAAATCTCTCGAGGAATCTTACATTTTAAAATTGCAAATGTATTACAAAATGTAACATATTTTTTAATGGAGAAAATGTTTTTAGAAACTGCTTAAATATATACTTCAACATGTTACTTTTAGAATAAAAATTTTCTAAGTATTCATTTTTTAAGCGTAAACTTTTATTTGCATGTAAATTGTATGTATGAATAGTGTAAAATATCCTTCAGCTTGTTAAATTTTACTCAGCCGCATTCCGATAAAACGATTTCAAGTTGTAGCATTTTCTGGAACACAATTTTATTTCAAATTGACGATTAGAGTGAATAAAGTGTTTTTATGTTATTTACGTTTTCCTCCAGGTCGAATATTGATACTCTATGCAGAAGCTATATTTATGTATTAAAATGTTATATTCCATTAATAAAAAATACCTGAAGCAACTTTTTTCGACATTTAAATAGAATATACGTTATTTCATCGTCACCTACAGTAAAGAACATGGATGAGGTACTTTTTAGATGCGTTCCTAATTATATAAATACGAAGCACCTATAATCGTCCTCTAGTTCGTCCGTCTGTCTGTCTGTCTATTCGCATATTAACAGTTCAAAAACTACCCAACCAATTTTTTTTAAATTTAAGATATATAATAGTTGAAGAATGTTGTCAAGTAATTTCAAATTTTATAAAAATTGAATCAAAACTTAAAAAGATATAAAATATTTTTATTAATTAATTGGAATTTTTTTAAAAATCGGTCCTTCCTTGTTATAGCACCTTCTGAGGATTAATCGTCAAGCGACCGAGATGTATCGCCAATAAATACGTTCTGTTATCATATACATCAGTTATCTGACATGTATGACATTATAGTCATATATGACGTATATGATATTTTATAAACTCTATGCCCAGTAAGTTTTAGTCACATTCTTCATGCTATTAAATCCAATTATACGTAATTAAATCAATGATATCCCATGATAAATAATAATTCTAGATTGCCATGGTGATTGCGTCATATTTAAGATGGAGTCATATCAGTTCCGCACTACTGAATTAAAAAACCGAATTTGTATACTAAAATTGCTTAATTATAGCAATCCTGTAATCTACCGGCAGTTTTTTGGATAGATGTTACCGGAGAAAAAGATATTAAAAGGAAAAAGTGGATTTCAAGTTCTGAAATTTTCAAAGCTAGGCTTAAGTTTCCCATTAGAATTTGCCGTAAATATAAACAAAATATAAAGTGTTGCCAACTGAAAATGTATTTATTATATTACGGAAATTAATCATATCATAATAACAGACGATATAAATTCATTTCACTGAAATAATAACAGCTCGACCGCACCTTATTTGTCACGTTTGACGTACAATTTCCAACTTCTTTACATTTTGTAAACATTCGGGTTTTATTACGAGATTTAGATGTACTGAAATATTTTTTCGAAATAACTGAATTTATATTGATTAATGACATTAGTATTTATAATAATTTTTTTAACAGTCATATGACTGTATTTAGATGGGTGTTTCCAAACCAGATACCTTAAATCTTTGCTTTTAACTTTACAATTAACTTTGCAGTTAAATATATATTTTGATGTTTCAGTCTTCATTCTGTAAATATTTATTTGATCATTCTATCATTTTACCTTTCTTGTTTGGCACAGCTCGTTCCTATAGGGACATTAAATGATAAATTTTCCGTGGTAAATACGTGTATCTGTAAAAGGTTTAATATTGGATTTACATTGGACAATGTAAATCCATTTAACAATGAATTTAATTGCACTGAAATATCATCTATCACAAAAATGTAATCCAGATAATATGCGAGAACTTTTATTAAACAAAGCAGAAAAAACCCGTTTCACGCAAAGACTGTGAAACACTTTCTAACACTTCTTTAATACTGTAACGAAATCAATATTTCATAAGGTAAAAAAAAAAAAAAATCTAAATAAACAATTTAGAAAACGCATAACAAAGTTGAACACTCAATTACAGCAATTAATCCCCAAAAGTCGATAAGTTATTTGAATTGTTTTGAGCAGCCCTATATATTATCTATAGATTTGTATACGGACCACACCGTTTTCGAAAATGCATCTCAGCTATAATATGCCTAACAAATTTCAAAATTTATTTCTAGCTTTACCGCCCATAACTTGAATTTTTGGTGCAACCTTGTATATGATCCAGAGTTTTTATATATAGAAGTTAAAATTTATTTAAGTCATGAAATGAATAACACAATAAAAATCCAAAGTCCAGAAATTACCATATATGGACAACGATGTATCCAATTTTTATTATGTAGACATTATGTTTATAACATTGATGGACATTTCATTTTACTATTTTATAATTCTTACCTATTTCTATCTTGTCCACGGAACTTATGTTGTGATCTTTACGTTCATAACTCGATTTCGAAAGTGAAAGTAACTTTATAAAAAAAAATCCACAGCCAAAATCTAAAGAGTAAAAACTAGCCCGGAGATACACAAAAAATCAATTAACATTATTAAAGTGGTAGCGAGAAATTTGAAAAGTGTGACTGTCCAATGACATGTTTTGTGAGGATTTTTGGCAGAATATTTTTATGGAAGTTTATATTTTTATTATTTTATAATTTATATGAATCGTACGGTTGTACAACACCATACTTCATTTGTAAGAAATTTCCAAAATTCTCACAACATGTTTTGCAAATAAATTTTAAATAATTTTCTGTGTCATCGTTTGGTATGTGTCTATAAGAGACCCTTATATGAATGGCGTTTTTTCAGTAATATTTGAACGATGTCAAGAGAAATATTGTTCTGGATAACCCTATATGATTTTTTCTTATTATATGTTAATTAAAAGATTAGCGCTTATGATTAGAGATTTGCTTCAGTAGAAATTTCTTAAATCACCGACATATATTGATTAATCTATCCTACGTAGAATATAGTATGCAATAATATTTTCAAATAGAGTGTATGCTAGGAAAGAAGTTGGTACTGTTTGCTGACAAATGAATATTAATTTCATTTCTAGTCATCTGTAATTAAAATTTAAATTGCTGTTTATATTTAGTAGGCATTAGGAATTTATCTGATATTTACTTAAGTCTTCACATGATGTATATTTATTGCTTGTTCGATATATAGAGCAATTTCATGTAAAAATATGACAAAAAAATTAATGGCTTATTTTAATATACAAAGAAGTTTTTATTAAAATTACATGGATACATATTTATATATATAAATGTGTGTGTGTGTGTACTACTAATTTTCAAGATTTGAACGTGAGAATTGTAATGTTTTAAAATACTTTAATCATAGTTACTGACACGTTTTAGTGAGCTAATCTAGAAATAAATTCCTTTAAAATAGTTTATTTAAATACTATTTACATTAAATAAATGATTAGTAATGAATATTGCAAGTAATATTATTGGCGAAAATGTCAAAAGCCTCCATTATAATTTTAAACAAAGACGTGTTCTCACTAATACGCGACAATATCTTCCATTTACTACACTGAAATAATTTTTATAAAGGTGGTGTATAAAAAGAATCAGTGAAGTATACAGTTCCTAACAGTTACTAACTTTTAATAAAGAATGGAGTGAATACTAGCGCACATACAAATTATAATATATAATTATAATTACTATTACATAATTTACCTTTCAATTCATTATTTTTCTGAAAGGAACAAAGGACAATACCAACAAAACATTTAAAAGAATGAAATTTATAATATCTTTCATAATTTATAGCTTATTTATAATTATTATAATTTCTAGATCGTGTAAGGAAATGGTATGAAAGAAAGCGGGATAAGTAAATGTTGAAAGGTTAATACAAGAGAACATAAATTTCTCATTTAGCTGGAATAAATTTTCATTTTTTCCTGCGCTACATTAAATTCGGTGTTAAAGAAAAAATAATATTATAACTAATCTTTTGTCTGAACTATCTCCCTAAAACATATACGGTCATTAAATGTAGTTAATATCTTATTTTTAATATAGCTGAAGAAAGTGTAAAAGAAAAAAATTATAGTAGTCATATACATTGCTTAAATATCATACATTTGTTACGCCTTTAGAAGAATACAAATCTAGTAGATTTCCCCAGCATAATTTTATCCATTCTTTTGTCTTCGTCAAAGTTATATTCAAATAAAGTCCATTCTTCCACGTTAATATAAAGATTTCATTTGCATGGAAATCACATTAGCAGCTAATTGGGTAATCTACTTAAACAGTGCAAAAATATATTAAACACCGATTTCCATAAAGTAGCCATATTAACTGTATGTAGAAGAATTTATGTCATCTTATAAAGTACGTGAATATTGTTAAGAAAAATTTTACTGCCCGAAAAATAAGAAAGAAAATTTAATATCAGAGTTATTCATGGATTAAAAGTTCAAACTACTAACACCTGTTGCAATGTTAACGGTTTTCTGCCTTCGTTATACAATATTAATATTTTTAATGAAGAAAATGTTTCATGACGTACAATAAAAAAATATTTAATTAAAGCTTAAAACAATAATAAACTTTTCCTAAGAGTTAAAAGTTTAATTTATGCAAATATATATGAAGTTTCGTCAAAGTGACCATGCTCTAGGTTGTTATAAGTTACACAAATTTATTTACACACACATACATTTATACACTACGTATAATCTAACCTTCAAAAGTGAATGTACGAACCTTATTTCGACTCTCACAATTGTATGATTGTGATAACAAATAAGAAAGATGGTTTATAAGGAAGACGATAGGTAAAATTATTTAAGTCATTTGACGAAAGTTATATCTATGACTGTTTGATAAGCAATAAATTTATACTTTTATGAAAGCTAGGAAAAACTGTAACTATCCCGTTTCGTAATTTCTCCGTAAGTTTTGTTAATGCGCGGTTTTGTTTAATATAAGGTTTAAAGATGTTGTTGACAAATTCTTAGAAAGATAATTTACCAAATTTTTAAAATGGCGGACGAATATATAAATACAAATTAATTTCTAATAATGTGATGCTTCTATATATGCTATTGTTTCTCGTAGTGATCTACAAATTCAGTGTAATCATGAAGAAATATACCACCTATAGATTATGTCCTCCCTAAAGATCGATTTTTTCATCTTTCGGTACGAAGACGAAGGAATACTATATATAACACCTCATCTTGTTTCAGTTAATGTTGCCGAAACAAAGACGGAAATAACACTGTAAAAAATGTTGCTGACGTTTACTGTGTAACATTCTTGGGAGTTCTCGGATTATGTCTGCTGATCCAAGAATACCGAGAAATCTGGTGTAACATCTTTCACAAAGTTGTGTAACTTTTCGGAATGCTTGAGAAAGTGGAATTTACTAATCAACTGTGAAACGTTCCATATGTTTTGTGTGTAACATTCCTTAGTTTTCTCTGGTATACTCTTGAAATTTGGGTAACTTTTCGGAATAATTGCAAAAGAGTGATCCGTGATCTGTGTAAAGTTCCATATGTTTTTTGTGTAAGTTTCCTGGCATTTCTTTGGTAAAATTCCTGGAAAAACCTGTGGCAGAAGGGTGCCACAGGTTTTCTCGGGAATTTTACACCATTTTTTTTTACAGTGAATCAGACATTTCCTTTATATTCTTTGCGAAAATCTGATAAATTCTGACATTTAAATTACCCTGTATACCTTTACAAGCATTAGGTGTAGCGGTTATGTGAGAGGATAACATGTTAATTAAATAATTTAATAATTATTAAATTCATTGATTAATTTAGTTATTAAGTTAATTTACCAAATTTTATAAAAATATTCGGTTAATAATTGTTGCGAAAATATTTACATTTTTATAGTACATTCTAGCCCTGCATTAAAAATGCGTTGACACTAAAATGATGTATAAATAGTGCTCCTATGATCAAATAGGGTGTAAGAGTTATTTATTCATTGTGTAGAATTATTTTGTACAATACTATGACTATTTTGATGAAAGTAAATTGTATTACTCTCTAAATAAGGAATAAATAATGTGGACGCATCAAAATTATATGAATTTTAAACTAGCAAAAATAATCTAAATTAAGTAAAGTATCATTAGCCAGCAATTCGGAAGAAAAATATACGAAAATTATGCACTGAAAAAACAGTCTCCGAATTGAAGACAGATTTTTACCAGCAACTGTTGAATATAACTAATTTATAATGAAGGAGTGTGCGTGATGTTTTAACGGAAATCAGCACTAGCAACGCTGGGCTGAAAAGTAAATCTTTCCCATTTGGCAGAGAGTGGAAAATTTTAACATTGTCTATGATATACGATATTTTTTATATATACATTGCATTTTGTAATCGATTAAGTTCTCTTTATGCATTAAAAAGTGGAATATAGCAAATCTCTGAATATTGTGTAATGTAATATAATATGGCTGAATTATTATTATAATATGAAGGCATTGCATGGATACCTTATATTAAACATACCTTATATTACATACACCTTATAATAATACCTTAATACCTTATATTAATAATACCTTATATTAAACAAAACCGCGCATTAACAAAACTTACGGAGAAATTACGAAACGGGATATTTACAGTTTTTTCTGGCTTTCATAAAAGTATAAATTTATTGCTTATTAGACTTCGATAGAAAACACATTTAAATAATCCAGCTTTATTTGCATTTAACTATAATAAATTTATTTCAACTAAATTCATTTTAAAAATATAACTAAATTAAATTCCTTTTTAAAATATAATTTTAAAATAAATCGTTTTATATAAAAACACAAATTGATATTTCACATATAGGTTAACAAAAGAAATGAATAGCTTTGAAATCTAATTTAAAGATAACGTTGATTCTCTCATCCTTTCTTTTTCTCGCTCTTTTATTTACATTAATCCTTTTTTTTTCCAGTGGGATTTAATTAAAACCTTTATCATTAATTTCCGCCATTTAAAGAAAGTGAATGGTTATGGAAAAAAGTGTGAAAACTTCATTCAAGTGATTACTTAGTTTTCTTTAATCACTTTCCGGGATACCATTAGGAAAATTGAGATTCTATAAAATTTCGAAATGGTTTCTTCCGAAGATATATTTTATAGATATCACTTTCATTAAAGTAAACCATTCTGGCATAAATATAATTGATTTAAAAGGTATTGTTTAATGAATTCATTTTAAAATAAAATAATAATTTAAATTTAACTATTGTAAAAATTATAATTTTAATTTCAATATTTTAATGTATTTCAGCCAGGTAATTTTTTCGAAGATTGTATTGGATTAGAAGATAAAAGACTGTAAAAATTCAAATTATAAAGAAATCTTTATTTTAAAGTTTATGTTTGATTTAAAAATTAGAATAAAATAACGCATATGCAGCATATTAATATATATATTAGATCTCAAATAATATATATACAGGGTGTTTCACAAAGGACCCCTAACTTTAAAAATCAATAACCCGGAAACGGTGATAGATAGAAACATGAAACCAGTGGTATGTTTATTGAAAAAATAGTAAGAATCTTACACATAAATCTCAAAATTTAGTTTAAAATACCACCTATAGATGGCGCTGAGAGCGCTAAGATTCCTTCTAAAGAGAGTTCAGAAGCATAGAAAGACTAGCTGTCGAAGATTTCGCCATTGAAATCCGACCGCTATTAGCGTATAGTGAAAATAATTCCGAAAGTGATGTATACCGTGGAGGAACGTGTATTTATTATGTTGGAGTACCACCGATTAAATCAGAGTCCTACTGCCACAATCAGAAGTTTTCAAACACGATTTCAAGTCGCAAAAGGCCCAGATGGGAAAACAAATCGTGAGCTTTTCATAAAATTTCAACAGACAGGCAACGTGGCCGATACGAATTTTCACTATACGCTAATAGCGGTCAGATTTCAATGGTGAAATCTTCGACGGTTAGTCTTTTTATGCTTCTGAACTCTCTTTAGAAGGATTCTTAACGCTCTCAGCGCCATCTATCGGTGCTATTTTTAACTAAATTTTGAGATTTATGTATACGATTCTTACGGTTTTTTTAATAAACATACCATTGATTTCATGTTTCTATCTATCACCGTTTCCGGGTTATTGATTTTTAAGTTTAGGGATATTTTGTGAAACACCCTGTATAGATATATATACATAACGAAATTTTAAATTTCCGTCTTATCTTAAAAGCATTCAATAACCATCTAATATAATTTTTCTAACAAAGTTTTTACAAACTCTCAATATCCTTTTAGGAACGATATTTTGTAACACTGCAGTTTGTAATTAATACATTTATTGTACAGAATCCTTTGTGCGCGAGAAAAACTCGTACTTGACCGATTATTAATTTCTTCTTTTTGGCCGTCTATACTAACTTAGAAATGTTCTCTTTGATGTTTGATAACATCATTTACAGAACCGTTTTTTAAATAAAAACATACCATCGAGTATTTTCAAAAACGATTATGTAATATTGGAAATAATTTAACATTTTCTATTCCTGGAAAACGAATTATGTATGAAATATAGACCGACCATAATTAATATAGTAACTAATAAATATATGGAACCAAAACATAGCAAAAGTTGCTGCTGAGAGCAAAAAAAAATAATCAGTTATGTGAAATAAATAATATTACTAACTGAGCCTTATAACAAGATTAATAAAATTCATTTTATGCTGTAACAGTAGATTTTAATTTGACATTTGGCTTCATTTAAAATTGTTAGAATTTATCTATTAATGAACTAGGCTATACATTAATAACTTGACTTCAAAATACTCCTTTTTGTTTGCTTATTCAAAGATTAGTTTAAAATGTTGCATTCTCGATTTTTATTTTTTATATCTTTATAGAAATATCCGGAAGAAATTAATTGTAGATTTATATTTTTATTTTTAAAAGTTCTTGCAAATAAGATCTTTTAACACGAACTCTCATTTTTTTTTTAACAAATGCAGTGATCATTATTCACATTAGGATGGCACGTATGCAGATTATCAGCAGCTAAATACCAATACAAAAACAGTAAAGAAAAATAAAAAAAATAATAGGATTTCGATATCCATTGGCAGAAGAATGTTTCCTACATTGCCGAAGACGGTTTAAAAAATTTTCAAGGTAAAAGATAAACAACATTATCAGTTATTTGACAAAAGATTTTGGGTTTATAAGAAACAATGGGTTAATTTAACTCTTTATTTATTTATTTGTTTAAGTTTCGTAATTTGTACATATTGCGGCTTATTTAATTTGAGTTACATGAGATACCATTCTCATTCACTCACGCAGTTTACTCTCTGTTTAAAAGTGAAACATTTTCATAGTTATAAGATTCAATTGACTGCTGTTTAAACCGCAAACGCCCATTGTCAACTCCAGGGAATACGTCTTTGAAAGAAACTATAGCCTTAGATTTTAAGTGAATATATGTGGGAATTGAATCTGTTTTCCTGCTTGAACTAAAACGACAGATGCAAAGCCAATCAGCGACATCATCTTAGTATTGCGTCATATAATCTATGTTGAAGCATGCAAGCTCCAAACGACACTTCAAAAGGTCAAGTCAAAAGAGGTGTTGTGGATTGAAGGGAAACTTTTGCAGAGTTGATGAAGTGGGTGAGTAAAGACGGTCATTTTTGAACTATACTCAGGACGTTGACACTGAGAGTTTATAGATTAAATAAGATGTAATGAATATAATCCAGATGTCTCATTAATTATTCATATTGTTACATGTATTTTTAACTTTCTTTGTAATTGGTTTCGTTAACATAGAGTTCGCTACGATATTCGTTATACCGTAGCACCTTTATTGTGATCTAGAAGAATTTACCTAAATATAGTAAAAAATTCCATACCTTTCAGATTTTTTTACATGATACTATACTTTTCCAAAAATGTGTACCTTCTTTAAACAGGCAAGGACATGAGTTGGTCTTCTTTCTGTGCATAAAAATGGCAAAAAACAAGAAGTCGTGATTTTCTTTTTCTAGAATGTTACAGTTAACTAAATGATGAATTGATATATATAGGATTTTGATTGTTTGATTATTTTTTGTTGCTTTGATGCGATCTTAATTTTTTGTGTCCCTTATTTGATAACACGTATTTTTGAAAACATTTGTTTTTGTTACTCCTTTTTAGTGAAAACAATACAAAACAGACTATAAATTTAAAACAAAAAATATGTATACATAAGTTTATTTGTGGACGTTAGGAGGTTAAAAATATCTTGCCTTTTTACGTCTAAAATTTCTTAGATTTGCGTTTGAGAAAGGGTTTCTTGGTAAAGTAAAAAAAAAAAATGAGCGTTAATATATTCATTACAGCTTGGATGATTTATGAAGATTTATCTCCATGTTGCTAAAGGCATGTAGCTGTCTGACGTCATACAGAGTTACTACACTTAGAAATATAGAAACTGTAAGATATTGTCGGGATGATATGGAATAGGTAATTAAGGATGTTCTAAAAATAATCCACGCAAAAATTTCTGGCACATTTACGCAGTGACTTTTTTTAAGCTGAAAAGTTTTACATTTCCAAGCACGAATAAAGTGGTTTGGGATACTTTTCCAGTATAGGGAAGTTGGCGAAATAGAGAAAATGGCCTTGGCGAGAGAAGGATACTATTCATGCGTATTTTCTGGTAACCTATTCACTGTTTCATATACACAAGCAATTGTTTCAATATTTATACAATGTATTTAATATAAAGAACAATTTATGAAAACCGTTTAGTTTGGACAAATGCTTCTGTTTCAGCACAGTCTCAGAATGCGTCCTGTGAGTATGTCGACACTCCTATATACAGGTACCTTAATATAACGCAAGACTTCTAAAAGACACAAAAACAAAATCGTGGTATATTTTTGTGTATTAACGAGTATCATTTTCAAGTGATCCCATTAGCGATATTATTGTTGATCTATTAGCAGATGTTTTTCAGTATTTACTAACAAATAAGATTTTTTTTTACTCTTTCTTATCATGGGAAGGTCAGTTGTGATACTTTACGATAGATACAGTAAGTATACTTTACAAAAATATCCTATAGAAAATTAATCTTAAACAAATTACTTCTGTACAATAATAATATTTAATGAAATCATAAGCGCCTTAAAGCTAAATCTTTTCAGCGAATGAAAAGTGATATATAAAAAACAATATGCCGTATATACTCGTGTATAAGTCGAAGAATTTTAGACAAAATTTGGGAGCTGAAAATGAGGGGAAAAAATAGCGGAGTGAAATACCGGAGTCATATTTTTTCGCAGATAATTGGTGAACGTGCAGGTCTTTAAATTAATCACATATGGGTCTAGGTTGGAGAGACAGATAAAAGCAGGCAATGGTGATTGATAAAAAAAAAAAAGCTCAACCATAATGTCTCTGTAATTGTTCTGCACTCATTTTCTCTTGGCATAGAATTCCCTTCAATACAGGGGCATTCCTTTCAACATTTTAATCCCCTTTTTAAAAAGAGTTCAACTTGAGAATGCTTCTAGATTTCTCTCCTAAAAGTCCTACAATACAATGAAGTACTATATTTTAGCAGTTTAAGAAGTTGTTAACCCTTGTAAATAAGGCTTGAATAGATTTTTAAAAAAATGTAAGTAATCATTAAATTGATGTGAATAGCTTTCAGAAAAGTTTAAGCTTCTTCAGTTTTACATAATTAGACAAATTTAAAATGTTGAATTAAAAAAAAAAAGAAGTCTGATTAGAAACGTAAAAAAATAAATAAATACTAATTTAATAAAAAATTATTATTTTTTTTATCCTGGATTACAAATCATTTTACAACATACTACCAGAAATGTGGTTCGACTTATACACGAAAATTCAATTTTTTCCAAAATTTTGTGTAAGAATTGGGGGGGCTGTCGACTTATACACGAGTATATACGGTAATAAAGTGCAAAACTTTAAATCATATACATTTTATTGTATTTCTATGTGTATTTTAGGTATTCATCTCGAGATAATAAACCGTTATAATCTGTAATATATTTGATTATAAATATTTTATAAAATAAATATATTTTTAAAAATATAACTAAAAATTTAAAACAAGATAGTAATTTTTGCACAAATTAATCTTTTTTTCTTGTAAATTAAGAATATATTTTCAAAATAGAAATTTTTATTAATGAGATTAATTGAACATTAAAAAAAATCCCTTTTGTTAATTGCTTAATACAAATAAATTAAAAAAGCAAATTCAACAAAGAAAAATAATTAATATATATCTTTTAATTTTTTCAGAAATATCACTTAAATCCCTCAGCACATTGTAATAAAAAAGATGAATGCATAATTAAAATCTTAAATGAAATAGAAAAATAAATGAAGGCAGGAAAAAAACTGAACAGAAAGTTCAACATTTTAAAAGTGGATTAAATCGGATATCGTAATACAATTACTTAATTTAACGAACTTCAGGTGTTTTAATTTTAAAAAGACTTATCTTAAACTTTTAATTAGTGAGACGTAATTAAATTGAAGGTTGGTAGAGGTATAATGTACTTAATATGTTTCGGAGTATAATGATATGGAATTGAGATAATGTTATGTAAAGAAAAAGTAGTTTTTTATTCATTATACGTACACCATTAAAAATAATTTTAAAATAAGTATTAAAATAAGAATAACTAATAGTACTGCTAAATATTTCCCCCCTGTTTTCCATAAAAGTTTATGTCATCCTATAATATCAAAATGGTTTATCATAAAAATGATTTTAATCATAAAAATTAATACCTATGCGCTTCATGAAATTAAAATTTAATATATCTGTATTTATTTTCATACTGTTTTTTATATAAAATATGTTAATATATGATTTGAAAGAAAATTAAAAGTAACCACTAAACTGTTATTTGGAATCCATATGAATTGCTTCATGTCGGTGGTAAACAACTCGACCATCAATAAACTCCGTCTAAGTCTTTTCAGGACAATCTGTCACAAAAATCTAAAAGACGAATAACATTATAGGTAAACTTTGAAACATTCTGAAAATTACCAATTTTCGAATCCTTCCATAGTGATATTAAACTGTAATACTGCAATGCTAGCGGCGTGTTGCACTTTAGGCTCAATTTTTTCCATTCCTAAATTTCGTTAAATATAAATCGTTATAATTTTCAACCAACGGGTAAGGTACCCTTATCGAAATTAGCATAACCCACTCGGACTTCCAGAATATAGGTAAAACAATTTTTTATTGAAAACTGTAATATACATTTTTCATTTAATATATTTTTTAGATTCCTCGCTAATAACACCGAAAAGCATTTTTATATGAAAAATATCAATAAGGTCTTCAAATAAAGTTTTGAAATTTATTAAAAGCTATACTTTCGTCTTAGCCGCATGTTAGGAGTTACAGTTGAAGTGATCGCCAAAGATCTCGCTACTTACAGCAGCATTTTTAATTCAGACAGTTTCAGTAGTTTCAGCGCGTAGTTTGATTACATGTCTGTTAAGTTTGTGTTTTATTTATATGAAGTTTTGATTTCTTTACGGAATATTAGCCGGAAGGAAACGTATATTGTTTTAAGTCTAAACGGATTAATCTTTCATAACCGGGCTGCACGCGATAAAGATAGCTTTAAAATATCATGTTTGGAAAAACCAAAAAAAATTCCGTAAATTGAGATACAGTTTTAAAACAAATTGCATTTGCAAGAACTTTCAGGAACTTGTTTCAGTGACTAATTAATTTGTTTTTATAATGTCAATATCTGAATTATGTATCATTAAATTTTAACAAACAAGTAACATTATACGTAAATTCATAAACCAAAACCAATAACAACGTTGCAATGCACAAATATGAAAAATTGGCACAAAAAATTGCATACGGCCGTTTCGAGGATTCCTTGATCCCCTTCCTCAGTGCGGAAAAAAATGATTAAAATGGGTTTAAAGAACCCTTCGGTTGTAGCCCCGAGTACTGGCTTGAATGAAAATGCTAAAGCAAGAGTTTATATATCCCAAAGAAATGACGTAATCAACCGGAAATAACTGAAAAAAGGAGTCACTGCGCAGGATCCCTCCACACGTGAACCCATCTTTGAACCCATTCTTTCGCACACATTCTTTGAAACCATTTTAATCCCTTTTTTTTCGCACTGAGGAAAGGGGATCCAGGAATCGTCGAAACGGCCGTATGCAATTTTTTGGGCCAATTTTTCACATTTGTGCGTTACAACGTTGTTATTGGTTTTGGTTTATGAATTAAAATTCGCACAAAGTATTTGATCTATACTTATTACACGTAAAGTTTAAAATATTTTACAATTAACCAACATCAATATTCATCAATAATCATATCAAATTAGAATATTTCAATGTTAGCGTCTCGTTATGTTTTAAGCTTACACTTCTCTATTTTCACGTTTAGATAAATATAAATCTTTATATTTTGAACTTCTAAGTTAAAGATTGCCAAAATTACCAATCTGTTTGCCACGTGTTTATCCATTCAACTGACAGGGAATAGTATTTTATCGACTAACAAGATTGTGTTACTAAAGACATGGCAATTGTAAAGTTCTCTTCAACTAGGCAATCTTTGCACAAGGAAAAGCATAAGAACATATTTTAGAAAAAGGAAATGAAAAAACATATTTTTGTAATTGCAATTGGATTGGATTTCATTAATCCTACTGCAAACAAAGATCGAATTAAATAGAAGTATGAATCCTTTAAAAATAAACTAAAATATTTTAAAATTGTTTGTTAAATAATTTTTGTTTAAATACTTTGTTAAATATTTCCAAAATTACCAATCTGTTGCCACGTGTTTATCCATTCACCTGACAAGGTACTGTATCGACTACACAGTACTTTATCGACTAACTGATTGTGTTACTCAGAAATGGCAATTGTAAAGTTCTCTCCAACTAGGCAATCTTTGCACAAGGAAAAACATAAGGACATATTTTAGAAAAAGAAAATGAAAAGACATATTTTTGTAATTGCAATTGTATTGGATTTGATTTCATTAATCATAATGCGAACGAAGACGAAATATATAAAAGTATGAAGCCTTTAAAAATAAACTAAAATATTTTTTAATTGTATGTTAAATAATTGTTGTTTAAATACTTTATAAAATATTTCCAAAATTACCAATCTGTTCCCACGTGTTTATCCATTCACCTGACAGGAAATAGTACTTTATCGACTAACTGATTGTGTTACTCAGAAATGGCAATTGTAAAGTTCTCTCCAACTAGGCAATCTTTGCACAAGGGAAAACATAAGAACATATTTTAGAAAAAGAAAATGAAAAGACATATTTTTGTAATTGCAATTGTATTGGATTTGATTTCATTAATCATAATGCGAACGAAGACGAAATATATCAAAGTATGAAGCCTTTAAAAATAAACTAAAATTTCGATGTTAAAATTTATTACTGATTAAGCAGTATTACTCGAATTACTACATATTTGTATTTTTTTTTTCATTTCCATAGAAATGCTTTGTAAAGTATGCTCTTATAATCAAATAATATTCAGTACCAATCATATTAATAATATTAAGACTAATTTATTCCATATTTTTATAGTTAATTATGTATAATTTAATACAGACCAAAATATTGCAAACAAATCTGTAAATTGTAATCATTCTATCATAATATATTTTTCTAATGAGCACAGAATTTGGTAGATTTATTTTTATATAGAGTTTAGAATTTTATTAGAGAAGGTTTAACGTTACCGTATAAATTCTTGCAAATTCATCAGGAAGGACACATCAGAGAAATAAGCAATCATGAAATAAATTTTCATTAGCTTTGAGTTTGACTATTAACCTCAAGTGACTAAAATTATGTTCCTTTCATTTCCCGTCAAGTGATTCTCGCGTAAACAGACATCTTCGACATTTTAGAAACTGAGAAAATTTATAATGGAAATTGCTGTATTTCTCATTAACATGAGATTTCCAGTCAATCATCTTTATTATCAATGTGATATTTTCTACTTTAAATCTTAATATAGAATAGAACATGATTTTAATGTGATTATATTTTCTGTAAAAGTGACAGTTATACAGTTTTCAGGAACATCGGAAAATACTTTTAAAGCATTCTGTTAGAGTAATTAACTAAACGGTCTGTTGCGCTTTGAATTTCAAATTATTAGCATTTGGTGTCTCAAGAGATTGTAGTAGAGAAGATGAGAATTTATGTTTGGAGAATTTGTAATAGTACGAGCACTTGGTGCAGCTTAATTGAAACCATTTATTATAATTTTAACATGATTGTTAACGTGCTTGATGGACAAAAACGTAATCTACTACGTCTTACTATTTCGACTATGATTTATATGAAAATGTTTTGCTTAAAAATTGATTTTCCTGATATGAAAAGAGATTTAATTTCTTTATTAAAACTAATCCTTGAAAGAAAATCATAAAACAAGTTGGAAATTCTACATTAAAAGTGACAAATGAGCTGCGTTCTTACTATAACTAGTTCTACAGTGTAAAAAAATCTTCCTTATTACTTCGGTGAAATGAATTATATCGTCTGTTATGAGCGAAATGGGCATGCCTTTCTTTTGTCTTATTACGTATGCCACATTTGCAGATGAGAATATTTTTTCGACACCAGATAGCGCTGCAAATTTCACCATGGAGATCTTATTTTGCGAATGGTTACATCCATGATTTATTATTTCTATGATTCACGATGAACAAATCTCTTGTGTTTATTTACTTTAATGGATATGGGGATAAATATTGGGCTGTTAACCTAACTTTAACTGAAGTTATCTCAGAATCTATACATTATTTTTAATGTAACTCATCGCTCAAACAAACAATTTTTTGAACGAGGCTTTCTAAAAATGTGACTTTTATGGAATTTTATTCGAAAAAATAATTTTTAATAAAAATGGCCGCCTAGTGTATGAAAAAAGAAATGGTCAGTATTTGTTTTCCTCAGTCGCATGACTTGCGCTTTTATTATATAGATTATGTGTGATAGGAGTTAATAGAATGAAAAAAACTTTATTAATTTCTTTATAAGCTTTGATATGATTTTCATAAAATTTAAAATGACTCGACCAAAATTTACAACCATTATATAATTAAATTTCAAACCATTCGGTTGGGTAGTTTTTGCGCTGTTATAGACAGACGGACCGAAGGACCAGAGGACGACTATAGGTGCTGCGTATTTATATAATTACGAACGCACCTAATTAGATATCATTACCTCAATGTTAATCGAAAAACGCGAAAACACATAATGTAAGTTAAGTAGCAAACGAAACAAATACGCAGACAAAACATATACTATACACATATATTGTATAATAAGCATAATCTATATAATGATGTGTATAGTTTTTGTAATCTGCACAAAAATACACTTATCGAAGTATCTTTGTAATTTGTCCCTGAAATAGGAATTTATTACCAAACTGAACAGCTGCATTGAAACATTTCTTATTTTTCAGATAATTGTTGTTTATGTACTTTTAGTTGAAAAAAAATATATATCACGCTTTTCGAAGAAAGCTTTTTTGCATGACAAAAAACTATGCCAACCTGTAATGTGTAGTTGTTGCCTCCACTTTTCGAAAAATGTTAGTGAAAGACAAAATCGGGGTCTTGTTCAATTAGTTGATTTAATGTATCTCAATTCGGATATTAAAGGTTTTGTCTTAAAAAAAGTAAATTTCAATAAAAAAATTTCTTTTATCCAACAATACATGAATGTTTCCATTATTAAATGAAACACAATTTCTGCAGCAATGCATCACATTCATTGTGGTTACCAGTAAGTGATAATAGAAAAAAAGTGCACTCTCACTAGTTCAAACCAGCTTGTTACAAAACAATCAATACAGCATTATACTTATTTAATAAACGCAACTGATAGAATTTTTGTTATTGATATTATTTGCCCTTTTACAGAAAATAGTACATGATTTCTTCAGTAACACTGCGTTCAATGCAAAAATATCTATTTCAGGACTTCTACGATTTAACCCTTGGGGACGAGCGACACGTATACGTGACGCATAAGATACTCAGAATCCTCGATTTTTCCCACCAGTTATTTTTTATTGTAAACTTTGCCTTATGAAATCCTAGCATTTCTGCGATTCAAGTAGGCGAAAATTTCTGTTTTGAAAAACCGGTGGTAAAAGATTTAAAATTCTGTAAAGGACGCTCGTCGCCAAGGGGTTAATTAGCCAATTGAATGCTGTTATTTAATAAATATAGCAGTTTTCTCCTCACAATAATTATGAAGCGAGAAGGCAGTGGGGATATAGAATGCCTCAATTTCTGAAAAGTAACCTTTGTCTTATTTAAGCGGAGGATTTTTACATTAAATAATTCAACATTACTATTCGGAAATATTGCTAACATAGACCGCTACTCTAGTTATGCCACTGACCATATTTATAACAGTATTTTGAGCTAAACAACAAAGAAGTACAAAAAAGTTTTCTGGGGAAGCTGCGAGTTGCAGACATGAAACAGAGAATGATAAATTTAGAACCATAACCAAGATGTGTGGTGATACAGATTGTCAAGCTCAAGCTTCTTCAGATGTGTATGGACCAAGAAAGACATTTCGCCAACATTTTAAAGGGATCAGAAATGTTTAAAAGAATGAAAAAGATATTTATTTTTATTATTATTTATTAGAAAGTTTGAGCCTTTAAAAATGACCTACACGTACAGTTGGTCCAATAGGAAAATCTTAAAATTACGGCCATACGAGTCATAAACGTTGAGACGCGCAGACCAGCGATACCGGCGACGGCAAAATCGTAAACTCAAATATCTCGAATAACTATATTTCAGAAGTTTTGTCACAATAACGGCTGAGTAAAGTTAACCAATATACATGTTTCTTTAAAAAAAAAAAGGAAATTAAATTCTTTACGAACCATACTTGAAAAATAAACAAAAATATAGTTTTTAAAGTAATAACAAAAAACAAGGGCATCTTTTATAGATTTTGAATTTTTTGTTATTTATTCTTTATGTTATTTATTCTTTATTTTGTTGTTTATTCTTTACGAACCATACTTGAAAAATAAACAAAAATATAGTTTTTAAAGTAATAACAAAAAACAAGGGCATCTTTTATAGATTTTGAATTTTTTGTTATGATATTTAATAATTTTTATTTTTTATTTTTTTCTTTGCTTTTGTTTTAGATATATATAATCGAGAGACAACGTAATAAACAGTATAAAAAAGTGACGACTCAAAATCATGGAATCTTGATTCAATCCGAGCAAAACTACTTTTACAAGATTAAGTTTGTCATACACTGCAAAAACAAATTGTTAATTTTACGGTATAATACTGGTACCCCAGCTGTTCAAGTTATACACCGTAAAATTAACAGCAATAAACAGTAAAATTATCAGTAATACACTGCCGCGAATGCACGTTAGCGTATTACTACTTATATTACCCTTTATGACTGTTAATTATGCGGTATAATACTGGAAGCTGGAATGTCAGTATTATACCGTAAAATCAACAAAATTTTTTTGCAGTGTACAAATATATATATTTTTTTTTGCTTTTGTTGGTGTTGTTACCTCCAATTTTGTAGCTGTTATCGTTGATACTGTCATTCGTCTTTAGAAGTTGTTCACGTGTCCTATGTACAAGTAGAAATTCGGAAAATTAACATTATTTTGGAAGTCAAACATCTATCATGAAGGGCACGTAATTAATAAATGATAGACACGCAAAGAAATGTATCTTCAATAATTGAACGAATTTTCGATTCGCAATTTCCCACGTGCCTCTTTCTCTAAATATGCATTCTTTCTCAGTTTCAGCAACTTTTTATTACATTTTACAAGTCTAAAATTTTACTTACAAAGCGAAAATTTTAACTTTTTCAAATATTTCAATTTTCCAGAACAAAAATTAAACGAAATGCATATATATTTCCATTAATCTAATATATAGTTTTATATTGTCACAGAATCGCTATTCTTCTGCTATATAAATGTAAAGAAACAGTATAACAAGAATATAAAATGTGATTATTTTCAATAAAATTTTGCATTTAAAAAGCATTCATAATGTTCGAATAAATCTATTCCAATATTACTTTAAAAGCACCAAAATACTTTGTACTCATTATAATGTGTACGAAATGCCGTAAAGAAATATATTCTATAAACTGAATCTATATATATAAACACAGGTGTTATTTTGATAAAAAGTAACATATTTATTGATGAAGCAAAAGAAATTGTGACTGACTTTAATAACCAGAAGTTCAACAAAACTTTCATAACAAAATTAACGAAATTTTAGTTGAAGTACAAGAACAAATATTTCCTAAGACAAAGCTATTTTCTATTATGTTAGAATATTTCTGGATGATAAAAATATTTTCATCGGAGATTTAGTTTTTCTTAGACTATTTTCTTCAAAACTTTCACTCCATTCTTATAAAATGATTTCTTTGTATGTATTCTTTTAACTACAGATTGTAATCATTTTGAAATCGTTCATTTAAGAAACATAGCACCTTAACGATTTTTTTTCTCGCTTTTCCGAAATAAAAGTTCTACGTCTAAAATACTTTAAATGATTAAAGGAGTTTTTAATGTTTTGGAAAACATGAGCGAGTAAAGTTCTTTGTATGTAATTTAGTTGAAAACTAAGAAAAAAAAGAAAGGCATTGAAGATATATATTTTTAAATGTGGAAATAATGTCCACTTTATTTTTAAAGTAATATATATATATATATATATATATTTACAACATAAGAATATATATTATTTCAGACAATTAAACACACTAAATCAACATGAGAGAAAAATGGACCGGGGCCAGGACTCGAACCAGCACCTTCAGCGTAACATGAAAAAAGAAAAAAAAACATGCAAAATAAACGCCGGAGCTTAATTCACGTTACCTGGATGTCCCAGGTTAGAATCTTGCTTCAAGTCAATTTTTCACACATGTAGGTTTAGTGTATTTAATTATCTGAAATAATGTGTGTTCTTATATAGTAAATAAAGTATTTAGACGTAGATCATCAGATATATATATATATATTATTTTACTCAAAACAGAATTCTGATCATTATCTTAGATCTGTTTAAATAATTAGGAACTGAAATGAAATATATATCAGCAATATTCCCTGTTATTTTAACAATAAATAGCGTTAATATATATATATATATATATATATATATAATAAATTATAAGCTAAAATATTCAGATTTTGTTGTTGTTGTTGTTTTATTGCTCACCGCATGAAATACGCCTTTGAAATTCTGCAGTTGCTAAATTAATTAAATAATTCATTTTTAAATCTTCAATACATTTAACAGACAGTTCATGTATGACAAATTTTTTTTAATGAATTTAGCAACGCCAGTAGTGCTTTTGAATATTTAAAATAATAAACAAAACAATTGATTTTACGATACATATAGAGTGATTGGAAAGTATCTCGCAAAATTTTAAAGGATGTTAGAGGAAACCTAAACAAGAATTCTTCGGCTTAGAATGTTTGTCCTGAAATGGCACTTTTAAGCGCTGGTGAAATAGAGTGTACAAGTACCAATAGATGGCGCAAATCATCAAAAAGTTTCGTATTTTGACATTTTGTCTTTGTACACCAGAGTTTTTTATGTGCAAAATTTCATTCTTTTTGTTTTTAGCTCACACGTTATCAAAGTCTGAGAGCTAAAGCGCCCGCAGGTTCTGTACGTACGTATGTATGTACGAAACGCGATAACTCTTGATAGAAATATCCGATTTGCTTCAAATTTTGTGTATAGGTTCATTCTGATAAGGCGCTTCCCTGATTTAGTTTTAAGAGTTCCTTGGTTAAGTATAAAGGTGGGAAAGGAGGGCTAATCCCTCCTTAAATTAGATAAATGGGTGTTTCATGCAGAAATATCCGATTTGCTTCAAATTCGGAATTCCAGTTCATTCTGATAAGGCGCTTCCCTGATTAATTTTGGGGGTTCTTTGGTTAAGTATAAAGAGGAGGAATGGGGGGGGCTAATCTCCCCTTAATTTAGATAAATGTATTTTTCATGCAGAAATATCCGATTTGCTTCAAATTTTGTATATTGTTTCATTCTGATAAGTCGCTTCTCTAATTAGTTTTGGGGGTTCATTGCTTACGTATAAAGGGTGGTAATTGGGGGCTAATCCCCCCTTAATTTAGATAAATGGGCTTTTTAGGTGGAATTATCCAGTTTGTTTCAAATTAGTGTGAATAGCTTGTGAGCTCAATACCATCAATTTAACTGGGCACTTTTATTTTTATTTTTCTTTAAAAAGAAAAACACAAAAAATAATCACGTACTTTTCTTAGTATAAATACCTTATCGATAAATTGTAATAAAAATGAACTAAAAATTGTCGATTATTTTAATTTACTTAATAGATAATTGAACTTGAACATCCCCTCCCCCTCCCCGCCCCCCCTCCCCCCCGAACCCTCCTTCAAGTTTTTTTACCTAACTATGCTCCGTTTCCATATCTCAGCAACTATCTTTCCGATTTGAACGCAAGTGATTCCAAACATTATAATTAACTTAATAGACACCCTTTATAACATTAAACTTAATTTATGAGTGGAGGCTACCACTATTTCCGAATAATAGTTTAAGCCAAATTTGTAATTAAGTTTCTAGCTTAACCAAACGAACGAATTTTTAAAGATGCATAGTGATCCTCTTAATTAGTCGTTTTCTGAAGGACACTTGAACATCCCCTTCACCTGGCACCTCACTCATGATTATTTTCTCTAACTGTGCCTCATTTGAATAACTCGGCTTATAATGTTCCCATCTTCTCGAAACCAGCTCGATTTTGTCGCACGCCTACTATACAGTACCGTAGGCAACTTTAACCTGTCTCAGAGATTCTTTCCGAAAGAGGTTGCTTCCCTGGCGGTGGAAGGGGGAATTAAAAGATTTTCCGGAGCGTGCGAGCATGCCCGGTATACGGTGTCGAAGCCATTGGAAACTTTGGCCAGAGTTTCGTTTTTTAAAAGATTTCAGTTTATTACACGGGCTCGGGCAACGCCGGGCGGGTCAGCTAGTATTTTAAATAAAAAACCATTAATTAAAAAATATATTGGGGATAGTCAATTTTACTTTATAATAATAAAGAAAAAATAAATTCTATAACTTTTCACACTAAAATAAAATAAATTTTGCATTATTTAATGTTCGGAACACTAACAATATCAGAGAAACATCTTATTCTAGGAGCGGGATTCGAACATAAGTTCCCTTTTGAAAACCATAATTCTTCTGGCACCTTAGACCACTCTGCCATCTCGACTTCACTCAACGTACCTCTGAAATAAAGCAGTTCAAAACTGGTTTCTCATTATATTTAGCGACAGAAAAACAGCCTAAAACACTTATTGTGCATTCTCAGATCAGCCGATATCGACCAAAAATTCGGGTTTGCGTTTTAAATATATAGATATACTTCCACTTCTCTTATATCTTCTCATTTAATTTACACATGTACCTTCCTTTCAATTATATGTATGTATGTATATATACATGTAATTTACTTTATACTTCTATAAAGAAAATGCCAGCGCAACAGATAAGCGTTTGTTATATTTTTTAAAATTATCTATCCAAAATGCATTTTATTCTAAATATCCTTAAATTATATAGCAATGTTGTAAGAATAGAAATTTTACTCTTGTACTGGTGAGAGCAAGGTGCAATTTTTTTGTAAATAAAAATTAATAGAGCTCAGAAATTGCAAAGAAATTGAAAAAAAAAAAAAACGTAACTATTTTATAATTAGTGTCACGACTATTTTATCAACACAATTAAAATTCCTATCTTATTTTGAACAAGTTTGCAATCTACATTTTTGCTACGTTTCTCCAAATTAAAAGGTATTTCTGTGTCTTTGGGACACACTGTATATTTCTGTGTCTTCGGGGCACAATGTATATTTCTGTGTCTTTGGGACACACTGTATATTTCTGTGTCTTTGGGACACATTATATGTTTCTGTGTCTTTGGGACGCACTGTATATTTCATTGCTATGTGCGGTTTGAAATAAAGGGCTCACAAGGTAGTCGGATTGTTTTTTAGCAGCAAAAATTTTTTTAGTTAAAAAGTCACATGCAGATGGCGCTAACATGCGAGAGATTCAGCAGAATTATGCAAATTAGTCCTGCAATAAAAGACCGGAATACACGAGGACTTCTCATTCGCTTTCAGAATGTTATCATTACCCGATCGAGCGTTGTTGGTGAAGTTCTTCTATTTGAACGGAGAGTCAGCAACTGTTGCGTTGCGAAATATTGAAGCTTGTCAAACGGTTTGAAGAAACTGGCTCTTTAGAGGATCGGCCACGAAGTGGAAGATCCTCGTTAGCGGAGGGCCAAATTACTGAAACCACTATGAAAGAATTAGCGTCGGAATCGTCCACTGGGAGTAGCAGTGCTCGCAAAGCTGAAAATATATTGGATGTGCCTCAGTCATCGATTCAACGTATCCTCCAAGGGATATTGCATCTCTATCCCTACAAATTGATGTCACACCAGGTTTTACAACCGGGAGACACAGCTATGAGGGAATCGTTTTTGAATGGACTATGGCAAGAATTGATAACACTACAGTGGTTGTTCAACGTTTTCTGGACGGATGAGGCGCACTTCACAGTACACGGAGATGTCAACACCCAGAACACTCGTATATGGGTGACGACGAATCCTCGTGAATACACGAAGAAATCACTGCATCCAGCAAAGTTGACAGTCTGGTGTGGCTTCACCTCATCTTTCATTGTCGGACCACTGTTCTTTGAAGAACCGTGTCCTATATCGTGCTGGAAAACGTACACAGTAACCGCTAAGCGTTATCTCACTCTTTTGCGTGACAAAGTCGTATCCACATTAAATTAAAGATGTGTGTTATCTGTAATAAGCTTTATGCATGATGGCGCACCTCCACACTCCGCCAATCCAGTGAAACGATTCCTATTGAGTACCTTTGATGAAGACAGACTGCTCAGTCGAGGTTGCAAGATCGCATGACCTCCAGGATCACCCGACCTTACTCCGGTCGACTTCTGGTTTTTTGGCTATTTGAAATCCCTTGTGTACCGTTCGTCACCTTCAACATTGGCCAAACTCAAAAATTCTACCTGCCGTGAGGGGTCTGCAATTCATTCCGACATGTTGCATTCAGCTGTAACGGCCGTTGTGAGTCACTTTTGCTGTGTCGTACAATGTCTACAGGTCATGTTGAACAATTGTTATTGCAAGAATAAATGGATGGAACGTATTTTTGTCCTGTTTACTGTGTTTCGGGTCGTCAGCGCCCTCTACCAGTGACATTTTTAACTAACAATTTTTTTTGCTTCTAAAAACTCCGACTACCTTATGAGCCCTTTCCTGCAAACTGCACTTCTTTATCATAAACTCTTCCTTTTTTATGAATTGATAAATTTTTAACGAAGTTTTGGTTCACCCGGTATTTATACCATAACCAAATTAAAGGGTGTTTTTGTTTTGAGAAAAAAACCATTTAAAGTTACAAACTTATGATTCTAAACAAAGTTATAGATTGTAGATTAAAGCAGCCTTTTCAAATAACTACTTATAATAATATGCCTTTTCACTTTCCCTTTGAGTTCCTTTAAGTTGAATGTTTGAACGATAAAAAAATCTTTAAAGTATCATAATTCTAAAAATAGTTTGTTTTCTGTGTTACAAAGAAGTATAAGTGGATCAGAAAGCTGAGTTAGTTCAGTAATGCATGAATAACAGTCATTAAATATCATTTTTATAAAACTTTTGAAAGGGATTTTAATGTATAATAATAGGATACTTTTAAAGAAAAAGCAAACAAGTTACCAATAGAGAATTGTAAAATTTTGGTAACACATGTGTGTAAACACATACTTCAAAATGTTTTAAAAATAGTATTTTTTCTCATTGGAAATACTTTTACATAAATCAAATATTTTCTAAATACAAATATTAAATACACATATATTGTTGTAACCATATTGCACTTTTACAAAAATTGTTGGTCATTTGTTCTAAAGATTGTTGCCGAGTGGATCGCGAAAATCTTTCCAGTCAAGTTAGGAAACACTTTCTGGATACATTATCAAACTTAAAAAAATTTTAAGTGTTAAAAATGTAATAAGTAAGTTCTGTGTCATTTAGATGTATTTAGAGTACACAAGCAAGAAGATAGAAACGTATTTTCTAACGAATGCGTTTACATAATAATGGAAAGGGACATTTTTCATACTCATTATTCCGAAAAAATTATGTTTATCTTTAGAAACACCAAAAAACACTTTATTTTTGAGATTTAAAGAATCATTTATAAAAACAGAAGTTTCTTTGGCTGCCATAGATTTTCGTAAACGGTTCCTAGTAGGGGAAGGTGGTCTAAAATGATCCCCTTAAGGAAAAAACATGTGTAAAATAACATAACTGTTTAAACAAAACTTTGGCCCTCTGCTAATATGTTTTACACTATATTTTACATTTTAAACATATTTTAATAATATTTTAAACCTAAATTGAGTAATGAAAAAAATAGATTTTTTAAAAAGTGTCCAAAGGATCCTTTTACTCTCACCAAAGAGAAAAATGATCCTTCATTTGAAAATAATTGCAAATTGTTTTTTATCGGCAAAATAAAGGATATAAAAGTAATTATGACAATACATAAGTGTAATTCACATCTGAAAACATACTTCATTAATTAAGTCAAGTCCTATTTCTGTACATTAAAGACTGTATATCTAAATAAATAGGAAAGTTAGTGCTTAATAAAACAGAATTTTTTCAAAGAATTCTATTCAGATGCGTAATACTGCGATCGCTTGAATACCGCCATTACTTCTTCTTCACTTTTCACAACTAATTTAGGTGTTACCCTGTAGATAGCGCGACCTGTCTGGAAGAGAACATATTTGGATCATTTTGCCCGTTAGGATCATTTTAGGGCACCTTCTCCTAGTTTGTATAGTGTCTTAATCAGTTTTCACAGCCGAGAATATATGTTTTTCCGATATTATCAACTCTCAAGTAAACATTTTCAGGTTCATTAACATTAAACATGTCTCTGTCATGTAAAACATAAAACATGTTATACAGACAAACATAAAAAATTAACTGCATTAATACTGACATTAACATTGCTCTTATTTTTTGCTTGTATAAATTCAGTTACGCAGCTGAAAATGTTCATGAGAGCTTTGAATAACGATGTCCACACACAAGCTATATCTTGACTGTCTGAAAAAGAGCATTGTGACAATATATAGCTGAGATTGTAAAAGATTGAGTACTCATTGAAATTCTCCACGATCGTTATTTGTAACATATTTCTGCCCTCTATACATACAAATGGTATATAGTTGTGCAAAATGCAGATTTCAGATCAAGAACGTTATTTTTATGAAAATTTCTGACCCAAAGCAGATTCTGTATGTTATATGTTTGAGTCACTACACTGAGAAAAATGACACTTTCAAATCTGAGTAAATCGATGTTTTAATTTTTTATGAGTATTTTTGTTTCAAATAGGACGATCCAATGCTTTCAGTTATGAAATACCAGAAATACTCAAAATATTGAAACATGAACACACTCAAAACTGAGCACATAAAGGTCAGTTCATACTCATTTTTTAAACATGGACATACTGAAAAATGATTAGAATCAGTTCAAACTCATTTTTGAAACATAGAAGTACTCAAAAATGAGCACATATAAGTCAGTTCATACTCATTTTTGAAACATGTACATACACAAATAGGAACACATGATGTTTTATTCTTGAGTGTATGCATGTTTTCAAAAATGAGTATATAAATGTTTCAAAAAATAGTAATTTTGAATCGGAGCCATTTTGACTATGCGACATACTCAGATTTGAGTATTTTTTGCTCAGTTTTGAAAATGTCGTTTTTAGTGTGTAAAATACCACTGTAAAAATATCCGTTGATTTTCCACAAAAGTACTGTCAAGCAGGACAGGAGTAAAAACTTGTTTATATTACGAAAAAAATATGTATTTATTATGAACTAACGGGCAAAATCTGTTAAATAACAGATAGTTCGAGGTAAATACAGATTATTTCCGTAAAATAAGCAGTTTTTTACTGGCGTCTTGGCTGACAATTTTTTTTGGTAAAAACAATTATTTTTTTTTTATAGTGAGGTATGTGGAGATCGTCAACAAGTCCGTTTTGTGGACAATGCAAGCTTCGAGATATTTGTGTGAAACTGACTAGAAAACCGGTCCCCTACACTTTATTACGATGAAATGAAACAATTAACTATCCACTGGAAAATATGTTTCGAAATCACTAGAATATGTAGAACAATAATATAGCATCGGTAATTTTGAATCTAATGCCAAAAATATAAAGAAAATAAATATCTCACATTCCGGTTCGTATTTGATTGATACTTGTGATACACGAAAGTGTAAATAAGTATCTTCTGTGGAAACACATTTATTTTACGATTATTAGACCTGGAGTTGACACCTGTGATCCAAATTCATTGTTTACTGTTTTTGTTTGTTAATATACACTTTAATATCCTTAATTAAACTTAAATCAAAAGTATTTCAATTTCACAAATTAAACGTATCTTCTGCATCTTAACATTCTTTAAATAATTTAAGTTAGCATAGCAAAATAAATTTCAAAGTGTTCAATGATCGTTTAATTTATTTAGCAGCTTATTGCTTAGATGTAATATCTCGATTGAAGTATGGGTAGTACTTTATATTTTAATGATCCTAATATTGTTAAAACTTGTGATAATGTGATTCTGGTTACTTTATGTCATACTTAATGAACTATTTATCTTGACAAAATATCTTTCCATTAAACAAGCCCGAAGGCATTTTATATACATATTTATTCGTAAGAATATTGAAATTGCTAAAATATATGCACGACATAACGAGTCAGAAACAGTTTAATGTTCTTAAAAATGTCCTTTTGTGTTTTGAAATATTACACATTATACTCTTGAATCTGAATCATCCACGCAGAAGTAACATAATTGACTATAAATATTCCCCATAAAAGCATTTTTCATGATAAGATATTTTTCATTGATTTTGTTTCATATTATAAAAATCGTTCACAGTATCTATCTATATTATAAAGGACAAACGTGTCCGTGCGTAACGCGAACGTCATTTTGCGAATGGCAACACTTGACGATGAAATTTCGGTTTCGCGATTTTTACTAATGCAATTTCTTAAATTTCTAAACATCGCACATTTTCAATTCTTTCAACGTTATATAGGGAAAAAAAATTCTACTTTCAAATGCAGTTTGTTTAAAAATTGTATCGCAATTTAATCATTTATTACAGTATTTAAAATAAATTTCAAGCATGATTTTATTTTAAATCTATCTCTATCGCTTGCAAACGATTCGAAAATATTAATCCGTTTGCACTTTAGACATTTAAAAAAAGTTCCGTATTTGTTTCCAGCTAATATTCCATGATGAAATTAAAGCTTCATTAAGCAATAAATCAAATAGTATAAACAAAACACAAATTTAACAGACATGTAATTGAAATAAGCGCATAAAACCGCTGACATTATCAGAATAAAAGAAAAAAAAAACTTTTGTAGATAACGAAATTTTTAGCGATTTTTTTTTGCTATTAACTTCTAGCACGAGGATAATACGAAACTAGTCGTTGGGGGCCACCGTAATACTTACCCATCATGTATATGTATAATGTAAAATATTAAAATAAAAATGTGTAAACTACTATAAAATGCATTGCAATTCAAATAAAATCGTGGCTTGATGACGTCATAAAAAGGCTCGATTACTGAATTGCTTGAAAGAGGTTTTTCCTTATAACTCCAAAAATAATACTCCTATTAACTAGCGGTTTATTGCATCTGATTAAGCGTCCAATTTCCAATTACAATATATCTTTGAAGTGAAATTTGGATGAAATACAGGGTCATTAAAAATCGAAGAGTGTGGAAAATAGGATTCCAAATATCTCGGCAACTCATTATCCGATCGACTTCATGTTTTATGCAAAATTTATGTTTTTTTATTGTTTTTTATATTTACTACTTAAAATAAACAATTTCGAAAATTTTTATATACCTTTCATCAGAACGAATATTTCGAGAGTCCGAAAAAAAATGTTCCGGTTAATCGAGGTTATTGAAATGACATAGGCTTCTTCCCATTATTACATACTAAGTACATACCAAATTGCAAGTCTCTATCTCAATTTGTTCGGGAGATAGAGCGTTTACAGACACACACACACACACAGACGGACGGCAATTTTTTTTTGTTCTAAAAATATGTTTTTCGGAATCTCCAGTGTCTGAAACGTGTAAATCCGTCAAAAAAAAATTTTCGATTTTCAAAACGATTACAAGACTATACTACGTATGATGGGTAAGTAATTACCGTTTTTAATAAATTTCAAAATTTTATTTGAATATATAATTGATATATTTCATATAAAAATGCTCTTTGGTGTTGCTAGAGGGCAATCTAAAAAATTATTAACTGTAAAAAAATCTATTTGAGTTTTCAATAAAAACAAGTGGGTAAGTGTGATCGAAGATCGCTCAAAGGGTTTCGTTTAATATTCCTTTCAAAACACTTTATCCTTTTTTTTAATAAATCCAAATAAATTTCATTCAGCAACCAAAAAAGTCATGTTTTTTATAAAGTAAAAATTTACCGGTCTATTTTTCTCGTTTTTTTTCGAATATTTAAACTAGTGCGATAGCCGGCGAAGCCCGCTATTATATTCTGTTATAATAATATCTGCCATGTGGTCTAAATGCGATATTTAAAAAAATAATAATTTCAAAATTAAACATGTTGTACACCTTCAAAATGTTAAAATATGCGAATATTTTCATAATCGGGTTTTTATCATGATTCAATACGTTCCTCAAACTCATATATTTACTATTCTCTGTTACACATATTGATACTCCTTTTGTATTATTCTGAAACATTTGAAAATTCAGTTAAACTTCCGATATGACGTCAGATTTTCTCTTTAATTCTCTATTGACGTGTTATTAATCTGCTTTGTGTACATACACATACTCATACTCCTTGTATTATTGAGAAATATTTCCGTTTTATTACCACTATGACGTCAATCAATTTTATTTCATATTAATCTTTTTTTTCAATTGGTGAAACTTTTTATTTCATTTCAATTTTTCACGTGGAAATCGTCTGTTAGAAAATTAATTATTGTAGAAAGAATTTCATCGTGGATTTTTAATTTTTGGCATCTGCTATAACAAAAAATGTTTAAATTTAATAGGAAAAGGCTGTTAGAATTTGGTTTTTTATCTCTATTTATTAAAATAATACGAATTTTTCAAATTTAAATATTTTGAGCTCTGCATAGCTAGTATTCAGCCATATACACGAAGTTTAAACTCTGTAAGTTACATAGTTTTTGAGAATGGCTCTGTGACAGACAGACAACGGAGCGGGAGTAGTAAGGTTTCGTGAGATGAACGAAACCCTAAAAATGATGTTTTTCACATGTATCCTCTATCCCGGGAAGCTCGGGTTTAATGCCCTAGTAATATAATAGTGATACGTTGCAACAATACTTTTTGATCATACAGGGGTATCCCCGCTTACCGTTATGCAATAACTATTACTTACCCATCATACGTACGTAGTATAGGATAACTCTTGTAATCGTTTTGAAAATCGAAAAAAAAAATTGACGGATTTACACGTTTCAGACACTGGAGATTCCGAAAAGCATATTTTTAGAAAAAAAAATTGCCGACCGTCTGTTTGTGTGTGTGTCTGTGTGTCTGTAAACGCTCTATCTCCCGAACAAATTGAGATAGAGACATGAAATTTGGCATGTACTTAGTATGTAATAATTGCAAGAAGCTTATTGAATTTCAGTAACCTCGACTATCTGGAACTCTTTTTTTCGCACACTCGAAATATTCGTTCTGATAAAAGGTATATAAAAATTTTCGAAATTGTTTATTTTAAGGAGTGAGTATAAAAGACAATAAAAAGATAAATTTTGTATAAAGAATGAAGTCAATCGGATAATGAGTTGGTGAGATATTTGTAATCCTATTTTCCACATTCTTTGATTTTTCATGACCCTGTATTTCATTCAAATTTCAATTCAAAGATATATTTTAATTGGAAATGAGACGCATAATCCGACGCAGTAAACTGTTAGTTAAAAGGATTATAATTTTTGGAGTTATAAGGATGTTTCTTTTACGCAATTCAGTAGTAGAGCATTTAAAGATTATGACGTCATCAAGACACGATTTTATTCGAATTGCAATGCATTTTATAAATAATTTACAAATGTCTTATTTCATATTTTATATTCTGCATATCCATGATGGGTAAGTATTACGGTGGCCCCCAACGGCTAGTTTTTCTAAACCATTAGGTTTATAGGCATAATTCAAATTGCAAAAAGTTTTCAAATGGTGTTTTCCATCATATTAAAAGTCATTTAGACAATAAAGATATTTTTTATAAGTTATAAAACTGAAAATTTTATACTCTACTTAGATCCTAAAAGTTATATTTGGGGAAACATTTTGCATGTTCTCTCAAGTAAAAAAAAACAATATATATATAAAAGATTATATTTCTCAGATCAAAACTTACCGGGTTATGATAGTTTGAATTTTATTAATTAGCACCGTTCTTCTACACTGAAAACTTGTTTTCATCTGTTTAATTAAAAATAACGCTCAAAATTCATAAAAACTTTGGAATCGACTGTTGGACAACGATAAAAAGTGTGGTTCTATTCAATTATGCGATTTTATTTAGAATGCAATACACAGATATAAAAATATCTTTCTATGGAGTATGATCATTAACATTCATGTTCAATCCTTTACAACCTGAAAAGAAATGTTAACTTTTCAGCTTAAATAATAAATGGTTATACAGCTTCTTTCAGAGTCGGAAATAATTAATTAAAGAGAATCAAGGAATAATTATTGAAGCAGTGAATTATCGCATAAGTTTAAGAATTATTGATGTTTTGAGATATGGCGTTTATAGCAATGTATCGGAAATTTTAATGAACGAAATGTAGGATTTCGGTCATTATTATTAGAATATGCAGAAGCTTAATTTAGTCTAGGTGTTCTAACAATTTCGGTGTTTGATTTGAATATTAAACAAATGAAGATTCTTCAAAATTTGTTTCATTTAGGAATAAATTTTATTTTGTCGTATATCACCATATTTATTTTCATGTTACTTTTCCCTTTTATTTTACTAATAGGTTTATAGTAGGGAGCAAAACTTCTACTTTATAGTATATTTTTTTCTACTTTAACTAATATATTTTTTTATTTTATGTAATCAATAAATGTTTGTCATTAAAAAAGCAAAGATAAATATTCAGAATTTTTGGTATGAATTAGGAATTTCTGAATAAAAAAGTAAGCCAAACTGACAACCCTGTTTTAAACGCTAGTGATCGTCGTTATCTAGCGCATTTTTTATATTTTTTCTGAAATACAGTTTGAAAGTTTTTGGAAATGCATTGTGCTGTCCTCTAAAAAAAAAAAAAAAAAAAAAAACCCATTTTTGAAAATTTCTCTATATAAAGTCTAATAAAGAATTTATAAAAATTGAACATGGCTAAATAATTGCAGCTTGTTCTGACTAAGATTTTAATGTTGAGCATTTTTTATTTTATCTCTTTATTACAAAATGTTAGCCAATTATACGAGAATTAAAAAAAAAAAAAAAAACACTTTTTCTTAAAAAATCGTCCATGTTACCTGAAAACAATCCACACCTGACATAATCAGCTGAAAAGGAAGAATTATTATATATTAATGGTTCAACATAAAAAAATATATATACAAATTTATGTAGATCATTCTACAATTCTATTATAAAAAGAAAATCTGTAAAAATGAAGCTCATGCTTTGCCAGGTTTCTGCAATTGTTAATTTAAATTATTTTAAAACTAAATAAACACTCCTTAGGAATTTTTAACTATTTTTATTATTCTAAATGGTGCATAAAAACAGAAAAAAAAACAAAAAAAAGACTTTAGAAAAATATTTGGGGTAATACTATAGCGGTTTTTTTAGGAAACATTTCAGTGTGGGTTTTTTAGAGAACAGCACAATAATACTTTCATCTTTTATGGGCTATTTTATTATTTTGAAAAACACAGATTATATATAAGATAACTGAAAATGTTTATTTCTTAGGAAATAAGTAAATTTAGTAAATTTCTTAGTAAATTTCTTAGGAATCAATAAATGCAAATCATAATTTTGCTCCTAAACTTCACATATTTTATTCCTTTAAAAACGTAGCGAGTTAGCAATAAAAATCTCTTTGTAAGCAGGATTCATCCAATGTTATGAAATTAAAACTCATTACTGTGGTTTAATGGGACAATATATCTTTTAGAGATATATTTCACTGATATGAAAATAATATTACAAGAATGTATTTAACGAAATAGTGAACAGTTTAAAAAAAATTAAACGCTATATATTTTGTACATTGCAGTTTCTTCAAAAAATAATGGTAGTTTTGTTGTAATAAATATTTTCTTAAACAAGTGGGGTTTTTTATATGTTTAGAATTTATTTTATCTCTACGATACATGCAGATATTTCCATAGAAATAAAAAAAAATACTATCGTATATAATTTTTCTGAAAGGTAAACCACACGTTATTACTAAATGGTGTATAAATATTTATGTATGATTAAAACTTAAAAATACATCAGATAGACGTTTCGGTCAACTTTTAAGAACAACTTCAGAATATGATGTTAAATTAAATACACTTAAAAACAAAGGGCAACCATCTTGAAATGTAATTCATATTACTAACGCTTAAAACATAAGCAGTCTAATCACAGGCCTTTGATGTTTTAAGCGTTAGTAGTGTGAATTACATTCCAAGATGATTGTTCTTTGTTTTTAAGTGTATTTAATTTATCATATTCTGAAGATGGTCATAGAAGTTGACCGAAACGTCAATGTGATGTATTTTTAAGTTTTAATCATACATAAATATTTATACACCATTTAGTAATAACATTTGGTTTACCTTTCACAAAAATTATATACGATAAGGTTTTGATGGTGTAATGGTCCAGCTCTCTCAATAAAAAAAATAATTTATTTGTTGATATATTATCTATATTATGAAAGTGCATTTCACGTGAAGAATACGAGGCTGATCGTTTCACATTTCAGAATCCAGTCGGTCATCTTTCTGAAAATTGTATTAAATGCATATAGACCGGGAGGCGGCAGCACAGACAATCACCCCATCGAGTTCACGGCTGAAATTCCAGAATTAGTTAAAACTCGATTCGCATATTAAAACGCAATCGGTCTGCCAAGTCATATCTAGGTGGAAAACACGTGAAAACCCGATTTTAGCTGTTGACTCGTAGGTTTACCATTGTGTTTTCATGCACCCAAAAGTATGCAAACATGGAGAACTGGGTGCAGGAAAGCACAATGGTAAACGTATGAGTCAACCGCTACAATTGGGTTTTCAGGTGTTTTCCACCAAGATATGACTTGGCAGACTGATTGCGTTTTAATATGCGAATCAAGTTTTAAATAATTCTGGAATTTCAGCCGTGAACTCGATGAGGTGATTGTCTGTGCTGCCGCCTCCCGGTCTAATAAAATTTACTTTTTTTATAAAGATCGTGAAAAAAATTTGATTTTTGACAAATAAGTTACATTTAACTATGTACAGATTTTAAGATTTCTTCAATTGAAATTCGACTGATTCCCTGTAGTCTCATTCCATCGAACTAAACACAACTGATTCCTTCCTCTGTAAATGACAAAAGTAGTAAATCACTGAAGCAGTTTTTCGAAAAGTTCCCAGAGATGAGTATTGAAGCGCTTTTACACGGCGAAAAATAATTCGCGCCTGTAAACCAATCAGAGTTTAGCATAATTTTGTTAGGAGTAGTTCTACATAACTCAACTTGCTAAAAAATAAATTCGAGTTTTTTTCTTTTGACGTTAGTTAAGGCTGCTCGTCAGTAAACTTCCCGATTCCCCTCGCTAATGTTAATCCAATGGGAGTAGGATGCATTCGTATTTTTAAAATATCTCCTCGGGAAATTAATATTTTAAACTTCTGTTTCTTGTGTACTGTTCTTAAAGAATGTCTCTATTTTTCTTAGTTATCAAAATATTTCTAAACTATGTGCTTAATTTATATTTTTATGTGTTAAAATCTTAGCGAAACTGAATACGATTTTAACATTTCATATAAAATTAAGTATATATTTTAGAAAAAAATTGACAACTAAGAAAAAAAGAAACATTCTTTAAGAACAATACAAAGAAAACAGAAGTTAAAAATATTAATTTTCCGAGAAGATATTTTAAAAATACGAATGCATCCTACGCCCATAGGAATAACATTAGCGAGGGGAATCGGGAAGTTTACTGACGAGCAGCCTTAAATGCAAACAAATTCATTTTAAACAATAAGAAATCGAAAAGCTACGTTTATTTGTTTTTCTGGTTTCTTTTGCCTTTTGTTTTCAAACTGAAAATATTTCTCTCTGACGCTAAAATTTGCGAAACCATAACAAAATCGGGATATTGGAAGGAAATCTTTATTATGGTAAGCAATTAAGATTTTTTAAAAAAAATGTTGATTGAGCATGATGCGAGTAGCAATGTTTTCTGTTCTTTTTTAATAACATTTTTAAGTTTGCACTTATTTGCTATTGCTTTTTTTCTTCTCCTGTTTTTTAAATGTTCCGTCAAAACAAAATTCATGAAAACATAACGCTAATTTTTCGGTCTGCGGGTAATAAAAACTGAAAAAAAAATAATTAAAAAAATTACCTCTTTTTTAAAAAATGTTTGTGGTAAACGCCTTTTGATAATCTATTTTTTAACGAATTGATGCAAATTTGTTTAAAGCATAGCTTGCAAGTTTGTAAAAATGTATTTTTCTCAATTTAACTTAGTTTCTCATCATATGACGTAATAATATCACGACTTTAAAACAGTCTTTAATCCCTTCAGGGGCAAAGTACTATTGGAGCTAGAATATTGAAATGATTGATTGACACCAAGATTCATGAACGAATTTATTTTAAAATAAGTAAAATATTTCCTTCATGTACCTTATAAATTCAAAATTTGATTATAAAATTCTGGTGTCATTGTGGTATTTTGGGATTAAAATTAAGTGGTATATATAATATACTGGCGTCCTCCAAGGGGTTAAGTATTGAACCTTGTTTAAAAGCATGGCCTACGTAAAACTATTAATTTTTTTTCCACATACTTTATTAACGGTTTGTGTTTCCATTGGTGCCGAAGCTAACGAAAAAGAAAGGCTACCGCGGTGTTTTACGCGTATCTTTTTTACAGACCGCCGGAGTCACGTGAGGCTCGAATGCACCAATGAAGGTGTACGAAAAGAGCAATACGTCACTCTAGCGGTCTGAAAAAAAGATAAGTGGAATGCACCGCGGTAGCCTGTCTTTTTCGTTAGCCTCGCATTGGTGCAAACTGACGTGTGTATACTTTCATATGCAGCCCTGTATGTAATATACGACTTCATTTTTGACTTTTACATTGTGGAGAATATTTGGGAGCTCCCCTCCAAGAAAATTCGTCTGAGATGTGACGAATAAAGTTTATTTATTTATATCGCAAAATGTTTATTTACATTTGCTTTTTCATATTTTTATTCGTTATTTTCTTATAATTTAGAATGAAGTATTTAAATTATTTATTTTCTGTTCGTATGTAATTTCTTTGTGGGGGTGGAACTAGACGATCAAAGTTCGGATATATAGGGTGATTATACAAAAACTATCCCGACATATGAACGTCTAACTATCATACAATTCACAGAAACTGAATGAAATTTAGGTTTAAAATGTATTTTAAGCTATGCGCTCAAGAATCATATGCAAAACAACGTTTAAATGTTGGTTACAGTTACGGTTACAGTGACGAAATTTCGAAAATTTCACCTAGCAACACATATTTTTTTAAGTAGAATGTGTACTTCATAGTGAAAAACGATAAAAATGTTGGAACGGTACCTGTAGCAAGAAAATCGCCGGCGGTAGACAGACAAAGAACAAAAGTGAAAACAACCAATAAGGACAAAGAAGCAACAGAAAACAAAACATTTTATTGTGTTTCACAAATTTTCCATTTCACACACGATGGCACTCAAGCACTGAACAATAAAATGATTTACTTTCTGTTGCTTCTCTTTCCTTTATTGGTTGTTTTCACTTTTTTTCTTAGTCTGTCTAGCGCTGGCGATTTTCATGCTACAGGTACCGTTCGAACGTTTTTTTTTTATGGTTTTTGACTATGAAGATCACATTCCAATCAAAACTAGTCGTTGGGGGCCACCGTAATACTTACCCATCATGGATATGCATAATATAAAATAGAAAAATAAAACATGTGTAAACTATTTATAAAATACATTGCAATTCGAATAAAACCGTGGCTTGATGACGTCATAAACTTTAAAGGCTCAATTACTGAATTGCGTAAAAGAAACATCCTTATAACTCCAAAACTGATAATCATATTAACTAACGGTTTACTGCGTCAGAATAAGCGTCTCATTTCCAATTAAAATATATCTTTGAATTGAAATTTGAATGAAATACAGGGTGGTGAAAAATCGAAGAGTGTGTAAAATAGGATTACAAATATCTTGGCAACTAATTATACGATCGACTTCATACTTTATGCAAAAATTGTGATTTTTTATTTTCTTTTATATTCACTCCTTAAAATAAACAATTTCAAAAAATTTTATGTATGTTTTATCAGAACGAATATTTCGGGAGTCCGAAAAAAATAGTTCCGGATAATCGAGGTTACTGAAATTCAATAAGCTTCTTTCCATTATTACATACCAAGTTCACACCAAATTTCAAGTCTCTATCTCAATTTGTCCGGGAGATAGAGCGTTTACAGAAATACACACAGACAGACGGATGGCTTTTTTTATTCTAAAAATATATTTTCGGAATCTGCAGTGTAAGAAATGTGTAAATCGGTCATTTTTTTTTCAAAACGATTACAAAACTTACCATATACTACGTATGATGGGTAAGTAAAAGTAGGTATTGCTATTTGAAATTTTCGACATTTTGTCACTGTAACCGTAACTGTTAGAATTTAACTCTTCTTTTCCATATGATTTTTGAGCCCATACCTCAAAATACTTCAAATCAAAATTTCATTGAGTTTCTCTGAACGGTATGATAGTTAGGGGCTCATATACCAGAATAGTTATATATATATATATATATATATATATATATATAATCACCTTGTAATTTAACTGTAAGAAATTTTTCAATAACAGAAAAGTACAAAATTTATTGATTTATGTAATTTTAATTTTAAAATATTAATGTCTGACATTTTACTTTGTTTTAAATGACATATTGTAAAAAAGTATTTAATATTATATATGAGCACAAGAAACATATCTAACAAACCAAAAATTGATATTAAATGATATAAATGGTTGTATCCTATACATAATAAATGACAAAATATCTCAATAAATATTTTAACAATGTGAATGACCAGTGAAGCATAGATTCCTTTTTGAATGCTGGAAACGTTGTCCTGTTTCTAAGTTTGTATCTTAGTTACACCCATCTATTATAATCATAAAAAAATAAGAATTTATATCATCGAAACTACATGGTTGAATGTATTCTCAAACGATGTTCTACCTTCGAAATATAAATACGTTTGGAAAATAACATGAAACATCTTTAATAAATAAATATAAAATGAAAACTTTAATTCTGGAATTTTCAGAGCTTTTTGTCATGTAGAAATATTCTATTTTATTAACATTACGAAATGTCACATAATATTTCATGTTATATTTTTTATAATTAATTTCCCTAATCATTTGTAATATTTAAAGGACAAACACTATCTTAACTTTAATATTTATAGAACAACCACAGTCTTACCATTAGAAAATACACTAAACCGAAGTCGAACAGCGATTTCTAAACTGCATCAAGAACAAGATATCATGATAGATTTTAAAGGAGCGAAGGACATTAGAAAATTATTAAGTTATCAAAAATTATTAATTATGGAGTCGATAAAAATTCTACGTAGAAGTAAATTTACATCTAATGATACATTGTCGAACAATATCCTGGAAATTTGGTATAATTTGTTGGGAGTAACATAAAGTCCCTACCAACTCCTGTTTAAATTATGGAACGATCCGGAGCAACATAGGTTCCTCCCCCTCTTTTCACTTTTGGAACAGTCCATCAACTATAAAGCAGTGAACTCGACCTCTAGTTTGCAACATTTTTAACGATTTTTAACCCTGATAATGAACACGTTAGTGTTCGAAAGTGCTTGGTTTTATATGTTGTTGTTTTGTACAGTGTATAATAAAACACATTTAAGTAATTTAATTGGAATTTTGTTTTACGAAATTATTTGTATGTTTTTCAAAGTAAGGTGGATTCAAGGAACTTGATTCAATTTGTACCATTTTCATTAATTTCAGAAAATACGTTTGAAATATAAATAATTTTTAATAACATTTTATCTGTTTGATAAACAAATTTAAAATGAAACATTTAAAAGTGAAGGTTTTGAAGTTTTTTCCTTATGGAGATCTAATATTTAATTAGTACTTTGAAGCATCGCATTATAATACATTTTATTCTAATTTTTTTAATAAACTTTTATGATCATTTTTTAAATTATAGAACAAATACAGCGTCGATAAAAAAAGGAAAAAAAAACAGAACTATCTCGCTGTTCAACATATAATTGTCAATGGAAGTGCAAAAGGTCCAATTTGACAAGTAACTGAGTCTTCTGTGATTCTGTATGAATAAAAAAACATACAGAGCCTTCTCCTTAATGAAACTGAAACTGAAATATCAATACCATTTCCTCATTATCTATCTTTTTTTTTATTCTTAGAATTTTTTTAAACTTTAGATGCAAGTTTGTAGTCAGAAATTATATAAAAGTAAAAATAATAGTAATAATAGTATGACAGACCTTCTTGAATACACTATGGAATAAATAAATTGAAATATTTACTTAAAACAAATATGCCTTAAAATGTAATAAAGACCACCCATTAACGTATGAGTTTATATATCTACTGCTTTAAAGATAAATAATATTACTTAAACTAAGCAAGAATCCTAAGGTACAAAATTCGCTACTAGAATTGCTATATTAATTTTATTGTTATTCTGAATCTATAATAATGAGATAGATTCTACATTTTAAAAGAATAATGTTATTTTCAAGGATATTCAAAAAATGAAAAAGTTAACGGGGTCTATTGTAACATTCTATTGGGTTGAGGAATAATTCATGAGCGTTGTTAAAAAAAAAAAAAAAAAAAAAAAAAAAAGTATCACAGCATTTTTTTTTTTCAATAATATTCTCCGTAGTTTTTACGACTTTCTCCGATTGTTCAAAAAGTTGTTTAAAGTCTCGTTTTTAAGCATCTCCTGGTTTTGACACAAAGAACTAATGAAGTTTCGTTAAATGAAGCCATCAATTCTACGCCATTATTGTACGATGTACCGCGAAAGTGAACGAGACAGATACAATTCTGACGGCGCCAAATCTGGAGAGTACGTAGAATTGAAAAAGTGAATGATATTAAAAATTCTCAGTTTTTGTTCACTTGACATTAATGATTTAAAAAGATACAAAAATTAATAAAATTGGAAACCAAAATACACTCACTTGTAGAGGGGAAAATGCTCTTTCAAATAATATAAAACATTTGTCAATTCGTTCTACGACTGTGTACATTTTTTTATTTGACAAAAAAATAAATAAATAAATAAATAAACCGCGCTTGAATTATTTATCAACCAAATACATAAACATAAAATATCACTTAACATGATTCTGATATCAATATATTGTAAGCTTTAGAAATTAAATTATTTTTCTAATCTTATGAGCAGAAACTGTGAATACATACTCATACTTCAAGTGTCTAGTTAATTTATGTCTTCGATATCACAGGGTGTACGTACAATTTTTAATACCTCTTATTATAGTACTTGAGTTAAGAGATCGCGTGTCCAGTTAAAATAAATTTTATCGTTAAATATGTGATCATTATTTGCTAGAAAATGTTGTAAGAATATTTAATGTTGTTCTTAAGTGACATATATAAGAAAAATAACATGACACAAAATTTAAAATGCAGTATTATTTCTTAAAACATAGTCATTAAGTATTTACACCTCAAAATAGTTATAAATACCTGTTGTTATTGACATACATGTTATATTATTTCTTTGTTCAGTGAAAATTTTCTAAATTCTCTTTCGCTCAAAACTGCTAAAGATATTGGTTGCATCAGCAAACGTTGTTACATAAAACTTTTTTATTAAATTCTGAAGTTAAAAACAAAAGCTTGCCATCTTTTAAGCAATATTGTTAAACAAAATAATGTGGGTATTTTTTCTGTAGAATCTGTTTAAATGAAAATATGAATGCTGCGGGTATATTTATGAACGATTTTCTAAACCCATTTTGCAAATCCATGTTTTTATCTAAGCAATCAATTATTTTTTTTTATATGTTGAAATATCTACTGAGTGTTTTAAAAGTAACAGAGTAAGAATAAAAGTAAAGTTAGGTTTTTAAATTACACTCTTATACAGAGGCTGTTTGGACATTTTTTAGACGAGTTTGATTTGGTGTAAAAAATAGTCTGCATAGAGAAATTATCTTTCATAGCTAAAATGTTTTTGATAGTATAACTTCTCATCTGGCAATTGAAATAGTTGTTTGCATGCAAAATGGCGCTTTTAAGTAATCGATGTATGGAAGGCTATATTTCTACTCTCCGAAGATAAATTTATTTTCGGTTATTAAAAAATGGATGTTTTTTTTTTTCAACATCTATAGCCACAGTAGGTAATATTGCCAATAAGACAGGAAAAACGTGAAATCTAGCTCAAATTGAAAAATTGTTCGAAATATGTACACAAAAACAAAAAGAACTTCATAGAATATTCCAAACATAAGATCTTTTATGGTAAAATAAAATCCTCCATGATAAAAGAACTGTTTATAAATTTTTAAAATACTCAGTGTCAACTGTTAACTAAATCACTAACACTGATTTGAACTTTAAACAGGCCAGAAAATACAATGTCCACCTTTCTCCACGACATTTCGCCGTATCTAGAACAAGATGCAGAATTCTCTATGAAAAGCATTTATGCAGGGAAAAATGAAAAAAATGCTGTTGCAATAAATGACGCTTTGGAATATTTAAATGATTATATTCATTTATTATCATCAAAGATGAGAAAAAAATCTTAAAAAATGGCTCAATCTATCTCAAGAAAGTTTTAGCAAAGCATTTACGATTGTTGCTGGCTTTGCCTATAACGGTAAATTAAAAATAAAGTGTATGGAGAAAAATGTTAAGGTCAACTGCATATACTATCAAAAACATATTTTACTCCCAATCTTCAAATGTGAAATAACATATCTTTACCTCCAGTTCCATTAATTTGTTTAATTGCATTAATATAAAGCAAGCAGACACTCATCACAGTCCACTGTTAATTTCCTGGAATAAATGGAACGAGAATCGGGTATCACGGGTATATCCTTCACTGAGATACCTGCTAAATCACCTGATGTAACACCACGGATTTTTACGCTTTTGGACTTTTAGAAAGTACGTTATCCATACATCTACCTTCAGTCCCTCATGGACTATGGAAAGCTGTTCAAAAGGAATGGGCTAAAATAACTCTTCCAAAAGCACAAAAGGCAATATTGTCATGAAAATTACTATGTAGAAAGATAGTTCAGAATAAGGTTTACCAAACTGAACATTTAAAACACAAATATTTCATGTAAAATAATTCTGTAACTACCACGAAAGTCTAAAAAATGTGTGAACATCTATTGTATACGCATTCAATATTTATCTTGAAACTCACACCTAATTTCATGACTGCAATTGCAGATTTTTACAAAGAATATCAGATACAATATATTAATTTGGCGTGGGCATTGAAAACGATTATGGCAAAGCGATATTTTACGCTTGGTAGAAAGCGTAAAGTTGTGAATTTATTTTTAAAAATTTTAATTGCTCTGTTTCTTTCTTAAGAAATGGCAACAAGTAAGAAAAAACGCATTATTTAAATTAAATTTATTTCAAAATTTATTTCTCAACATGGAATCGTAAATTAATTAATATAAATTACTATTTTTTTAAAGTGGTGTTTTTTAATATATTATATTCTTACTTTTTATTTATATTTTCAATTTTTTAGTGTTTAAAATATTTCACTGTTGCAGCCTCACAGCGAATACACCTCTTTTGGCGAGCGTGCTTTGACACATAATAAAATCCATTTTTGTAACTCGTATGCAATTGTAAATATAAAGAATATTTGTTGATTTCGCTATTGTGGTGGGTTAACGGAAAATGCTTTAAATTTAATTTATAATTTAAGTTATAAAAAAATTAAAATGTTGTATTCTCATAGGAAACACACTTTTGTTCTTTTTTATTAGCACTTTCCAACCTAGTTGAAAAGTGCTTATGACTTCGGTTTGTCTGGCCGTATGGCCGTCTGCCGTATGGCAGTCTGCCGTCTGCCGTATGGCCATCTGCCGTCTGCTGTCTGCCGTCTAGCCGTCTGTCCGTGCTCTAACTCCCGTAAATATGCTCGGATTGCTCTGCAATTTTTATATGTTATTGTCGTTATCTATAGAATGTTCCATATTTCAACAGAAGTGTGTAGCACTTATAGTTTTTTACAGGGACACTCAAAATTATTCTGTTATATCACTAAGGTGCATTAGAAGAAGCTTAATATGGAATAGGGTGTGCATAGCACTTATAGTTACTTTACAGGGACAGTCAAAAGAATTCCGTTATATTACGTCTATGGAGAAAAATCGTCTGCGGTTTATTTAAATAATGTTTCACTATTTTAAACGCATTAAAATTTATATATATTACTAAGGTGCATTACAAGAGGCTTACTACAGACTAGTGTGTGTCTAGCAGTCATCGTTCATTTACAGGGACACACAAAAGAATTCTCTAAGGTCTGTTAACAATAATTCCTGGAAGTGTGTTTTAAGTTACTGAACGCGGTTTTAATTTTAACTCACTTTTTGTTTATTTCGTGGTGTGTATAAATTCTGTAGATCCGATTCAGGGCAGCACAAAAGTTCGCGAATACACTTCCGTTTATTGACAGAAACTCCAGAAGGATAATTTTAAACTGTGCTACGCGTTTCCTAACTAAACTAAAATTTAGCATCCTATATAGTATATATACAAATCTATAATTCATATACAGGGCTGAATAAAAGTATTCGGATATTTTTCCGAATATTGTATCTGTTGGAAATTCCTGAAATTATGTTTTTAAATATGTTATGCGTTTCCCAAATTGTTTACTTAGATGTTATCTTTTAGCTTATTAAACGGTATGTTTTGTAAAATTATTTTGGAAGCGTTGGAAAGTGCTACATAATCTATGCTTGACGCATGATTTTTCGTTCTCATTTATATTTCTAACAAAGTGAATCGAAACTGGAATACAAAATTCCATCTTTAGACGACTAAGTTGAGTGAAATAAAATAGTGTAAGAAGAAAAATTCAATAGTTCAAAAGTATAGACACGATAAGTTTTCATCAAAATACATAGATTTGCTTGGAAAGTTTTATAATGTAGGTTTTGTCATTCTACTAAAAACAGTTTCTAAAAAAAATCGAAATTTAAGAGTAAAATGAGATGGAAAAATTTCTAAAAACCTTCTTAGCAATAATTTATCTGAAATTGTTAGGAATAGAAACTTGAAATTTTACATGGCTATTAGGTTACGCAAATTAGGAGAGACGCAAATTCATCCACAGAACGGGTTTTAAAAAAAAATTGAAATTTTAATATAAGCAGAAATAGAAAATTCTAAAAATTCTAAAATTTCAATTTATGTGATATTGTTATTACAGAAATTTGCTTAACTAGAAGATTAGAATTTGGCATGATGCTTACTTTTAGGATGTAAATATCCGTTTAAAACTTTTTCTAAATATTTCTAAATTTCATATGAAAAATGAAATGTGCGAAAAACCTTCAAAATATATTCTAAATTACCATTAATTTGGAATTAATATTAGCTGTTCTCTTTCATTTAAGTCTCATGTTCTCCTAATGCAGTATACAAAGAATGAAGTTTAATCAAAATGTTGCTTAATTAGTAATTATTGAATTATCTGAGGCAGTAAATTTTCTTCTAATGGATAGGCCCACGAATATCACTCGACATTTTTAATGAATTACGCGAGTAAAAATGCTGGTTTTACTAGTATATATATAAAGTATTATCCACAGTGTAGATGTTTGAGATTTGATATCAAAAAAATATATTATTAAATAAAAAAAATTCAAAGTTGATAATTTTTTTTTTATAGGCAACTTCTATTCAAAAGGTTGAGTTCATATTCTGAAATGGAAATAAGGAACTAATTCATATTACGAGACTAAACACCTTAGTTGTTATTTTTTGTTTACAGATCTGCATGTAAAGGCGAGTGTATTTATTTGTTTATATTTGACACAGTCTATATATAAATGTGTGTGGTTTATAGCCAAATGTCACACACACATATATATATATATATATATATAATTTTTGTACATGTATATGTCTTCAAATGGAATCATACTAAGCAATAAAAATGTGGAGTAGAAATAAAACATCTATTTTACAAAAAATGTTCCTCTAAAAAAGGGCTTTATTAACTAAACCAGAGGGCCCGTGCGAAGATTTCGCACTGCAATCTAATATGTTTTAGGTACTTTTCTATTATCATGTCGACCACTTTTCATAACAAAAAACTACCGCCAAACTGTAAGATTAAACGCCAAAAATGAAGTCCCATTTACTTGATGTCAGAATCATTATGCGTGTTTTTAACGTCTTCTAGTGGTTTTACATTCGGCATTTGCGTGTGTTTTTCATTATGTTTTACTGATTTAGTAGTTATTTTATTAATTAAAATAACAATTGTGTCCTTAAATTCTTATATTTTATTTATTTATTTATTTATTGATATTCCAATGGCAACGTTCTCCCGTTTATTTGGCGATAGTTTTTTGTTATGAAAAGTGATCGACGGGATAATAGAGAAGTATCTTTTTTAATAATATGTAACATTTATTAGATGCAGGTTTAAACTTCTAAAGAAAAAGCAAGGATAAAAATATCTGCAAACAACATTTAGTTGTTAGTCAAGCCAGAATATCATCTAATTTATTCCATCAAAGTTAGAATAAAAACTGATCCAATATTGCTAAAGGCACACGCAAGAAAAAAAAAAAATTACAATCGTATTTTGACTGCATTAGAGGATGACGTCATCCGCTTCGAGAAAAACATGGGACTTAGAAATATAAATCTAAACATTTCAATTTCAATTTCGCTTTTTAATCATAAGTATAAAATAAACCCGTGCGGTGTTTTTTATAATAATGGCTGAGCATCATATAATGTGGTATTTTATTTTTTTGGCAACAATAATTTCAGGTAAACCTTTCATTTCTTTTATGAAAACAATGCCGATTTACTTTTTAATTTTCAGCAAATTTTAACCAAAAACATGTTTTAACGAATTGTTAAGTGGGCTATGTCAGAAGCCGGTTCTAAAACCTTTCATATGGTATCTCATTCGTTGTTCTGCGTTTCATATTTTCTTAGAAAAAGGGATGTTGACAGGAGAAATAATGTATATGGCCAGAGGGCCCGTGCGAAGATTTCGCACTGAAATCTAATATTTTTTATGTACTTCTCTATTATCCCGTCGACCACTTTTCATAACAAAAAACTACCGCCAAACTGTAAGATTAAACGCCAAAAATGTGCAGTCCCATTTACTTGATGTCAGAATCATTATGCGTGTTTGTTACGTCATCTAGTGGTTTTATATTCGACATTTGCGTGTATTTTTCATTATGTTTTACTGATTTAGTAGTTATTTTATTAATTAAAATAACAATTGTGTCCTTAAATTCTTAAATTATATTTATTTATTTTTTGATATTCCAATGGCAACGTTCTCCCGTTTATTTGGCGATAGTTTTTTCTTATGAAAAGTGGTCGACGGCATAATAGGCAAGTATAATTTTTTATCAATATGTAATATTTATTAGATGCAGGTTTAAACTTCTAAAGAAAAAGCAAGGATAAAAATATCTGCAAATAACATTTAGTTGTTAGTCAAGCCAGAATATCATCTAATTTATTCCATCAAAGTTAGACTAAAAACTGATCCAATATTGCTAAAGGCACGCGCGAGAAAAAAAATTAACCATTTTATTTTGACTGCATTAGAGGATGACGTCATCCGCTTCGGGAAAAACATGGGACTATAAATCTAAACATTTCAATTTCAATTTCGCTTTTTAATCATAAGTATAAAATAAACCCGTGCGGTGTTTTTTATAATAATTGCTGAGCATCATATAATGTGGTATTTTATTTTTTTGGGCAACAATAATTTCAGGAAAACCTTTCTTTTATGAAAACAATGCCGATTTAATTTTTAATTTTCAGCAAATTTTAATCAAAAACATGTTTTAACGAATTGTTAAGTGGGCTATGTCAGAAGCCGGTTCTAAAACCTTTCATATGGTATCTCATTCGTTGTTCTGCGTTTCATATTTTCTTAGAAAAAGGGATATTGACAGGAGAAATAATATATATATATGATTATTAACTAAATGCGCGGAATTCACTATTATTTTCACTACTAAAACTACATAGTTAAAATCTAAAACAAATAAAATTAAATTAACCAATAAAAAGTAAAACATGTGTCGTACACAATTTTACCCATAGTTTGTATACTTCTTTTCCTTTTACAATTTTAATTATTTTACCATGAAATAAGCAAATCATAAGTAGCAGTTGTGTTACATGGTTCCTATTCCTAGAATGTTATTCCGCATTCTTCCTCAAAATATTACTGTTACAGCGTATTTAGCGCCAACTTATTACATTTCAAAACTAATTTAAAATATAAATTTCTTTAGGTATTTTCAAATGTCAGTTATTTAATTTATGTCTAAATGAAACTATATTACAGCCTTTAAAATTCCAGGAAAAAAAATGCGGGAAATTTAATAACATATTTAAATGTCACATAAAACACATTAAAATATGATATTAATATATTTTTTCATCAAATTTTATAATGAAGACACAGATGTTAGTATATTATTACTGTTCGGATAAAACTTTATCCGTCATTTATTAAAATAGCTAGATTTCTAAATTTTCTCAAGAATGATTGTTAAATAAAGAAATAACTCTGACATTGTTAAATAAAAAATAACTCTAACATTGATTAATAAAGATTAAAATTTTTAAACGTTTAATGTTTTCTTTTAATTTATTTTCTTTTAGCAAAGGAAGTCTCATAAAAAACGTTCTTTATATAATGAATGCATATTGTCAACACTTAATAAAATATTGAGACGATCACATTCGATAATGTTGAAATAGATTCTGATTAATTACGTAATTAATAATTAAAATTTTCAATTAATGATTCAATTTCTAAATTTTGTATAAAGAAAACGATATCTCCTATTATAAAAAGAATAGAAACGTGATCCTATTTAAATGTAACATGACAGATCTGAATTAAGATGCATTGGTATAGTTTAAAATATATAAATCTAGTTTTTAATGTAATATATTTAAATTTAACTAAAATAAAACGTACACTGAGGATTTAAAAAGACATTTTCAACAACATACGCCTACTACTGGAATATATGTAAGCCGAAAAGTAATAGTAAATGCTGCTATGGAAAAAATAAAAACATAGTTAAAAAAATAATGCATCGAGAAAAGTTTTTTGGGACCATTATACAATATCAAAATAATAGGAACTATTAGCCGAACACAAAAAAAAGGTTATTTTACTCCATAATGAACATCATTAGCTAAAACGAAATGTTTATTCTCTATCTTTCAGTTTTAGCCAATAATTGCCTTTTTCTGTATAGGTAAGTCCACCTAGATATTTTTTGTTCTTAATAGAAATTATGGAAACCTTCCAAGTCCATTCACTGAAAGACTTTATAAGAGTCAAAGTCTGTTTAGTTCATTTCTAACATAGACTATTCATAACATTTGAAAGGTTAGGAAAAATTCTTTTGATTGCATTTTTTCTTAAAAAATTATTCAATTTTGAATGAGATACAGAAGGGAATGCAAATTTAAATATTTTTGAAAAAATATCGTAAAATTTAATTAGCGTAAAACAATTTCAAGTTTAATATTAGTTCATAAATACCTCAATGATATTCTTATAATGTTTAGTTATAGAATATAATGGCACATGTAAAGAAATCAAATAAAAATAAAATACCATTTTTTTAAATTATAAAAATATAATAAACATCGCAGTTTGAAATCGTGTTTTGAGTGTTGTACTGAAATTTCAAAATCGAATAATTCATAATTTAAAACAGAAATAAGATAATTTTTACATTTTGCATTTACACCTGTATACTTTATTTTAGAAACACATATACTTAAATATAATAACATACTTTATATTCGTATAATTAATAACAAGCAAATAACAGATAACAGGTAAAACCTTCCCAGGATCTTGACTCCTTCACTCTAAAAATGACATTTTCAAAACTGAGCAAAAAACACTCAAATCTGAGCATGTCGCATAGTCAAAATGTCTTCGAATCAAAATTACTCAAGTTTGAAACATTTATATACTCATTTCTGAAAACATGCACACGCTCAAGAATAAAACATCATGTGCTCCTATTTAAGTATTTCCATGTTTCAAACATTAGTATGAACTGACTTCTTTATGCTCATTTTTTAATATTTACATTTTTCAAAAATGAGTTCAAACTAATTCTAATCATTTTTCAATATATACATGTTTCAAAAATGAGTATGAACTGACCTCTAGGTGCTCAGTTTTGAGTATGTCCATGTTTCAATATTCAGAGTATTTCTGGTTTTTCAGAATTGAAAACATTGGGTCGTCCTATTTGGAGCAGAAATTTCATAACAAAATGAAAATATCGAATTACTCAGATTTGAAAGTGTCATTTTTCTCAATGTTGGATTTCTATACGGTGATAGTGCTTATTTCCTAGGCGATAAAACTCAAAACCCCAAGTAAGTCATGCCCTTTGTCTCAAGAGATGTCCAACGATCCAATTATTTAAATAAATAAAAATGTATGTAGCTCTTAGTACATGTTATATCAATGCTAGTGTGAGGCACACATATACAGTACATGTGGAATACTGCATACCGCATTTAAACACAATCGAGCATACTTACCAATGCTGATATATACAGGGTGATCAAAAATTCTTTCCCTGAATACAATGATTTATTGCAAAAAAAATAATATAATTAGGCATATGCTTGTTTCAATAAATTGTCAAGACATTTATGAAGTTTTTAATACAAGTACTTACGTCAGCAAATTTCTATGTGAGAACCCTTGGTAGCTCGAAGAATGTCAAGGTTCAGTCGATATACTCCTCTATATTTTTTTCTTTTGGGGGTAGATAAAGAACAGGGTGTTTGCAACACCAATAAAATATATTGAACACACAAGTTCAAGCTCACAGATGCTGTGTCTAGTGTGACAGCCCAATTGTTGGGCAATACGTGGCGAAAAATAGAATACCGCCTTGACATTCTTTGAGCTACCAAGGGTGTTCACCTCGAAATTTACGGACATAAGTAATTGTATTAAAAACTTCGTAAGTGTCTCTACAATATATGGAAACAGGCATATGCCTAATTATATTAGTATTTCTGCAATAAATTACTTTAAGCAGGGAAAAACTTTATAACGACCCTGTATATCTTGTACGCAGACTCTATTTTTCATAGATTTTAATTCACATGTTTCCATCTAGGGCTATCTTAAAATCCTACATATAGCGTCCTTAAGACCTATATATGGTACGTAACTATTTTTAAAAAATTGAAATGTTTTTAACACAAACATTCTTTTGGAAGTAATTAGAGAGGCTCTTTCGTGCATTAATTTTCCCCTAATTAAATAATAATAATTAAAGTTTAAACCATGACCAAAAAAATATTATGAAATATTTGACATACATTTGTGAAATATATCTGTTACTAATACCGTCTAATGAATTGTTTGTGAACAACACAACTTTCCAGAAAATTTGTTATATTTTCTATGCTTTAAATCAACGTATTTTTTAAATCATAAATTATTAATCACAATTTTATGTTTAAGGTAACACTTATTTTTATTGTTTATAGATTAAATTTAATTGTTATTTAATGGCTGATATAAATAACAATAAAATTTCCTCTATTAAATAGAAAAAACACAAATTTACAAATAGTTGTTCAAAGTTTGTTACTGATATCCGGATTATTTTTGTTAATATAAAATATTATTGTTTATAATTGTAATTAAATATTATTGTTTGTTAATATAAAATTAAAACTTTCCATAAATCGTGTTTTTTTCTCTATAGTTTTAAGTTTAAAGTTATTTTAAAATGTAAAAATTAATAATAAGTTGCATTTTCATTAAAGCATTTAGTAGAAACTGACTGAGACAAAACCTTACTGTGAATGTGTAACTGTGAACATATCTTTCGTAACTTTTATTTAATGCAAAGAGATGAAGAAAAATAATATTTTGTCGAATATAAAAATATTTTAACATAACACCAATATATATATTATGATATACGAAAATCAAACAAAATCTTTCTCTAACAAGAGATTAAATTCTCTTCATAGCAGTGGTGATAGAACTGTCACATCGGTGAAAGAAAATAATGACATATAGATAATAATAGAGCTGACTTTGTTGTTATTATATTTATTCGCCAAATGATTGATTGAATTTAGTGTTGCAGATGATTTGGAAGTAATTGGACAGAAATTCCACACTGTATGGTGAGTAATATTTTACCCATGGTATTCAATAAATATAACATTTATGAATTTATCTCATGTGTCACTATTTATTTAACGTTATGTTTAGTTATTGTTATTATTTAGACTATTCTCGCAAATATAAAAGTTTCGAAAAACATTTTGCTAAGATGAGAGGCTTTATTACATTCTTTTATCGTCATATAAAATTTTTATTTTTCCATTTTATAAAGTTTTTTAACATAAATTAAATTTGTGTTATGATACTTAAAAAATCTCAGATGTGAAATACTCCTAAATATAATCAATTGAATTATTTCCAGAAATTTATTTTATGAAAAAAAAACTACTTTAAATCTTTTATATTTTTCAATATTTAAATATGGATATTTTATTTAATATCAAATTTTATAGATAGCATTTTTTTCTTCGCTTGTTACACTAACTGTAAAAGAACGCAATTATTGCTGTTGTTGTTACGATTGTGATAGTTTTAATTTTTATATCCTTCAATATGAAAATCTAAATCAAAGATTATTTATTATAAAATTATACATATCACATTTTTTTCCCTCATATGTTATCACCATAACTATTGAAATACAAAATTTCCCTTTTTTTAAATTTAAAATTATGCTCAATTGTTGCGTATGCATTTTTGTTAAATGAATGTTGATATATATTCTAAATTTTTTTTTTATAAATCTTACATTTAAATATTTCTTAGTAATGCATGGGATTATATGTGAATGTTTATATTATAACTATATATTAGCTGTACATTATAAAAATGTATAACTACTAAGAGTAACATTCTTTATATTTAAAATATTTTACTTCATTTTTAGTTATTGTAGGATTAAATTTTAATGATGACTATGTAATCATTTTCTTAAATCTATCGATCCTTTCTTTTAAATTATAAAAGTAATTTAATTTCGCTTAAACAGTACTAGTTTTGTAGCATTCAAAAATAAAATAGGGATTAATATAAATATTACTATGTGAGTTTCTTACGAATATATTATATGCATTTGTTTTATTTCTGTAATTATTTAAAATTAAAAATAATAATATAAACAAAATTCCAGACAACTTTCCGTTCTAATTTTTATTTGAAATATTAGACATAAAATTTATATTATAAAAATGCAACATCTACTTTTTTTCAGAATTGAAATAATATTTTAAAATATAATATTGAGTAATGTATTTTCTGAGAGTTTTACAATAACACCAACAATCCTATTAAATTAATTTTGTCGGCTGTAAATTTTAAATCGAAAATCTTTTTCAACATTCTCATATAAAAATAATTTGTATGTAGATCATATATTTGTATTTCATCTGTTATGGAGAGATAATAGATATCGGATATTTTGAAATTTTTTTTAAAATTAAACACATTTTTATAATGTAGAATTTTCTTTTGCAATAACAAGTTAATAAAACCCAAGTTAAAGACAATATTGCTTAATTATTTTTCTTTTGTAAATGTAGCATTAAGATTAATTACTTCTGCAAACTTCCTATATACCACGAGGGTTATAAAAACTGCTTCATTTTTAAGAACTGTGGGATTTGAATTAATACCCATCTGTAAATTAATATTCTTATCAGTGCAACACAATAAACTCAAGGGTTCAATACACGATATCATGTGGGAAGAAAAAGCACAACAATAGCATCGTGGAGAAATCGCAAGATTATTACGAGGCTAGTGAAAGCTGAAGTTTAAAAAAACGAAAGCGAGAGAATATAGTTGCTCCATAGTTTGAACCTCAGTATGAAAGTTGATAATCGGATCTATATAATAGACGTCTAGAATTCTAGGTGAATTTCTGTTTATGTTTACAACGATATTGCAGTATTGATGGGTATGAATTATTGGGATCTCATCATCAAATTGTTTTGTTGAGTACGTAATAAAGATTGTTTGAAAAGCTATAGTCATTAATAGTCATAAGAAAAGTGAACATTTACGCAATTATAAATTTATAAAATAGAAACCTACAAATTATAGCGGCTCGGCCGGGTTTTTGTTAAAAAAGTTCTAAATAAGAAGACATTTTGAACAAATGCAAATAAATGGGTGAACTGAATTATATTATTTGAACTCAAGTTGAATAAAGTTATAAGTTATTGGAAATTGGATTGAAACAATAGCCGGAGAAAACTCTTATTTTCCGTAATCGATTTAAACCAGATCCGTATAAAAATGTATTCTGAGTCGAAATAGCAGTTAAAATAAATCTGATTTTGGTGAAAGTATAATAAGTGTCATTAGTAAGAGAAAAAAAACCCACATTAATTATATCAATTTTGTACAAAGGGCGAAAGAGCGATTTGACTGATTAATGTAAGGAATGCGGAATAAATATGCCAAGTAACCTAACCATTCTGTCAATAATTGAAGTAATTGGAAAAATTACGATGAAAATTTTTTAAAAGACCGCCTTGAAGTAATATCGACGGCTATAAAGATAGAGTTATTAGACCTCAAGCGAACAATGAAAAAGAAGCGGAAGAAAGACGATTAGCGGAGTAAAGTTACAGCTTGAAGCGGAAGAAAGAAGATTAGTGGAAGAAAGAAGACTACAGCAAGAGGAGAAGAAATTGGAAATGGAATTTGAAATTAAAAAAATTACAATACAAGCTGAGATAGACACTCACAAGGGCGATGAAATAATAACTCCAAGGAGTGGAACAGGTAAGAATTTTGATCTTTTAAAGTTGCTTAATCGTTATGACAGTGCAAGTGGTGAAAACTGTATATTCCTAACATTATATAGGCAAGTATCTCAAATGAAAATAACAAAGGAAGAATGGGTATCATATCTATTAAGTTTATTACCATTACAAATAGCTAGCATAATTATAAGAAAAAAATAACCAGAAATAAGTTATTAGGAGTATATAAAAAAAGTTTGTTGTTGAAAAAATTCAAAATGTCACCATAAGAATTTAGACAAAAGTTCATTACACACACAAATGAGCCAATGGATAATTGGCGTGATTTTGGTTTTCAGTTGAGAATATATTTTAACGAGTAGATGCGTGGAATGAATGTTACAAATTTTGAGGAATTAACGGAATTATTAGTCACAGGTCAAATTAAGCGAAAAATACCAACAGAAATTAGGAAACCCTTTGTTGAGGAATTACCAAAGATTAAGGAAGTTAATGTATTGTTCGAGAAACTAGATGATTTTGATACGGCAGCCAGAGAGTATAAAACCGCAAAGTTATACAAGCCACAAAATATCGTAAGCAAGGAGGAAAATGACAACAAATGGCGACAAAATTCGCAGCGAAATAATATAAGACGAGGTAAAAATGATAATGATTCACATGTAATTTTTTATTATTGCAAATTCCCAAGTAAGAGAAAAATAGCTGCCAAATGTACGAATAGGAGTCAAACTAGCACTCAATCATATCCTGGTAACCCGATTAGGAATACAAATGAGTCATAAACACACAGATTTTATCACGCATGAAGGAGAATACGAATTTCAGAGATGTCCGTTCGGTTTGTGCATATCAGGTAACCAATTTCAGAGATTTTTAAATACAATACCTGGAGATCTTTTAGGTGATGGTAAGATTGTAGTATATTATCATCACAAAACGAAGAAGATAGACTCGAAAAACTAGAGAGAATATTTAAGGTAAAATCGTAATAACGATCTAGAAATAAATCTAAAGAAGTGTCATTTTTTAAAACTTAAAACAGGATTCATGTGATATATCATTGAAAATGGAACAATAAAGCCTTCTAAAACTAAAACATTGGCAGTTAAAAAATTTCTGGAACCGAAAAGCGTAAAATAAAAACAATCCTTTCTTGGATTAACAGGATATTTCCTTAAGTTTGTACCTAATTATGCTGAAGTAGCCAAACCGTTGAGTACAGAAGGATAACCATTTCAAATTTGGACCTGAATAATGGAACGCATTTAACAATCTAAAAGAAATTCTTTCAGAAGAACCAGTATTACAACTTTTTTAGCCGGAAGCACAATCTGAATTGCATACATGTGCGAGGAGTTACGGATTTGTCGCGGTATTGTTACAGCGAACTGAGGACGGACAACTCCATCCGATTCAGTATATGAGTAAGAAGAAGTCTCCGCAACAAGAAAAATACTCTAGTTATGAGCTCGAGTGTCAGCAGTAATAGAGGCGTTGAAGAAATTTAGAAGTTATCTTATGAGACATAAGTTCAAAATACTAACAGCGTGCTCAGTGTTTCAGAAGACCCTTGATAAAAAGGAATTAGCACCGAAAGTGGCAAGGTGGCCCTTGTTCATGGAAGAGTTTGAATACGAAATTGAGCATAAGCAGGAAAATAGAATGAAACACGTAAATGCCTTAAGTAGGAATGCAATGATGATCACCAGATCACAGCAGGATATTACATCAAGGATACAAAATAAAGATAACTTTTTACCTTACAAAATAAAGATGATTTCGTACAAGATATCAAGAAATTGGTGGGAGATAATAAAGGTGCAGAATATATTATCCGAAATGGGGTATTGTACAAATTTACTAACGGAAAAGAATTACTAGTAGTTCCAGAAGGAAGGCAAAGAAAAATTGTAAGAGAGGTGCATAACCGAGGTCATTTTACAGCAGTAAAATCAAAATCAATAATCAAACAAGAATTTTATATTCCGATATTAACCCCCAACAAATAGAAGCGGTGATTACCAACTGTGTGAAGTGTATACTATGTGATAGAAAACGGAGTACAGCCGAAGAATTTTTAAACCCAATTCCAAAGGAGGATAATCTCCTAAATACATACCACAGTGATGATATTGGTCATTAGCAACCACCGGGGAGCAATATCGACACATCTTTACGATAGTAGATGCCTTTAACACCCAGTAAAATCTACAACAACATGAGAGCATAGAAAAGTTATCCTTACTACAAACATTGTTCGGAAATCCCAGAAAATAATAACAGACCTAGGACCAGCGTTCATATCAGATGAATTTACAGAATACTGCGAGAAATAAGGGATAGAACACGTCAAAATAACAACCAGAATACCAAGTACAAACAGACAAGTGGAAAGAATTCACAGAATCTTATCTAGCTAAATTCTAGCTAAATTAAGTGAGTAAGACGAAACGAAATAGTATAAGTACGTACCTACATTTCAGAGGAAGATAAAAATAGCAGTTACTACGAGTACCAAGCATAGTCCTTTTGAAATGATGGTTGGAGTGAAAATGAAAGATTAATATATGAAAAACTTTAGAGAGTTATTTGTAGAAGGATACAAAAAGTACTTTACAGAAATGAGTGAAAATCTGAGAGAAGAAGCGAAAAGAAATATTTTGAAGAAACAAGAACAGAATGTGAAACAGTTCGACAGGAAGAGAAATGAACCGAAAACATACCAAGTTGGTGAGCTTGTAGCCATCCAAAGAAAGCAGCATGTGATAGGTATGAAATCGCGAGGAAATGTTTTATTTCCCTATAGAGTGACCACAGTGAAGTCAAACCCCCGATACGACATGAGAAAAGTGGGAGGAACATGATAGACCATGTTAAACATCTACATCATCCGAGTATATGAAACCTTTGCCAATGAATTAAATGTTGAATTTAATGTGATGTATGTGTTTATGTATATCGCTGTGTTTTCTACATTTAACTATATGAACAAAATTTGGAAATCTATTCCGTTGGGACACCGGACTGTCAGAATATTCAAATGTGGGATTGGACTTAATACCCATCTGTAAATTAATATTCTTAGCAGTACAAGATAATAGACTCAAGGGTTGAATACACGCTATCATCCATAAAGAGAAAGTAGAACAATAGCAGCGTGGATAGATCGCAAAATTATCATGAGGCTCGTGAAAGGCGAAGTTTGAAACAGGCGAAAGAAAATAGTTGTTCAATAGTTTGTACCTCAGTATGAATGTTGATAATCCGATATATATAAAGTAAAAGATTAAAGGTAGAATTCTAGGTGAATTTCTGTTTATGTATATAACGATAATTCAGTATTGATGGGTATGAATTGTTGAGTTCACATCATCAAATTATTTGATTGTGTAAGTAATAAAGATTGTTTAAAGTCAAATTGAAGAGTTGTAGTCATTTATAGTCATAAGACAAGTCAAAATTTAAGCGGTTGGAAGATTATAAAATAAAATCCTACAGAACTATATCTTAAATGTATCTTTTCATAACACTAGAAAATACTAATACACATTTTGATTTTTTAATATTCAACTAACATTTTTAAAAAATCAAAAATCGAAAATTGATTAAAAAAAAAATAAAAATAAATCATAAACTTTTCAAATATGCGTTTTAATACAAATGACGGCATACTATTTTATTTTGTATCTTAACTGAAACAATAGTCTTCTTCACATTTTACATTATTTAACATAAATTTAAGAACACAAATTAATTTCTATACAAAGCATAATCCAAGAATTTGTTAGAACTCAAATAATTATTTATTTAATTAAAAGAGTTTAACTGAAATAAATAATCCACTCTGATTAATAAGCTAAATAAACATTGATTTATATTATAAATCTCAAATGTTGATTTAGGATTGGATTATAACTGATTTTGGAGATTTAAGTATTTTCTCTTTGAATAGTGGAGTAATTCTTTATAATGATGCATGAAAATTCCCAGTTAATAAATGTTCAAATACTTAATGTGCCTTCTTAAATGAGATAATGCAACAACGCAATATTTTCCATCTTTACATTTCATTAATAATGATTAAACCTAATTCTTGTCTTAAGAGTTCTAGAGAGAAACAAAGGCGTATACTAAATTCAAGGGATCTCACACATTTGTTCTGCTCTAAATATTCAGAAAAAAAAGTTCGTTTTACGGTGTAATATTGGCATCCCAACTGCCAGTATTATACCGTAAAATTAACAATAATGAACAGTACAATAAGCAGTAATGCTTACGACTCTTTATGCAGTGAATACGTGGGCATTAATTTATTTTCAAAATACAATTCCTTAAATATAATAGCAATAACGGATATGAAATTACAAAAAGTTTATTGACAACTTTTTCAATGTTAAGAAAGCATAGGATAAACATACTATTTTAATACAGAATTTTTTTGCCATTGGAATTTAATTTTAAAAATGTTAAACGCAATATTGTGCAATTATTTCTCTTTGGTAATTGATGTATCGAGATTATTTATGAATTCCAATATACCACGAAGGTTATAAACACTTTTTTTTTTCATTTTTAAGAAGAATTATATCTTAAGTGGTAACATTAAAATATACTAATACATACTTTTATTTTTTTTAATATTGAACAAAAAAAAAAATAAATAAATAAATAAATAAATAAAAAAAACATAAAGAAGCACTTGTTAAATTTGAAAACTTTTAGCATTTTTAGCATTTCAAGTAATAATAATGAATTTTAATCATACACAATGTACGGGCTTATAATTACGTGTTTATCCCCATCACATGTAAATGCTATAGATGAATCTTGGTTTACATTCACAAATTTAATTCATACATTATAATTAAAATAAAGTTATTCATTGATAAAATTGCAAGATATGCATAAATAATTGTCGGGTATTCCTTACTTCATAACTTTTCATTTAGAACATAGCGAATATCATTACATCTCCGCAAAGAGCTTAAAAAGTTGTTTTAATAACACAAACAAAGATACATACATGCGTAAAGTAGCATCTATAAACGTTATTCATAAAATAAGGCTTATAATGAAATAATAGTCAATATCAAACTTATCAAAAAATTAAAAATTCCTAAAACAACGATGTGTAGGGATGACAGATTTTGTGTCGAAAAACCATAATTCGCACATTACTTTCTCATGTGCACTCGGAAATTCAAATTCTTCCGACTAAGGTTGCCTCATAAATTGGCAGAGACTACTTTTACTTACCCATCATACGTAGTATAGGTTATGTCTTGTAATCGTTTTGAAAATCGAATTTTTTTTTTGACGGATTTACACGTTTCAGACACTGGAGATTCCGAAAAACATATTTTTAGAAAAAAAAAATTGCCGTCCGTCTGTGTGTCTGTGTGTCTGTAAACGCTCTATGTCCCGAACAAATTAAGATAGAGACTTGGAATTTGGTATGAGCTTACTATGTAATAATGGGAAGAAGCTTATTGAATTTCAGTAACCTCGATTATCCGGAACTACTTTTTTCGAACTCTCGAAATATTCGTTCTGATAAAAGGTGTATAAAAATTTTCGAAATTGTTTATTTTAAGGAGTGAATATAAAAGACAATGGAGAAACATAAATTTTGTGTAAAAAATGAAGTCAAACGGCTAATGAGTTGCCGAGATATTTGTAATCCTATTTTCCACCTTTTTCGATTTTTCATGACCCTGTATTTCATTCAAATTTCAATTCAAAGATAAATTTTAATTGAAAATGAGACGCTTAATCCGACGCAGTAAACTGTTAGTTAATATGATTATTATTTTTGGAGTTATAAGTATGTTTCTGTCAAGCAATTCAGTAATCGAGCCTTTAAAGTTTGTGACGTCATCAAGCCACGATTTTATTTGAATTGCAATGCATTTTATAAGTAGTTTACACATTTTTTATTTTAATATTTTACATTATGCATATCCATGATGGGTAAGTATTACGGTGGCCTCCAACGACTAGTTATTTATGCTATTAAAAAAACATTTTTTAATTGTACTTTACAAATATGTAATAATATTTTTCGTCATGTTCTTAAATCAGAACTTATGAGGTAAGGAAACTTTTACAATAATATATGAATACCGTGTATTTTTTAAATGTTTGTATGTTTAATATATATATATATATATATATATATATATATATATAATAAAGTTTAAAATTAAGATATTTTAGCATAATTTTACACTGTTAAAATTTTGCAGCAAACTTTCCAGTCATTTGATCGTTTTTGTAGAAAACGGTTATATAACCGTAATTTGACTATTTTCTGACCATAAAATGAGCATTAATACGGTCAGGATATAGTTAAATTAAGGTTATGTAACCGTTTTCTACAAAAACGGTCAAATGACTGGACAGTTTGCTGCAAATTTTTAACAGTGTACTCCAAGTATTTCAAGTAATAAGAATATATATTAATTATATATAATGCACAAATACCGCGTTGCATTTTAATTCTATTATTATGTAATTGATTTTATAAATACATTTTCTAGCTTTTAACACAGATGCTTGTGGAAAATGATTCAAAGAATATGTAGGAAGTTTGAAAGCGAGCTAAAAAAAGCTAATGGATTTTTCTAATATTTATCAATGTTCACATAAAAGAGCATTTACATTTTTTTTAAATATAAAATAAAAGTATATGGTTGCATTTAGAGCCATTATCAAATATTTTCCGTGCATTATCAACAGGTAAGCATTTTATTAAAGATATGATGTTCTTGCATTTTAGCTCATGTATATAATTGTTAATAGCTGCTGTATAATATTATTTTAGCAAGGATCCATTAAAATATCCACTGATATTTAAAAAAAAAAAAAAACTAATGTAGTTTTGCGCAGTGAAATAAAATATATGTATTGGAACCATTACATAAATACTTGCAAAACATCTAATTGCAAAGTGGAAATATGAGAGAATTATTTCATATTTTGAAATATAAATAAAGAGCATAAGATATATAAATATTTAAACCTAATAAAACAAAAATCGAAATTGAAATTTGATATTTTTAAGCATTCATAATACAATTAAAAATTTTTCTGGATTTCTATTAGCCAATTTGTTTTCAAAAATCCTCTAATGAGATGCAAACAAGTACTATGCAATAAACAAGAAATTATGTTGATTTTTAAATAAGCATAAACGTTGTGAGCTTAGCATTAATAAACCATGCGTAAAACATGTATATACTAAAATAACTTTTTAAAGCTTAGCATTCAAGTAGATTCTGAATCATTTTAGACATAAATCTCCAATCATTTATATGCCTTCGTAAAATTAGTAACTAATGTAAAATAAATAAATAAACAAGTAGAAAGATACATTTTTTTAGATCAAGTATGATTGTAATTAATAAAAAGTTTTATAACTGCAATTAACAATAACCAATATATGTAAAAATGCCAAGTTCAAACTCTTCGTAGACTGAGGGATTCACTATTAGACCAGAAGCGGCTAACATGTGTTCATACTTCTAGTTCTAAAATTGTTACAACGAATTCCCACAATCAAATGAAAAACCAAAGGTAACAGTCCATATACAAGGGAAGTTTCCACAATCCATCTCTGCTAGAGCGGACATTTCAATTTCTTGGAGAGGATATTTTAACATGGAGTCACTAAAAATTACGCAAAAATGGAAACAACTTAAAGAACACGAAAAGAAACAACTAAATTTCAAAGAAAATAAATTTGTTTGTTTTGCCTGTTTTTGAAATGCCCACTATTTCAAATATTGCATGAATTGTAAACTTAAATAGGAGCACAGAATTAGAAACCTCTGCTAGAGTTGACATTTCAATTTCTTGGAGAGGCTCTTCCAACATGGAGACACTAAAAATCGTGGAAGAATTGAAACAACAACTTAAAGAACACGAAAAGAAACAACTGAATTTCAAAGAAAATAAAATTGTGGAAGGTACCTTGCCTGTTTTCGAAATGTCCACTATTTCAAATATTGCATGAATTGTAAACTTAAATAGGAGCACAGAATTAGAAACCTCTGCTAGAGTTGACATTTCAATTTCTTGGAGAGGCTCTTCCAACATGGAGACACTAAAAATCGTGCAAGAATTGAAACAACAACTTAAAGAACACGAAAAGAAACAACTGAATTTCAAAGAAAATAAAATTGTGGAAGGTACCTGCCTGTTTTCGAAATGTCCACTATTTCAAATATTGCATGAATTGAAAACTTAAATAGGAGCACAGAATTAGAAACCTTTTTTAATTCAAAAAATTGGTTAATTTTAGATTTTGATTACTCATAAGTAAGGACAATTGAGGGGATCAGGGCAAGAAAGTGCTAAACCACATTTTTGAACTTTTGAGATATTTCTATTTGAAATTTTGATCATATATACTCAAATCAAGATATACAACCTAAAGATTTTTCGCCAGTGCCTTAGTAACATTTGAGATATTCTGAGTAACAATGTGGCATTGCTTTAATGATATTACTATTACGTTTTATGTAAATTAGCTATCTTCATTGGGGGCATAAACATCTGGGGCCAAAACGAAACATGGGACAAATGCTGCCATCAAGTTACATTAGAAACAAATTATATGTAGGATATTTTAATTTACAATATTAAGCAACAGATTACAGTGTTAGATTTATTTCACCAAAAATGTGGCTTGGCAGTTTCTTGTCCCGACCCGCTCAATTAAGGGAGTTAGAATGACAGTGGATAAGACAAAAATTTAAAAAAAAATAGATAACTATATTTTCACTGAACATATATTAATTTCTTATGAGTGCTACAGTCAAATAAGTCATAGTTCACTTAGGGAGTCGCTAGAGGGAAAAACAAGTTGGACCACTTAATGCAACGGCCAATATGACAAGTTTCACAAAACACTTCATTTCTCAAATTCCTAATTATTGATTTACTCCACTGTCATTCTAACCCCCTCAATTAATTTCATCCAGTTACAATACTACACTGTAAAAAAGGAAATGTTTCTTAATCAGAGAAAATATAACATGACCAGAAACGAAAATATACTATAACCTCTTCCGAGTTACCCACGATGCTAAATTGTGTTCTTTATCATTAGAAATATCATAAAGTATTATATTTTCTATATTTAAAGCGACATTTATAAAAACAATGTTTCTTTTCCTGCAATTTATTTTTGAATATGCTACCGAGTAATTTTTATATTGTTTGAATCATTTTTCTAAACCTAGAATATAAGTTTTCCGGATGTCATCAATTCGTAATTAAACGTTTTCCTGCTCAACAAACATGTTTTACTGACAAATCTGATAAATTAACAGCATTCGTATTAACATTAAATATATATATTATTATTTTACTGTTGCACGCTTAAATTGAATTACGCAGGTAAAATTGTAACCCTCTAATGCCAATGGTAGCATATATGCTACCACCTCTGTTTCCAATTAAGTAGATTTTTTAATTCAGATATTCCATATTCATTCCAGAAATTTTAAATAGAAATAATTGCTTCATTTAATAAAAAACATTCCGTCATTAAAAAAGGCTCAATTTATTATTCAAATTCTCTGGTATGAATCCAGATTTTCTGAATTACGGAATTTCTGGAACGTATTCTACTATGGTAATTAGAGGTTTTATAGTTCTTTGTTTTTATGATGATTGATACAATATTTCATTATTTAATCTGCAATTAATAGTTTAACATTTTCTCATTAATACAAAAATATCTTCTATTGACGTAGAATATCAGTATGTTCTTTTTTATCTTTAAAAGATACTTATTTATATTAAATAAAATTAATTTTGCATTCATTTTTTTTCCTCAGATATACGAAGAACATGTTGTACAACATCTGATACCTTAAATTGTGTGCACATTTTTCCTTAACAAGGATATATATTGAAAATGTCCAAATCCCTTCAAAAATTTAATTATTTCCTTTATCACATTTCGTGCAACATTTGAACACATTGTCGAAGCTCTATAAGAGAAATGAATGTGATTTTAAAAGGGTTAATTGGGAATTGATAACATTTTAAAAAACGGTATTCTGGTTTTAGAAAATAGCTTATTACACTATAAAACTATTCCGATGAGTGGCAGCAAAGGATTTTTTTTTTTTTTTTTATGAATGCTTCTTTAAATATCGAAAACATACTGGGGTATCAGGTTTCAAAAGATAACGAATATTTGTCGGAATCGTGAGTAATTTGGAAAATGTTGTTGCATATTTTCGTATGTGGATATAATTTATTTTCATAGATTAAAATACTTTCGTCATTTCTTAGAGTGTGGCATTTGTTGGCAAGGAGCAGAGCTTTTTAAATTGCTGCTCCGGGCACTCTTTGTTCTAAATTAGTTTTGAAAATTATGAATTTCTTATTACAATATTTGGGAAGTAAGCCTTAAATGTGTGTGTGTTAATTTGGAGGTGGAGGAAGCACTTTCCAAGTTTCGACTCAAAACTAGTACCTAAACACTTAGCAATAGAATCATAGTTATCTATTAAAATAAATGATCAACGTAAAAATAGCACAAATAAAAAATATATAAATTAGCAAACAGCTGTTTCGGAGCCTCTAAAGTTCCATCATCAGTTCCAAAGTTACAAGGAGTAGAAACTGATTTAAATGTTTAGGCCATGTAAGTATGCTTGCGTCTCCGCTCGCGACCAATATAGCAAACAGCTGTTTCGGAAGCACCCATGATATAGGCCATTCCATCTTGGTCGCGACGAAACTTTTAAATCAGTTTTTAATCTTTTTAATTTGGCAATGATGATGGATCTTTAGAGACAGCTGTTTTCTATTTTATATATATTTTATGTGTGCTATTTGTACGTTGATCATTTATTTTAATATAACAGCACAAAGTTCATTCCACCTACTTTAGATCATAGTTATCTACTTTTTGTTCAATAAACAGTACTATCCGATTTGTTGTGTAATAAGAATTATTGCTTTAATGGCAGTTTGCGTTGGTAGAAAATAGTGAAGAATTTTTAAAGGCATATACAAAATAAACAAAGATGTTTAAAAATTCCCATGCCTGAACCCATCTGTTGTTTCATTATTTTCTTTTATGTTAGATAAAATTATTTTTTTTCTAAATTATCTTATTCTATAGCAAATAAAATAACATTCAAGATATAAAATCTCCTGTATCTGCATTTTTTTTGCAAGCAGAGAATATTCTGAAAATGTTTGACCTGTTTCTAAGCTCGAATTATTTTCTTTATCAATTTTCCCGAAATATCTGAATTCTTTATCGAACATTCATAAGAAGAATGTCTGTGATGTTAAGTACATAAAGAACACAATTTATAAATTACATATTTCTTATATCGTATTTTTACTTCATTTTATACCAGAAATTGATATTATGAAAACACAACAAATCTTCATACATCATACTGTTAGTCAGTTATTTTCTTATGATTAGCAACGTCTCATAATTTTTGAAAAAATTGCATATTACTCTAGCTAAAGATCATTTGTCTTCTTCGGAAATGCTGGAATATGCAATTCTCAAACTGACGTAACATAATATTAATAAAGTAGAAAATAGTAAAATTAATATAATTTTTGTAGATAATATTTAAAAAAAAATAAAGAAACATAAAAAAAGAAAGAAAACAGAAAAAAATACTTATTTTTATGTCTAAAACATTACGAGAAATGAAACCCTGCATTTTATGTTTTGATATTTTCCTATTAATACAAAATAGAATTTTATTCACTTAGAACATTTTAAAATGCTTTCCAATTACATTATTCCAATTACATTATTGTACTCTATTCTATAACATTATTATATTCATTAATATATACTTCCCAATTATATTATTTCCAATTACATTATTGCCATAATGTAATTGGATTTTTTGTAGATAATATTTAAAAAAAACTAAAGAAACTAATAATTGTTCAACCCCATTTAAAATAGGACTTTTACATAGTAATTTAATGCGATGTGAATTTTTTATTAACAATCTTTAACAATAAAACTTATTGCATTACTTTAAATATTTATATTTTATATTTTCACTGTATTACATTTTATTTTTATTTGTCTTTAATCTTATGCATTTCTGTTTCTTTTGAAAATATTACTATTATCGAATGCTTATAAGAAATATGACTATGATATTAAGTGCAGAAAGAAAACAATTGATAACGTCCGTTGCCTCTTATATCATTTTTGATACCTCATTTTATCCCAGAAATTGATATTGTAGTAACAAAATAGTTCTTCATACATCCTACTGTCAGGCAGTTATTTCTTTATGATTAACAGCGTCTCATAATTTGAGAAAAAACGCATACTACTTTTGTTAAGGATCATTTGTCATCTTCAGTGTAGCTCGAATATGAAATTCTGAAGCTAGTGTAATATAACATTAAGGAGATAGAAAATAGTTGAAGTTATTATTATTTTTATAGATAGTATTTAAAAAAATAAAGAAGCAGAAAAAAGAAAACAAAAAAATACTTATTTTTATGTCTTAAAAATTACTTGAAATTAAACCCCTGCTGATATGCTGAATGTTTTGATATTTTCCCATTAATACAAATTAGAATTTTATTCACATAGAACATTTAAAAATGCTTTTTCTATATTGCCATAATGTAATTGGATTTTTTGTAGATAATATTTTAAAAACTAAGGAAACTAATAATTGTTCAACCCCATTTAAAATAAGACTTTTACACTTTTACATAGTAATTTAATAGGATTTAAATTTTTAAATAACAATCTTTAACAATAAAACGTATTGTATTACTTTAAATATTTATATTTTATATTTTCACTTTATTATATTTTATTTTTATTTATCTTTAATCTAATGCATTTCTGTTTCTCTTGAGAATATTACTATTATCTAATACTTATAAAAGGTATGACTATGATATTAAGTGCAGAAAGAAAGCAATTTATAACGTCTGTTGCCCCTTATATCATTTTTGATACCTCATTTTATCCCAGAAATTGATATTGTGGTAACAAAACAGTTTTTCATACATCCTACTGTCAAGCAGTTATTTCTTTATAATTAACAACGTCACATAATTTGAGAAAAACCGCATACTACTTTTGTTAAGGGTCATTTGTCATCTCCGATGTAGCTTGATTATGAAATTCTGAAGCTAGTGTAATATAAAACTAAGGAGGTAGAAAATAGTTGAAGTTATTATGACTTTTTGTAGCTAATATAAAAAAAAAGGCTAGGAAACTGAAAAATACAGTTATATAAAAATAGAGTTCCATATAAAATCAGTCAATTTTATGTGGGAAAAGCATTTGACATTAAACTCTGCAATTCATAGATGAAACTGCGCCAACAAACTGGTGATAAATCGTAATTAAATAATGAAACTTTGTATCAATCACCATAAAAACAAAACAACACACAGGACGCGTTTCGAGCTGTTAATTTCCGACTGGAAACGCGCCATGTGTGTTGTTTTATTTTTATGGTGATTGATACAAAGTTTCATTATTTAATATGCAATTAATAGTTTAAAATTTTCTTATTAATACAAAAATATCTTCTATTTACCTAGAATATCAGTATGTTCTTTTTTATCTTTATTTTAAATAACATTAACTTGCATTAATTTTTTTTTCTGACATATACAAAGAACATGTTGTACAACATCTAATACATTAAATTGTGCGCACATTTTTCCTTAAAAAGGGAATATATTGAAAATACCCGACTTCCTTCAAAAATTTAATTATTTCCTTTATCAAATTTCATGCAACATCTGCACTCTCAGAAAAAACTGTAAATTTATGAGCGTTCACCCTTCAATTTTCATGGGCAACAGCCTTATTTGATGAAAAACGGTCTGATCCACTAAATAAGTTGTCTTATCCCTTAGATACTTAGAAAATTAAGAGAAATCCACATATTCTTACAGTTCTAGCCCATATGTTAGCAAAAATACGGTACGACCCCATACATTGTCATCCGCTAGGGTGTAACCCTTCATTTTACTCGTGTTTCGAAAATTTTAACCCGCCAAAACAGCGATTCTGTGATGATTATCTAACGTGCTACGTGCTACGGAACAGTAAGCAAAGTGTTATTGTGTTTTAAAGTGCATTATATCCTGTGCATTATAATGCTGTATTACGTTGCCCCGTAAAATTACGGGCTGCAAAAAATGATGGACATGGACTTTTTTTTTTTACGGGGTATGACTGGAATCTCTGCTGCCGGCCTCTGTCCGTAATTTTACTGCATTTTTTTTTACAGTGTGATCACATTCTCGATTCTCTATCAGAGAAATGGATATGATTTTAAGTGCAGAAAGAATTCCATTTATAACGTTCATTCGTTTTTATTATGTCATTTTTGATACCTCATTTTATACCATAAATTAATATTGGTAAAATAATATAATTAAAATTTAATATAATTAAAATTTATACCATAAATTAATAATTTATATATAAATTATATATAATTACTCTGTATATATCGTCCTGTTAGTAAGTTATTGCTTTACGATTAACAACGTCGGCGAATTTTGGGAAAAAACGCATATTTCTCTTGTTAAGGTTCATTTGTATTTATCTCAAATACTGGAAAATCAAACTCTGAAGCTGTTGTATTATAATACTAAAGGAAGAGAAAATAGTTGAAGCTAATATAATTTCTCGAAAATTTTATAAAAGAAAACTAGATAAATTCACATATAAATAATAATTAAAAGGAGCTGACCCCCTTCCGGCGTTGCCCGGGCCCGTGATAATAAATTTAAAGAAAACAGCAAGTTTTTATTATTTTATATCTTTAACCCGATTTTGTATGAAATTATATTTTAAAATGAAAAATTCGCGAAAAAAATTGATATTTAGTGATAAAAGTTCTCAATTTCTTGTTTTTTTTTTTTTTTTTTTTTTTTTTTTACCTAGTGTCGTTTTATAGTTTTAAAATAAAAAGTTCTTTTTATCCGAACACTTTGAAATCTGTATTGGTGATAAATAAGACGGTTTTACAGCCCGTATAAAAATTTCGTGAAAAATAATGTCATCTAGTTGTAAAAGAAATGTTTACTTCTTACTTTTTTGTTTGTTTGTTTATTTTCGCGTCGGCACCGTTAACATTGAAAAAAAAAAAGTTCTCATCCTCCGAACTCTCTCACATTTCAATTGATTATAAATATAACTGCATCCAAACCTTCTTTAAAATTTTGCAAAAAAATATGCATATTTAGTAGTGAAAAGATGATTTCTTAAAAAAAAAAAAAAAAAAGCTTTAGCTTTCAACTTCAGAGCAAAAATATGTTAGAAGGTCTATGCTTTCAATGCAATGGCACGGCTTCATCAGTTTTCAATCAAACCTTTTCAATCCCCCTAGGCTAAACAGGTGAGGGTTGCGTTAATCAATCAGGTTTCCCATTTCTGAGGGTAGAAGCCTTCAAAAAAAGGTTGACGCATGCGCAAAGAGACGATTTTCATGTGAATTTGACCAAATGCGCTTTTCGTTCTAAATATATAGATAATATCTTAAAATAATATGAAAAAAATTGACAATAATCTATGTTTTTAACGTTTAAAACATTTCTTATTAATACGAAATTAGGTTTTATGAACATAAAAAATATATTTAAATGCCTCATTTATATCGCCAACATATAATAGGATTTTTTTAAATAACATAATACAGAAACTGAAACTTGTTCAATTTAATTAAAAATGATAACTATACATAGTAACCTTATGTGAATTATTTTTTAAAAAATAATTACTTTTAAAAAGAAAACTCATTCTGTTCATTTAAATCTTATATATTGATTGCATATTTTCACTGCGTGTTTTAATTTTTTTTTAATTAACCTTTTCGCTTATAGATTTCTAAATATTTTGAAATAATTACTATTATTGAATAATGGATGTGCTGTTAAGTGCCGAAATATAGCAATTTATAACGACGCTCGTATTTTGTATACAATTTTTAATACGCAATTTCATCACAGAAATTAATATTACGAAAACTAAACAATTCTTGATACATTGTAATATCAGTCATTTATTTTTTTTATCTCTCATAATTTGGAGAAACCGACTACTACTTTTGATAAGGATCATTTTTCCCTTTCGCAGTAGCTAGAATATAAAATTCTGAAGCTGGTGTATTATAATATTAAGGATGTAGGGAATATTTGAAGTTGATATTATGCTTTGTAGATAATGTAAAAAAAAAAAAAAAAAAAAAAAAAAGAAACTAGGCAAACAGAAAAAATAGATAAAAGTTAATATTAATTCAATAAACAGTTAAAATTTCAGTACAAATTCACCTTCTTTAATAATTAAAATTCATAAAGATACAACTAAATGTAAATACAGGGTGTTTCACAAAGGACCCCTAATTTTAAAAATCAATAACCCGGAAACAGTGGTAGATAGAAACATGAAACCAGTGGTATGTTTATTAAAAAAATCGTAAGAATCTTATACATAAATCTCAAAATTTAGTTAGAAATAGCGCCGATAGATGGCGTTGCGATAAATAGGAGTTTTGAAGATTCGCGTTTGAAAACTTCTCCTTGTGGCAGTAGGACTCTGATTTAATCGGTGGTTCTCCAACACCATAAGCACACGTTCTTCCAACGTATACATCACTTTCTGAATTATTTTCACTATACGCTAATAGCGGTCAGATTTCAATGGCGAAATCTTCGACGGCTAGTCTTTCTATGCTTCTGAACTCTCTTTAGAGGGATTCTTAACGCTCTCAGCGTCATCTATCGGTGCTATTTTAAACTAAATTTTGAGATTTATGTTTAAGAGTCTTACGATTTTTTAAATAAACATACCACTGGTTTCATGATTCTATCTATCACCGTTTCCGGGTTATTGATTTTTAAAGTTAGGTGTCCTTTGTGAAATACCCTGTATATTAGTTCGAGGTGCGTAAAAACATACATAAAAACATTTAAATATTAATATATAATATCATTTAAATGTTAATGTTACTATCTTAATTTTATGTTGAAAAAATATTTGACATTAAAATTTGTATTTAATGGTTTAAAATTTCTCAATAATACGAAATTATATACTTTTCACGCAGAATATCACTATGTTCTGTCTTATCTTTAAGGGTTTCCATTTATTTTAGATAAAATTAATTTTGCGTTCATTTATTTCCCAACTTATACGAAGAAAATATTGTAAAACATTCGAACAATTAAATAACGTGTCTACATTTTTTCATAAGAAATAAATATATGGAAAAGGCTGGACATCTTTCAAAGCTAGAATTATTTTCATTACCAATTTTCTTGCAATATTTGAATATATTATCGAATCTTCATAAGAGGAATAGATGGGATGTTAATTGCAGAAAGGATACAATTTATAAAGTTCGTATTCCTTATAACATTTTTGATACCTCATTTTGTATGAGAATTTAATATTGCGGAAAAAGTAATTCTTCATAAATCGTATTGCCAGTTATTTCTTTATAATTAACATCGTCTTATAATTTGGGAAAAAACACCTCGTATTTCTCTTCTTATTCATCATTTGTCTTCTTCTGAAATGCTAAATAATACTAAATGAAGGAATAGTAATTGAAGATAATACGGTTTTTTTGAAGATTTTATAAAAGGAAACTAAAGACCCTGACAAATAAAGAATAGTTAATGTTCACTGTTAATAGTTAATCTCTTAATGTTATCTAAAAGAAAATTGCCAATAAAATTTTCATTTAACGTTTGCATTATATCTTATTAATACGAAATTAGCTTTTATGCCCGTAGAAAAATAACCTATGTATATGTAAATTGCTATGTACTAAAATTCCTAATCTATATCGCCAAAGTGTAATGTGATTTGTTATAAATAACATAATAAAACACTGAAGAAGCTGGATCTTGTTCAATCTTGTTGAACATTATAACAGTACATTAAAACTTAATATGATTTCATTTTTTAGCCCATTTATGCCTAGCGCAGAAGCTTTAGTAAAATGGAAAAAAATGCATTTCAAACCACTTTTATTATAATAGAAATTTGGTGTCCTATTTTATTTGGCCTTAAATTTGGCCTCCTCCATAAACTAGGACACCAAATTTCTATTAAAAACAAGTTGGAAATTGTACGTCAAACGTTACAAACGAGGTGCGTTCGTACTGTAGCTAGTTATATAAATATTCAGATCTTGATGATTTTTAAGTCTATGAATCATATATGTGCCCCACCAGTGGCTGAGACGTTCTGCTCTCGAAGCTGGTAGACGGGAGGTGCTGGGTTCGATCCCAATCGCGCCCGTCGGCCTAATCGTTCGGAGTTTTCGTGGTTTTCTTCGAGCCGTGGATTTATCCAAGGGATGAATCCACGGCTCGAAGAAAACCACGAAAATTCCGAACGATTAGGCCGACGGGCGCGGCGTAAATACGGGTTAGGTACCCTTAGAAAGACCCCCACGAAGGGCACTCCCCCCGGGCTTATATCCCAAGTGTAGATAATTGGCCGTCAATAATCAACCCAACCTATGAATTATCGTCTGCAGATTAATTTCTGTAATAAAATAAGTATCTCGGTCGCTTGACGATTAAACTTCGAAAGCTCCTATAAAAAGAAAGCACCGATTTAAAAAAAATCAAATTTCTTAATAAATGTTTTTATTAATATTTTCTAAAGTTTTGATTCGATTTAAAAAAAAAAATTGAAACGTCTCGACAAAATTCTGCAAAGATAATATATCTTAAGTTTCACACTATTCGGTTGGGTAGTTTTTGCGTTGTTATATGCGGACGGACGGACGGACCAGACGACGGCAATAGGTGCTACGTATTTATATAATTACGAACGCATCTAAAATTGTGATGCGAAATTCACTTTTTCCCATTTTACTAAAGCGTCCCAAAATTGGGACGCTAGGCATAAATGGGTTAATTAACTACCTTTAACGAGAAAAATTATTTTGTTCCTTTACATTTTAAATTTGTATATATTTTCATTCGTTGTTTTTTTTTTATTATTAATCATTCCCCTTAAGCATTTCTAATTATTTTGAAAGTATTACTATTATATAATACACATAAGAGGAATGGATGTGATGTTAAATGTAGAAATATATCCATATATAACGACCGTATTTTGTATATCATTTTTGATACACCATTTCATCTCAGGAATTGATATTACGTTAACAAAACAGTTCTTCATACACCGCCATTTATTTCTTTTTGATTAACGATATCTCAGAATTTGAGAATAATCGCATACTACTTTTATTAAGGATCATTTGTCATCTTCGGAGTAGCTAGAATATGAAATTCTGAAGCTAGTAAATATGATACTGAGGAAGTAGAAACTATTTGAAGTTAATATGATATTTTGTAGATAATATAAAAATAACTAGGGGGACTGAAAAATAGATACTAGTTAATGCTAATGTCCTAATTTTATATGAAACATTTTTTACATTAAATATTGCATTTAATGTTTTAAATTTTTTTCATTAATACGAAAAATATTTTGTTTACGCAGAAAATCAATATGTTCTGTTTTATCTCTGAAATATTTTCATTTACATTAGATTTATTATTATTATAAAATTAATTTTCCATTTAATTTCTTGGAAGGTATACGGAGAAAGTTCGTACAACGTTCAAAATAGTAAATATCACGTGATGTCTAGATTTTTCGGTAACAAGGGAATTTATTGAAAATACTCGAATATCCATTCAAAAGTAGGATTATTTCCTTTGTCATTTTTCCTGCAACACCTGAGTATTTCATGGAATCTCTATAAGTGGACTGAATGTGGTGTTAATTGCAGAAAAAAAATTATGTATAATTTTTTATTTCTCATTTTATAACAGAATTGCTATTGTGGAAACCAAGCGAGTCTTCATACATCGTGCTGTCAGTCATTTATTTTTTAATGATTAACAACGTCTGATAATTTGGAATAAAACGCGTATTACTCTTCTTAAGGATCTTCTTAAGGCCTTCTTATGAAACGATGGAATACAAAATCCTGAAGATGAATACAGAAGCACTATAATAATAAGTAAATAAGGACTAACTGAAACTAATCTTTCAAATTTAAGTTGTGGCACTAAATCTTACTTCTTATAGTTTAACCTATTCTCATTTTTTTCACGTAGCCTAACACTTTAAAATACCTTATCTATATCACTAATGTATAACATGATTTTCTTATACAAAGTAATCAGAAAACTGAAAAAACTGAAACTTGTTTAATCTCCTTAGAAATTAGAATACTACACTGTAACTCAGTACCAATGCTAGAAAAAACATTTGTGCGGAGGAGAGGGGGGGGGGGAGAGATGGTGGGATTAAATTTTCACTTTTAATATAGAGTGTAAAATACGAAGAATATAGAATTTATACCAAAATTGATGTTGTGGAAACAAAGTAAGTCTTCATACATCGTGCTGTCAGTCAGTTATTTTTTTATGATTAACAGCGTCTCATAATTCTTGAAAAGAAAAAAAAAACGCTTATTACTCTTCTTAAGAATCCGCTGTCTTCGTATGAAACGCTGGAATATGAAATCCTGAAGCTGCATACAGAAGCACTATAATAATAAGTATGTAAGGATCAATTGAAACTATTCTTCTAAATTTACGTTGTGGCGCTAAGATATTACTTCTTATAGTTTAACCTATTCTCATTTTTCCCCATAGCCTAACACTTCAAAATACCTGCTTTTCTTATACAAAATAATAAGAAAACTGAAGAAACTGAAAATTGTTTATTCTCTTTAGAAATTAGATTATTACACTGTAGCTCAGTACCAATGCTAGAAAACATTTGGGCGGAGAGGGAGGAGGGAGTTGATGAGATTAAATTTTCACTTTTAATATAGATTAGAAAATACAGTGAATTTAGTTTTATTTATAATATATTATACTAGCAAGCTACGCCCACTACGCTGGTCAATTTCTCTTAACGAACCTTTAATCAAACAAAATATTGACATTTCATAATTCACTTTTATATTTTAACAGAATAATAAGGATACTATAATTTGTGAGTCGTGCTATAGCCAATATACACGTCAGGACACGTCGCCCTTATCATTATCTTTTTACGCATGAAGGTTTCGCTATGGTACTCTATGGTGAAATTTGGTAATTTTAGAAATTCAATAGTTGAAAAATCGCAGAATCATTAGATCATTTTTCTTTAGAATTTGTTCTTAGAGCGCATTTAGATCTTATAAATAACAATCATGCCGAACTTCAAGTTTCTAGCTCCTTCAGCATCGCAAAAATCGCAATTTTAGAACGTTTTTCGCTTTTGCACCCCCCTCGGGGTAGTGGCACCGACATAAAATATAGCCTATGTTGGAGCAGGGATTGTCACCATCCATTTGCCACCATCACTTTTGAAATCGCTTTAGTATTTCCAGAGATTCCATAGAAATTGTAATTTAGAATGTTTTTAGAAAATTTTTTGCTTATTTCAGCCTTTTAAATTTCGAATTTTTTTAGACTTTGTTCTTATAGATCATTTAAATCTTGTAAGTAACGACCATACAAAATGTCAAGTTCCTAACTCCTTCAGTATTTAAAAAATATCATAATTTTGGAACGTTTTTCGCTCCTGCACCCTCTGCGGGTAGTAGCACTGACATAAAATTTAGCATATGTTGGAGCAGGGACTGTCACCATCCATTTGCCACCATCACTTTTGAAATCGGTTCTGTAGTTTCAGAGATTCCATAGAAATTGTAATTTAGAATGTTTTTAGAACGCTTCTTCCTCATCTCACCCTTTTAAATTTCGAATGTTTTTATAATTTGTTCTTAGAGAGCATTTACATGTTATAAGTAACTACCATACCAAATTTGATGCTTCTATCTCCTTCAGTATACAAAAAATCGAAATTTTAGAACGTTTTTCGCTCCTGCACCCCCCTGGGGGTGGTGGCACCGACATAAAATATAGCCTATGTTGGAGCAGGGATTGTCACCATTAATTTGCCACCATCACTTTTAAAATCGCTTCAGTGGTTCCAGAGATTACCCTCTACAAACAAACAAACAAACAAACAAACAATCTTTACTACTTTATATATTAGTATAGATAAGGGGGAATTAGCCCCTTGTTCCCCCCTTCATACTTAACCAATCAATCCCGAAAACTAATCAGGGATGCGCCTTAACACAGTGAACCTATAAATGAAATTTGAAGGAAATGGGATAATTCTGCATGAAAAACCCATTTACATAAATTAAGGGGGGTATTAGCCCCCGTTCCCCCCCCCCTTTATACTTAATCAATCAATCCCGAAAACTAATCAGGGAAGCGCCTTAACACAGTGAACCTATAAGCAAAATTTGAAGGAAAACGGAATAATTCTGCATGAAAAACCCATTTAAATAAATTAAGGGGGGATTATCCCCCCGTTCCACCCTTTATACTTAACCAATCAATCCCGAAAAGTAATCAGGGAAGCGTCTTAACCCAATGAACCTATAAACAAAATTTGAAGGAAAACGGAATAATTCCGCATGAAAAACCCATTTATATAAATTAAGGGGGGGGGGGGGTTAGCTCTCCGATCCCCCCCCCCCCTTTATATCTAACTAATCGATACCGAAAACTAATCAGGGTAGCGCCTTAACTCAGTGAACCTATAAACAAAATTTGAAGGAAAACGGAATTATTCTGCATGAAAAACCCATTTATATAAATTAAGGGGGGGAATTAGCCCCCGATCCCCCCTTTATACTTAACTAATCAATCCCGAAAACTAATCAGGGAAGCGCCTTAACTCAGTGAACCTATAAACAAAATTTAAAGGAAAACGGAATAATTCTGCATGAAAAACCCATTAATATAAATTAAGGGGGGGGGATTAGCCCCCCCCCCTCGTTCCCCCCTTTATACTCAGCCAATCAATCCCGAAAATTATCATGCAAGCGCCTTAACACAGTGAACCTATAAACAAAATTTGAAGGAAAACGGAATAATTCTGCATGAAAAACTCATTTATATAAATTAAGGGGGGGATTAGCCCCCCGTTCCCCCCTTTATACTTAACCAATCAATCCCGAAAAGTAATCAGGGAAGCGTCTTAACCCAATGAACCTATAAACAAAATTTGAAGGAAAACGGAATAATTCTGCATGAAAAACCCATTTATATAAATTAAGGGGGGAATTAGCCCCCCGATCCCCCCCCCCTTGATATTAACTAATCAATCCCGAAAACTAATCAGGGAAGCGCCTTAACACAGTGAACCTATAAACAAAATTTGAAGGAAAACGGAATAATTCTGCATGAAAAACCCATTTATATAAATTAAGGGGGGGAATTAGCCCCTTGTTCCCCCCCTTTATACTTAACCAATCAATCCCGAAAAGTAATCAGGGAAGCGTCTTAACCCAATGAACCTATAAACAAAATCTGAAGGAAAACGGAATAATTCTGCATGAAAAACCCATTTATATAAATTAAGGGGGGGGGGATTAGACCCTTGTTCCCCCCTTTATACTTGACCAATCAATCCCTAAAACTAATCAGGGAAGCGCCTTAACTCAGTGAACCTATAAACAAAATTTGAAGGAAAACGGAATAATTCTGCATGAAAAACCCATTTATATAAATTAAGTGGGGGGGGGGAATTAGCCCCTTGTTCCCCCCCTTTTACACTTAACCAATCAATCCCGAAAACTAATCAGGGAAGCGCCTTAACACAGTGAACCTATAAACAAAATTTGAAGGAAAACGGATATTTCTATGAAGAGTTATCGCATTACGTACGTACATACATACATACAGAACCGGCTGCCAAGCTCTCAGGGCTTGACAGCCAGTGTGATAACTGAAAAATCGCAATTTTAGAACGTTTTTTGCTCCTGCACCCTCTGGGGTTAGTGGAACCGACATAAAATATAGCCTATGTTGGAGCAGGGGTTGTCACCATCAATTTGCCACCATCACTTTTGAAATCGGTTCGGTAGTTCCAGAGATTACCCCCTACAAACAAACAAACAAGAATTACTCCTTTATAATATTAGTATAGATTCACAGTACGCTATTAATATATGGTGAAGCATTTAATGTAGTGTACATTTCTTAAAAATGAATCAATTCAAAATCATTTTGAAAAATAAACATTCTTGTGTAAATTTTCATGCGGGCTTCAGGCCCAAAATCCCCTTTGGCTATAGCATCCCCTTTGGCTATAGCTTTCTTAATAAAATTATTTTTTTTTAAATATTTTAGTTTTGCAGAAAAACTGGAATAATTATCTTTTAATAATAAAGTAATTACCTTTTATAATTTCAATGTGTAATATTTCTTGTTTTTATATTCATCTTTCGTCTTACGTTTATCTAATAAAATTGAAACTGTTCATATTTTCCAATATCCATTAATCAAATGTCATTAGAAAGTTGATGTTAAAAAGAATGGTGTTAAGTGCATTGAGAACGGAATTTAAAACGTTCTTTCTTTATATCATTTTTGAAATCTCATTTGAAACCACTGTATATTAAATGTTAAATGTATGCTATATGATAAATTAATATTATTAGTTTCGAAGTTATCAGTTTTTTTTTCGTAAAAAAAACATCTATTTACTATCAGTGAAATACGGCCACTCTGTTTGCAACATTCTATACCATTAATGAGGTGAGATATCCTCTGCATTTTAGGATCTTACATTGTTAAAAATTTGCAGCAAACTGCGGTCGAATTACTGGACAGTTTGCTGCAAATTTTTAACAGTGTAGTATGTATAATTAGCCGATGTTGACTTTAAATGTAGTTGTTTCATACTTTTTTTTAATTGCTAAAATATGTAAAATAAAAAGGTTTTAAATAGTAAAATACGTTTTATTAGACTGTTGATACACGTTTCAGCTCAGTCTGAGCCATTATCAAAATAAACAAAAATATTATATAAATGCATATGAAATTATTTAAAACGCAATCATTTAATTTTTTACGTGTTGAAATTAAATGATTGCGTTTCAAATAACTTCATAGACCGTGCATTTATAGAATATTTTTGTTTGCTTTGATAATGGCTCGAAGTGAGCTGAAACATATATCAACAGTCTAATGAAATCTTTTTTACTAGTTATAACCTTTTTATTTCACACCTTTTAACAATAAATAGGAAGTATATAATTAAAAGATGTTATGATTTGTTATACTTATAGTTGTTTTATTTTCTTTAAAATACAGAACAGTGGAAATTACAAGAATTATGAATGTGTACAAAATATTTTTTTTCTTTCAAAATTAATTTTCCAAAAACAATTAGAAGTTGTAACCTATAGATATTTTAACAGTAGTCGAATTATAAAATTTTTAAATATACGAATCCAAAATTTCAGCTCATTCTGCCAAGTACTTTTTGAGTTATACTTAATAATGAAATGCATATTTTAAACATACTTTCTTTAAAATTCCCAAATAGTCAATATATTATAAAGCACAAATGTGTGGGTCATTCAATGCTGATGTCATAATGATGCGGTCAACAATGTGGTGAAATTGGATGAACGTTGCAACAATGGAGCTATTTTTTTCAATTAAACAATCGTAACGTTATTTCTATGGGGAAAATATAAGTTTTGGTCTGACGTTGACTGCTCTTAGGGATTCAATGTTTAAAAAATAATGTCCAATTCATGTATTGCCCTCGGGAATACGTATATATTCCAGATTTAAAAGCTCTGCGTCAACAGGAAGTGGATGAAAAATGAGTCACTAGTTTTTACTGCCACAAACATACAGAAATGTAACTTAAATTAAAGTATGTAATAAAAAACTACCCGTATTGCAACCCTGTTTTGCGATGATTAAAAATAAATTTAACGTTTTATCAAATTTTGCACATGCATAATTACAAAACTACTTCACCGACTCACTTCTAATTTGTTGACTAATGATAAAATTTACCAATGAATTCAAATATTGCTTAAAAATTGTGTGTTAGTTTTGAAAATATTCAAGTCTTCTTTACAATTTATATATGTAGACCACCCCTTAAGCAACATATATCATTAATTAGTAGGCATTATTACTTATCGATTGGCACCATACGATGATTTTATGCAGAGTTTGAAAGGGTGTAGCATATATATATATATATATATATATAATTTTTTTTTTTTTTTTTTTTTTTTTTTTTTTTTTTTTTTTTTTTTTACTCCGACTGTAAAATTTAATAATAAATAAAATATTAAGTAAACGCAAACGTTATCGAAATAATTATTTCATGATTACGTACATTATTTCTTTCGACATACTTTAATTAAATACGTATGGAAAAACTACCATTTATTTCTCTTTCAATAGCTATAAAAGAAAACAGTATTCAACATAAGTGTTTCCATTCATCGAATTTTTTCTAAGCGATGAAATTAATACTTCTTCCCTTGCATTTATCAACCACTCTGGCGTACAAATATAGATTATAAGCACGTTTTATTGATCACTCAGCAGGGTAGTTATTGCACGACTATATCTATTAAAGAGGCTTTATTTCTCTTTTTATTTCACTTTTATCCTTTACTCAAGAAATGCGTCGAAGGATGTTGTAAAAGGAAGACTTGAGACACGAAAGGAAATACTTTTGATTATGGTGAGCAAATGTAAATCGCAATCATTCTGTTTTAATGAGAAATAAAATAAAAAGTACCTCTCACATAGCACCAAATTTACTGTATAAATATTAGTTTTAATCAATATTACTTACCCATCATACGTAGTATAGGGTAAGTCTTGTAATCGTTTTGAAAATCGAAAAAAAAATTTGACGGATTTACACGTTTCAGACACATACAATTTACGAATATGTCGAAATCACCGAAATCACCGAAATCATATTACGAAATCACTGAAAAACATATTTTTAGAAAAAAAAATTTTGCCGTCCGTCTGTGTGTGTGTCTGTGTGTCTGTAAACGCTCTATCTCCTGAAAAAATTGAGATAGAGACTTGAAGCTTGGTATGTACTTAGTATGTAATAATGGAAGGAAGCTTATTGAATTTCAGTAACCTCGATTATCCGGAACTATTTTTTTCGGAATCTCGAATTATTCGTTATGATAAAAGGTATATAAACATTTTCGAAATTGTTTGTTTTAAGAAATGAATATAAAAGACAATAAAAAAAAACACAAATTTTGCATAAAGAATGAAGTCGATCGGATAATGAGTTGCCGAGATATTTGAAATTATATTGTCCACACTCTTCGATTTTTCATGACCCTGTATTTCATACAAATGTCAATTTAAAGATATATTTTAATTGGAAATGAGACGCTTAATCCGACGCTGTAAATTGTTATTTAATAGGGTTATCATTTTTGGAGTTATAAGGATGTTTCTTTTACGCAATTCAGTAATAGAGCATTTAAAGTTTATGACGTCATCAAGCCACGATTTTATTCAAATTGCAATGCATTTAATAAGTAGTTTACACATGTTTTATTTTCATATTTTATATTATGCATATCCATGATGGGTAAGTATCACGGTGGCTCCCACCGACTAGTTTTATAGCGCATTTACAATTGAGGTGTGTATGAATGTAATTAAGTATAACTTAATTATTTTAGATACGAAATATCCAGGTATTAGGGTTCCGTACTTAAAAAATAAAGCGAAACCATTATAAAATCACTCCTGTGTCTGTCTGTCCGTCTGTAAGAGTCTTTTTTTCTCGTAAACTACGGGACGTGGAAAGTTTGGAAACTTATAACGCCTTTTTACTCACATATTTTACAGATTATTAGCCATTCACAAATATGTTCAGGAAAAAGTTAGGGGTCTAATTAAGTTACTTGAAAAATGTTTTATTTTTGTATATCATGTGGGGTATCGTGAAAAAAATCTCCTAATATCGAACTCAAAAATACATTTGTTTTAATTTTAGGCATTATATTTTCAGAGATATCGTAAAAAATGCACCGCGAAAATATGTTCTCTGCCCTCTATTTCCGAATCTACTGAAACTAAAATTATGAAATTAGGGGTAGTAAGAGTTTATTTAAAACTTGCAGGAAAATTATAGCGATTTTCTCGAGGCTAACGAAAGAGAAAGGCTACCGCGGTGCTTTACGCGTATCTTTTTTTACAGACCGCCGGAGTCACGTGATGCTCGAATGCACCAATGCAGGTGTACGAAAAGAGCAACACGTCACTCTGGCGGTCTGTAAAAAAAGATAAGTGGAATGCACCGCGGTAGCCTGTCTTTTTCGTTAGCCTCGGATTTTCTTAGGTAACGTAGTTTTTGTGAAAAACGCATTCTACTGTTACACGAAAACTTTACTTTTCGGGCAGTTAGCGAGGGAGTATCTATCAATGCAGAATCATTCAAGGATATTTGATAATGATTTTCGGAAAAAATGCCGGTAATAATTACACGAGATATTAATTAAGTTACTTGAAATAAAAATTATTTCTATATATCGTGTAGGATATCGTTCGAAAGATCTCCAAACATAAATTTCAAAAATATATTTGTTTTAATTATATACATTATATTTTTAGAGATATCGTCGAAAATATACTGAAAAAATATGTTCTCACCCTCCTTCTTCCGAATCTGCTGAAAATGAAATTACAAAAAATTTAGAGGTAGTAGGAGTTTATTAAATTATAAATTTAATGTACGGAATCCTTTGTACGCGAGTTATAGTTTATTGTTATATCGACATAATTTGTATTCATTGCATTGTGTGGGAGGTCTTATGTAAGATGCACATTCGTAAGATAATACTTTTTTTAATATTCATTATTTAGTTCGTACATCGTTGGTTTATATCTCACTAGCTAACCCGTCCAGAGTTTCACGGGCCAGTGATAATAACTGATAATAAACTACACATTTGTATGACTATATCTTTTACCCGAATTCGTAGGAAATTATACTTTTATACAAAAGTCTTTTCAAATGCACCTCGTATCAGGTGCCCTGTAATATATATATATTTTTAAAACCAAATGCGTCGTTTTAAAGTAAAATGTACTCTCTTTAAGTGGGTGTTATATGTTTTTCCGTATTTCGATTTAAAAAAAATAACAGATTCAAAATTTTAAAGCGTTCAGATATATATATATATTTTTCACATCGGTCATTTAATAGGAAATAAAAAGTTTCGCATTGTTCATACTTTTTGAACGGTTTTCGTTTTCATAACATAATATATTACATACCATTTTAGATTAATACATAATGTAGAAGACATTCGAAAAAGTGAATGAAATAAACTCTTTTTTAATTAAAATACATATTCTATAAATAATTTGTATTTTTTAAATCTTTATCTTCCAAGGAAATAAATAAATACGCCTTTCAAAATAATCAAAGCTGCTAAAATCTCAATGTTTGCTTTTAATATATACATATTTTCATAGTTTTAATGAGATTAAAATATAGAAAACGAAACTTAGAGAAAGTTTATGAATTGTTCAATTGTGAAAACAGCATTACTGCAATATTAATCATTAAAGACATAGGTTTTCGAAAAATATCAAGTGAAATATTTATTTAAGTTGCTTTAAATAAACAGGAGAAATATGTAGCAATTCTACTGTTGCTTTGTGATTAAATTATTTATTTATTTATTTATTTTAAGTTTGATAAATATTTGCACGCATTACCTAATCTAAAATTTAAATAATTCTTAGAATTTTATTTAATTTTTAGCTTATTATGTTTCAGAAATTTTATGCACTAAAAATTGCGTTAATTTGTATCTGCTTTAGATTTTTTCTGTGCATGCAGCATTTACGAAATTTTTTAATTCGATGAAACAATATAGTGGTAATGAAGATAATGTTTAAATGAACACTTTTTTACAGGCTAAAAAACACGTTCTTGCAGGCGTCTAGGCAGACGTTGAAGAAAATAACACTTTTATTAATTTTTAAATTAAACTCTTTAAACAATGTTAATTGATGTTATTGCTTTCACAGTAACTAATGTCAATTATCTAATTAACAATAAATAACATACACCTGGCCCATACTTCTGAACCTTAACTAAATTAACGTAATGAATGCTATGCTTATGCTATCCACCAATTTACTGTTCGTTTTCACATGTTTAACAAAATAAAAAAATAATCAATATCGAAATAGGGTAAAATGTTATAATATCACTAGTTAGTATAACAATTATTAACCCGATCAACAGAACAAAATATGTGTATGAAGAGTCAAAATGCTTAGAATGTATGTTTTAATTTCTTGATTATAGCATTCTTTGAAATGCATTAACTTTGTACAAATTTTGTTATTTTTTTTAATAGCTTTAAACAAGAAAACACCAATAATTATTTATAAAGCCTAATGATTTTTTACTTTTCAAAGAGATTTCTATTATTGACAATCTTCTTGTTTCATTTAGTTATGAATAATGACATAATCGATTTCCAAGTAATCTAATTGTTTTGGTAGTTTAGTTAGTCCTATTCCATTAGCTCGCAATTAAAGAGTTCAGCATCTATATGATTGTGTTACTGATTTTTTCATTACACTAAAGCGTAGTTGTTATTTTTTTAATAATATGTAACTGAAATGAATTAAGTGATTATTTAGCAATATAGATTTGGTATTGTAAGACAATAATTTATTTTAATGCGCTTATTACTTATTAGAAATTTACATGCACTACAACTTGTATCTATTAAATCAAAATCTGACTGTCTGTTTACATTTCACAACTACTCTTCCCAGAATATGAAACGCGGCGCGATGCTATTGCCACCAGTTATATGAGTATGTCACATAAACTCTTACAATTTTAAAATTTGATTTACTTTCTGATATATATATATTAATTTTTAACGGAGTTTATCTGAAGATGGAAACTAAAATACTCAATTTTTGAGAACAAAAAAGAGAAGAAAAGGGTAAATAATGCAATATCGTATGCTATTCTAAATTATAATCAAATATATTTACTTTTGTTTTGTTTGAATAAATCCATTTAGAAGTAATTCCATTTAGAAAATGTAATATAAAGAATATTCACAGGACTTACTTCCACATTTACTAAAATTATTATCCAAAAGTCGAAAGATTTTAATATTGTTGATAAGTATTAAATAATATTTGTCGAAATTCTTTTAAATGTAAATAAATGGATTATGATAGGTCGCGTAGTTTTGATCATAGGCATATGCTCAGATTAAAACTTTTTGTCCAAACCATGGCAACTTACACTACTGAGCTTGATGACACTCAACTGGATGAATTCGCTTAGACCAGTTAGGAAAGCAAACAAACATTGCCTTGGCAAAATCTACATATTTTTATTCAAAATCCTCTTGACCAATGTAATTTTATTTCCCATATGTCAGCATTTTTTTTTCAAGGATTCGACTATAATTGCATCAAAATCACATAACTATATAAATGTAATTTCCGTAATTTTCAGTTCATTTACATTGTAAATATAATTTATCACTTCAAATAAGAAATTTAATAAAATAAATATTACAAATATTTTAAGAATGCTGAATTAAATTGGATTTCAATTTTTTTCCACAAAAATCGAATGCGCTGCAAAAGCAACACATCGATTTTACTCCGCCAGCTAGTTTGCATTAACATTTTTTTTTCATTTTCCTTAAATACGTCAGTCATTGTTTTACCCTAATCAGATATTTCTGTGCCTGCAGCTGTTCTAAGAAATCAATTAATCTGATTAAACAACGACACGTTACAATTTAAAAGGAAACAAATAAGTCTTATAGGCGACTTCATAAAAGCAATTAACACTTTTATTTCTCTAAACTTAAATTCGATAAACAATGTTATATACCTTCATTTTTTTTCACTTTAACTAATGTCAATTAACTAATTGAATACAAATTATATAACAAGGGCATCATTATATAGCTAAATGTAACAATTGCTACTCTAAAAAGTTTTCTTAATCAACTTTTATATATCCTTGACTGTAAACATCAGTCAAATTTTACTTGAATAAGGTTTTTGTACGCTGTCACAAGGCAATATCTTGTAATTACGTACAACAGAACGGTAATGACGTTAACATTTTTACAGGAATCAACTACATTCTTAGAGGCCTCTTTGTAAAAGTAATTAACACTTTTACTTTTCTGAAAATTAAACTCATTAATCAATTTTAATTAATGTGATTGTTTGCAAAGTAAATAATTTGATTTAGCTAACTAATTATAATTAATAAATTAATTAAATTTTTCTGAAGATTTAACGAATTTACTCTAAATAATACCACGTTTATGTTATACATGAAATTATCGTCATTCCCTTTGCACTATAAAAGTTTAAAAGAGGAAAAATCACGCGTCAAAAGAGGTAATTGAATGAAGAGGGGTTCTGAATTGGCCAACAAATTCAGAATACTGTAACAAAACTTCACCAATTAATAAGTTTAACGATTATGTCTAAGCAAAAAATTTGTAAACGCATAACACATTCGAAAACCAAATATCACCAATTACCTTCTATAGTAGGAAAAATAACCGAATTCTTTTGTGCAGTCCTGTATATGATCTATAATTTTTAGGTGCGTTCCTAATTATATAAATATGTAGCACCTATAGTCGTCGTTTGATTCGTCCGTCCGTTCGTGTGTCCGTCTGTCCGCATGTAACAGTGCAAAAACTACTCAAACAATAGGTTTGAAATTTAATATATATAATCGTTGAGAAATGTTGTCGAGTCATTTCAAATTTTATGAAAATCGAATCAAAACTTAAAAATATATTAATAAAAATATTTATTAAGTAATTTGAATTTTTTTAAATTGGTATTTCCTTGTTATAGCAGCTTCTGTGGATGAATCGTCAAGCGACCGAGATGTAACATCAAGTTATCTGACATGTATGACGTTATAGTCATATATGACGTACATGACATTTTATGACCTCTATGACCAAGTTATAGTCATATATAACGTATATGACATTTTATAACCTCTGTGACCAAATTATAGTCACGTTATTCATTCTATTAAATCCTGTCATACGTAATTAATTCAATGATATCCCATGATTGGTAATGATTCTAGGTTGCCAAGGTGATTACGTCCTATTTAAGACAGGGGCATATTATTTCCGTATTACTGAATTTATAAACCGCATTTGTATACTAAAATTGTTTAATTATAGCAACCTTATAATCTACCGACTGTTTTCCGGATAGATGTTTCAGGAGAAATAGATACTCTAATAATAATAATACTCTAAATATGGATTTCAAGTTCTGAAATTTTCCATTCGAATTTTCAGTAAATGTCAACAAAAGGTAAACTTGCCAACTTAAAATGTACTTATTTTATTACGGAAATTAATCGTATCATAATAACAGTCGATATAATTCATTTTAATGTGAAATAATAACGATGATTTTTTTTATATTGTCTTGTATTGGATATTTGTTCATAGAATAATTTTAATGTCACGAAATAGTAATTAATCGTTTGTAAAAGTGTATTGGAACTTAATTTCATAAAATAAAATTAATATCTATAATATGAAAATCTGCATATAAAATAAATGTTGTATTCATGCATTTTTCCATAAGAGTGAAACAGCTATTACACTTATAGTACACTTAAGATACACTTATAGTACGAACGCACATCATTTGTCACATTTGACGCACAATTTCCAGCTTGTTCATATTTTCCTTACTTCTAATTAATGAAATGAACGAATTTCAAGTAATCATATTGTTTTGGTAAAGTAGACATTTAATCACGATGAACAAATACTTATGTTTATATCACCGTGTTACTAAATTTGTAAGTTTTATTTAAATATTCGAAAATATATAATATGTAATTGAAATTATTAATAAAATATTTAGCACCATGCACAGCTTTTAAAAATAAATAATATTACTGCGTTTTTATTTATATACACTACAATCTTTTTCTTTCTTTGGCATAAACATCAATGAAAATTTACCTGAATAATTTTTAACCTGGGCTTGCAGCTGTTACAAGATGATATTTCGTAACTGAACGAAACAAGAGAAGGATAATGATGTTAATTGCTTAAAAATAAATACATAAATGTAAGAGGCGAGTTTGTAAAAGTAATTGACAATTTTATTTTTCTAAAATTAAACTCTTAAGACAATATTAATTAGAATTTTTTTTCACAGAAACTAATGTCGATTCCCTAATTAATAAATGATTTATACATCAGCTACATCGTTACTGCAGCTTAACTAAATTACCATAATGAATGCTATGCTTGTGTTATCCATTAATTTATCATCCGTTTCTATTGGCAAAAGATAAAACAAAGTATCTAAAGATAATAAAAAAACCATTAGTCATTATCGCATTTATTAACTCAAGCTATAGAAAAAAAAATATATACATCCCTCTGAAAATGAACATACATACGATTGAGAATATCTGTTTTAATTTCCTGAACCCGGCATTAGTCTTAAATGCATTAACATCGTACAAAAACTTTCCTCGTTTTGAATTATCTTCAACGAAAACGCACCAATTATTATTTGAAACACTTAATGTTGTTTCCTGTGTAAACCATTTCTCTTTTAACACTTTCCAACCTAGTTGAAAAGTGCTTATGAATTCGGATTGTCTGTCTGTCTGTCGTCTGTCTGTGCTGTAAATAGCGTAAATATCCTCGGATTGCATTGGAATTTATATATGTTACAGGGGTTTACTGTTACATGTTTGGTATTGAAAATGAAGTGTAGCATTTATGGTTCTTTTACAGGGACGATCAAAAGAATTTACATTAGTGTCTATGGGTAAAAATCGTTTGCGGTGTATTTTAAAGATGTTACACTACTCTAAACAGATTCAAATTGATACATATCATCGACGTACACTGCAAGGCGCTAAATGTAGACTATGGTTTGCATAGAGTATATTGTTGATTGACTGTCGTTCTGTCTATCTGCCGTTTATCCGTGCTCTAACTCGCGTAAATATACTCGGATTGCCTTGGAATTTATATATGTTACTGGAGTTTACTATGACATATCTGGTATTTAAAATGAAGTGTGTAGCATTTATGGTTCTTTTACAGGGACGATCAAAAGAATTTCGTTACATTAGTGTCTATGGGTAAAAATCGTTTGCGGCGTATTTTAAAGATGTTACACTATTTTACACAGATTCAAATTGGTACATATAAAAGAGATACACTAAAAGGAGTTTACTGCAGAATATTGTTTGCATAGACTGTATTATTGATTTACAAGGACACGCAAAAGAATTCCCTTACATTATGGTCTATGAGTAATACTCATTAGCAGCGTATTTTGATGATGTTTCCCTATTTTAAACACATTCAAATTGATACACTTCACAGAGATGTACTACAAGGTGCTTATTGCAGAATATGGTATGCATAGACTGTGTCGTTTATTTACAGGGCCACTCAAAAGCATTTGGTTTGAGTACTGTCAATGAACAATAATTACTGGCAGCTTGTTTTCAGATGTGGTACCGGTTTTTGAAATGTAACTAATTCTTGGCAAATTAATTACAGCATGTAAATTATATAGATCATATACAGGGCTGCTCAAAAGTTTATTGTACGGTACATATACCCTTTATTGACGGAAATTGCTGAAGGGGAATGTTCAATTGTGCTATACATTTCCTAACTGCAGTAATATTTAGCATACTGTATCGTATACATATAAATCTACAGATAATCTACACAAAAGAAATAGCATATTTTGTTTAACTATTGGTAGCAATTGCTGGAATTGTGTTTTCAAATGTGTTACTCGTTTTCGAAATTGTTTACTTAGTAAAACTGTAAAGTTTTGTTATAGTATTGTGGATATATTGGAAAGTGTTTCATAATCTATGCTTGACACACGATTTTTTTGTTTATTATTATTATTATTATTATTACTTTTAAAAAATGCAATAACTTTTTCAAAGTAATCTAATTGTTTTGGTAATTTTGTTAGTCGAATCCATTAAATCGCGATCGACAAACACCATGACATTGTGTTACTCAAGATTGATCAATCTGAAATGCAGTTTCCTTATTTTTGTTAAATAATATGCAACTGTAATGACTTTTTTAGATGTTTAGCGGGACATATTTGTTACTGTAAAGCAATACAAAATTTTACTGCTATTGTGATTTTTAAAAAAAAGTGTTTTATAATCTATGCTTGATGCATCATTTTTTTGTTCTTGTTTATTAATATTATTATTATTATTACTTTCAAAAATGCAATAACTCTTTTCAAAGTAATCTAATTGTTTTGGTAATTTTGTTTGTCGGATCCATTAAATCGCGATCGACAAACACCATGACATTCTGTTACTCAAGATTGATTAATCTGAAATGCAGTTTCTTCTTTTTTTTGTTAAATAATATGCAACTGCAATGACTTTTTTACATGCTTAGCGCAACATATTTGATACTGTAAAACAGTACATAATTTTACTGCTATTCCAAATTAATAAAAATATTTAAAATAATTGTTATACTTAGCTTTAAAAAGTTTCTAAGTAATTGAATTCTGTTGATTATTGAAATTAGTCGCAACTGAATGGCAGAAGATAATTTATAAATAATTGAAATTAAATGTTTACCGTAAAATATATTGCTGTATTATTTTTTATTTTTCAGATTTGTCTTCTTTTGTTTAAATATTCAGAGTTTATTAATGTATAGCTGCTTTACAAAAAGTCGCGAATTAATATTTAATTATTTAGTTTTAAATTTCATTCTTTTCAAAAACTCTATTTAAATTATATTGTATTGTATTGAGTTTTTTTTATAATATAAAATATAGTGAAATTTTCTCACCGTAGAAAGTAATAGGGGGTTAAAACGAAATTTTGGTTATAATGTCCATCATATATCGGATCTCAATCACGGTTACATACAATATTCAAATTTTTTCAGAATATTCCATTTATGTTCCATGCATTTTTCAGACATCCCAAAGTCTGATAATAAAGCAAACTTCAAAGGCTGTTCGCACATTTTCTTGACGAGTTCGTTTTGGGGTAAACAAGAAATAGCCTACATAGAAAACGTATTTTTCACAGTTAATATTTTTTGAAAGCGGAGAGTCTCATCTGGCAACTGAAATGTTTGTTTATATGCAAAATGACGCTTTTAAAGAAACAATGATTGGATGTATTTCTGCACTTTCCAAGGAGAGAATTATTCGTATTCGGTTATTAAAAACCATCCATTCCATCGTACACGGTATCTGAATCGAAGTCATATACGACCACCAAATCGCGTGAAGACTGCAGTTTCGTACCGTATGAGTAATGAATTCAAACATTATCTTGAAGAACTCGCCAATCAGGACCCTCTAGTATGTCACCAAATAAAAGTATATGTTTATCTATTGTCTCTTGATAGCTTTTTGAATTTTGTTTCCAAAGTAAAAATTCCATGGTGATTTTTCCATTAAATCCAAATTCCTACCAACCATCAGGGTCTTTTCGTCTACTGAAGAAAGTTCGTGGTACTGTATCCTGACATCACACCAATAACAATTCCAGCCATCAGGACCATTCACATTCTACATCTTTTTGTCGCTAAATAATATGGCGAGCCACAAGTATGACATGAACTTTTGACCTCACTCCATTCTGATCTATTTATTGTGCAATTTTACGAAGAAATGATTTTTTTAACAGTGATCTTGCAGTCTGTTATGTGACTATGTAGTGTGTCCTTTAAATCATCGGTACTTTTTTATTACATGCTATTTTATTTTAACAAATTCTGTTTGTATGTATGTGGCAATCAAATCGTGTTACTCATTTTTCCCCCACTTCCTGTTGAGATAGAGCTTTGAAATTTGGAATATATGTGTACCCCTGAGAGCAATACATAAATTGGACATTGTTTTTTAAATTTCCAACCCAAAGGGGAAGGGCAACGCGGCCTAAAACTTGCATTTTCTCCATATAAATAACGTTATGATTGTTTAATATTAATTGAAAACATAGCTCCATTTTGAAACATTCATCCATTTCAACCGCATTGTTGCCCGCGTCAGCATTCAGCAACGCACTTATTTGTGCTTTATAGTATAAGTTGACATTTTTGTGAATTTTAATGAAAGCATATTATTTTTTTAATGTATATTCAATTTATTTTTAAATAATACACACTTTATTGAATTTTGTTTCCAATGGAGAAATGCTATTAAACCACCACCACCCCAACCATGAGACACTTACGCCTTGTCATCTATTGTACGTGGCATATACCGACGCCAATATATACCGAATAATAGATGCCGCCACATCTCAAATTTTGAAAATAATAAAATCATTAAATCTAAATGCATAATAATAAAAGTAGAGTTTTTTCTAGTCGGTTAGTTTACAAAATTACAGAAAACTCCCTAAACGAAGTATGTACAATTCCACCAGAATACATGTTCCTAATACGAAGTTTACTCCCTGGTGATTTATTATTTCAAACACATATCTTGAACGTGAAAATGTGTGAAATGTCAGCTTTGGTTTTTGGTTGACATTGAAGAAGAGCTTGTTTAAAGCTTGAAACGTCTACAGTAAATTTTATTCTGTAACATTATTTATTTATTTATTTGTTTGTTTATTGAAAGTCTAATTAAAAATGTTTTTTTTTATCTGATTCAGACGTAATAGGTTTAGTTATTTGAAATTGATACTGAGATTTATTTTGACTTAGTACATATGTTGTTTTGACTACTTTTCTATTTTCGATCAGTTTGAGCACTTGTTAAATGTGAAAGTCCGTAGCTAGGTTTTCGGTCGAAATTTTAATTTTACTCGGTATATTCCTCACTTTGTAGGATTTAAATTTATGAAATTATAATAATAGGCTTATTTTCCGATTTCAATTAAATATTTTTAAAATTTCCTGTTGTGAAATTTCATAGCTTTCATCCAAAGGCAACTGAATATTCGCCGTTACACTCGCTCACAAGGAAGGCCTACTTAAACGCATACTCAAAAAAATTTGGAAAAATTACAGAATATTCTTTCCATGAGAATATATATGTCTATAAAAAAATTCTGCGGAACCTTAATATATCCGCCGTAAAAAAATAATAATAATAATAATAATGAAAATATCAGTATTTGGCGATTTATCGTCGGTTGGAGGCACAAAGAAAATTAAAAAAATAATCTTTTATGATAAATACCTCCTCTTTAAGGAAAAACTTTTTTTATTCTTCATAAAGAACTTCTTTTCTCTACGTCGAATACAGTAAATTAACAAAATATGCCCCTGTATTATAATGATTAAATGAGAATATTAATGCTGAATATATATCACATTTAAAATTCGCATTTGAAGCAAAAATTTCATTCGTTCTTCGAAAAAGCTTCTTTTAAGAAAAAATTGATACTAATCATTCGTCAATGACATTAGCATGAATGAGATTTTTTTTAAAAATGGATTTTCCATTACTTTTCAACATTTATTTTAAGAAAGTTCCACTAATATTTTAAATATTTATTTTACGCAAATTATGTAACAATATATTTCGTGTATCTTTGCTTATTCATAAACGAAATATGTAAATAGTATCCAATAAGGATATTTTTTTCAATGGCATATCTGTGTCAGGCAAAGCTTTTTTATGTGTTAAATCAAAGCTAAAAAAATATATTAAAATATGTCATTTTTACAAACTTTACTTCCGTGAAATTATGATATAGACTACTATATAATTTTGGATTTTTTAAATTACATTTATGCTAAATCTTCCATAATATATATATTTATAAATTAATTTCATACATAATACATCCATTCTATACATATGCTTACATACTTATATCGATCCTTTATTCTTACATTCATCATTTAATACATAAACCTATTTACAAACATAAAATTTTAATACATACATTCGATAAATAAACCTATTGTCATCAAATTAAAGTAATAGTAAGTATTAAGATTCAACTACTTTTTAGTAAATCTATTAACACTTTCTTGACCGCTCACGAGTATACTCGTGTTTTAAAACCTACACTGTTGACTAAAGGCGCGTCCTGAATATCTAGTTCCGCTTATGTAATTTTTCTTGCGTAAAAGTTGGTAATTTTTTATGAGAACGAATGTGTATTTATATCATATATTTGGGGATATTTTGTTAAAATCTATTAAATAGATTAATTTTTCATAAAATAAACTTCTTGCTAACGTATATATTTGATAAATTTATGCAGGAATCGAACTTATTAAAGACTTTTCAGAAAAAGACGGGGCTTGTATTGATTAAAAATCCAGATAAAATTGCCTGCATTCAAAAATTGTTAGAGTTAATTTTCTTTTAGATTAATAACATACAGAAAGGAATCAGAAATCGTTTCGCCTCTACATTACCAAGAGAAGGAAGGCGCAGTGGCCCAACTATGGTTTCTTTCCGCGATTGATATGACTAATAAGGACAAATGCAACGTATTTCCAGAGAAATTATTGCATGATACTTTTTCCGACGCATTAATACATAATAGTAGCAAGAGATTCTCTTATGACTGGTTGCGGTACATGCATTTATGTATACAGTGGAATTTCCCTTTATCGAAGTCCCTATTTAACGAAGTTTTCTACTTAACGAAATTTTCTGAAGAACCTTGACTTTGCACATCTCTAAAATGTAAATTAATCTCCATATCACGAAAAACTTATTCTCTGTAACGTTTATTCCACTTTCGTGCGTGTACAGCATTCAAACGGAGAGGTTTCTGTTGCAGTAGATGTATGAATGTATTTAAGCGGACTGCATGAAAATGAACACATTTGAATCGTGTAATCAAAACACACACATTTAATCACATTTTAATGAAAAAAGAAAAGGTACGCTTCTGTTTTTGTTTACTTCTCTTTGTTTTGTGTTTTTTAGACATTATTCTAATTAAATTATTCTCATATCTACATTGCATACAAATAATGACTGCCCGAATTAAAATACGTTTTTCAAATATTTCAATTTTATGTGTACTTTTAACGTTATGTGGGTTATATGTATACAAGTTTCATAAATTTAAGTTGATTTCTATTTAACGAATTTTTTTCATAACGAAGTATTTAAAAGTAAAGATGAGACTTCGTTAAATGGAAGTTTCACTGTATATTCTTTTAACAATCCATAAATAAATTCTTCTGCAACATTATAACAAGAATTGCTCTTTTAATAGTATAAGAATGCCTTTTTCACCGAGTTTCACTCGGGGCAAAAATTAAAAACTTCTTCTATAATTGTTTTCCAGAGGTACATTTTTGTAATCGGTTTCAAAGCCGTTTGGCACATTTTATGTAATCTATTATCGTAAAAAAAAACGTAAGTAACGCTGACGCTATATTGATGGTGACAACAACCTAACCAATTTAATTTCGTTTTTACTTCAATTTTTTTAAACTACTAAATACCCCACGTTGCACTCTAAAAACGACAATTTCAAAACTGAGCAAAAAATACTCAAATCTGAGTATTCAGATCAAAATTACTCACGTTTGAAACATGTATGTACTCATTTTTAAAAATTTGCACACGCTCAAGAAAAAAATCATCATGGCCTCATATTCGAGTATGTCCATGTTTCAAATATGAGTATAAACTGACATTTATGTACTCATTTTTGAGTATTTACATGTTTCAAAAATGAATTTGAACTGATTCTAATCATTTTTAAGTATGTCCATTTTTCAAAAATGAGTATGAACTGACCTCTATGTTCTCAGTTTTCAGGATGTCCATGTTTCAATATTCTGAGTATTTCTGGTATTTCAGAATTGAAAGCATTGTTTCGTGCTATTTGAGACAAAAAGTTTCATAACAAAATTAAAACATCAATTTACTCAGATTTGAAAGTGTTATTTTTCTCAGTGCGTCAATTTTTATAACATTCAGTAGAAAACAACATGTATTTTCGAATGAATTTTTTTTAGAAAACTGTATCGCAATTTATAAATTTTTTATGAAATTTCAAATATTGAAACGACCATACAAAGTCACTAAAATGACATACTGTTTGCAAATTAAATGCAAGATTGGTAAATGCAAGAAAGTACTTATTTTCCTTATTCGACAGTATAAAAAATAAAATTATGCGATGTTTCGATTTAATTAAACTTGCAAAAAACGGAAATAAATTGCTTACATTATTCAAACATCACATATGACGTTACTCACTCATATGTTTATGCTGTATAATATAGATTAAAAATATTTTTATATTATCCATATTTAATGTAGTATTCTTTTGTAATTAAACGAGTATTGTCCTTATGGAAAAAAATCCTCTGATTTATTAACAAAGTCCACAATAAATTGAATTTTTAATCATGAATTCAATGTTTGAAAACTGTTTCTGGAAATATTAATACATTTTCAAAATTTAAAAATTTTATAAAATACTATCTTTCAAATTTAAATGCAAATGCAACTTAAGGATAAAGGATGCGAAGTTTGTTTTTCTTCGGATGGAAAAAAATTACGTATTTACGGCTTTAAAATTTAGTATATTTCTTTTCAATTTCCCTCTTGACTATGAATTCAATAAATGTAGCTATATATTTTAAAGATTCAGAAAGAATATAATTCGCATTTAAAATTTTACAAAAGTGGTATTCGAAAGAAAAGATTTAATGCCTTCTTTCGAAAGGCCACTTCTCAAATACGTTTGGTATTAATCATTCACAAATGCCATTAGCATTAAAACTGACTTTTTTTCAAAGGAGGATTTTTCTTTATTTTTCACCATTTACTGAAAGAAAAATTCAATAATATTTTAAATGTCTTTTTTAGGACTTCTTTAAATAAGCGAAATATATTTCATATATTTAGTTTAATGTATAAATGAAAGATAAAGAATATTCAAAAGGAATTAATTTTAGAATCACATAATTGAATCAGTAAAAGCACTTTTTGTGAGATAAATAAAAACAGAAAAATAATAATTAATGTAAATTGGCTTATTTGCAGATGTTATTTATAAAACAAAATAATTCAGACTAATAAATACGTTTTAAGATTTAAAATACTTTCATTCAAACTCCTTATTTTACATTACATTCATACTTATTTTCCTGATTTTTATACTTATACTTGCTTACCCACCCGGTGTTGCCCGGGACCATGATAATAACCTTAAACAAACTCAAGTTTGTATGATTTATATTTTTAACCCGATTTATGTAAATTTATATCTTTAAATGAACAGTTCTCGAAAAAATATTTATATTTAGTCAGCAAAAACGCTCGCTATAAGCCTTTTTTTCACGTAGGGTCATTTCACAGTGTAAAAAATATAGTTATTGTTGTCCTAACTCTCTGGAATTTCTACCAATTATAAATATAACGGTTTTACAGCCCGTGTAAACATTTCGTATGATTTCTTCTCGCTTTTTTTATTGTTTGTTTTTGCGTCGGCACCTTTCATAACAAATAAAAAATAGTTCTCGTCTTTCGAACTGTCTAAAATTTTAATCAGTTATAAATATAATTCTATCCAAGCTCTCTTTAAAAGTTCGTGAAAAAATATGCATTTTTAGTAGTGTAAACATGAGCCGAAGCCGCGCCAATACAGACGCGTTTTGCGTTTTCACCGAAACTTTCTCAGATCTTATTATTTTTTAAATATTTCTACTCCTCCGAACATTTCGAAATTTTTGGAGGTGATGTAACTCAAATCTTTCAAGATACTCTAAAAATATTGTGTCGAAATACGGAAGTTTAGTTACTTTTAGCGTAGAAAAAGATAGTCTCCGATAGGAGCGAAATGACCTGCGGCTGCCAATGTTTGTGACAGAGTGTAAAATTCGTATTTTTAAAAACCGATTGCTCTGTCGAAAAGAAGATGATCTCAGTTTTAACAGCATATTTTTTGTTTGTCGGTGCCTCTAAAATTACGCCCTGGATGAACGGTACCGTAAGAGGAAAAACGTCCACGGGGAAAATGACCCTTTTTGAAAAATAAAAATAAAAATAAAATAAATAAATAAATGGTTAACAGTGATATTTTTTCGACTTGATTAAAGGTGTTCGAGATAAAAGTGCAGTATGTTGCAGAATATGTTTTTCGTTGTTAACTAAACCAAACGGTTTGATGTATGAGTTTAAAACAAAACGGCGAAAAAAACGATCATTCTGTTCCTCATTCAATTCCGCTGCCTATATCGGTTCTGGGCATGTGCACGGACGTGTGTGAATTTTTGCAAAAAATATCGCTTTTGTACGAGTTTTTAATTTCTATCTTGACTAATTATAAAAAAAAAAAAAAAAAATCTGAGCCTCAGTTACATCAGAACTGGCCTTGGACTATCATCACTGTAATTTTCAGAACTCTAGAAGCGCTACATTTTCCTAGATTTTGCAGACATACAGACACACAAACAGACAGAACGAAACTTTCTTTTATTAGGACATATTCATACATCTTACATATTTAAATAAATCTTATAATATACATGCTTTCTTACATACAACAAATTTCAATGAATAAAGAGAGTATAAACCGCATTTTTCAGAAAATGAAAGCGATAGTGCCTAATAAAATGAAGATTTTTCGGCACTCATGACTCTTAAAAATCATTTGTAATACATACCAGAATTAATGTTAAGCAGTGTTAAATACACCATGATCCTGTGCATACATGTATACCGTTGAATGGTGGAAAAAAATTGAAAATGAAAGTACAAGATATATATCGAACCTGTTGATGATTGATATTAAATTCACTGTGTAAAGACTATATGTTCTGAAGAAAAAACTGGGTTAAACTGTAAACATCTCTTATGATTTTATGAAATTTTATATAAGTCCTTCAATACAATTATAAAAGAAAAGTGCGTAGTTTATGCACATTTTAGAAAAAAATGTCATAGAATTAAAACAAGAAATGTGGGAGATTTATCCATACATTTACAAAATGACATTGAGATCATACACCGAAATCTACCAGGGTTATTCAGTTAGTAACCGAAAAGAATATACAATAATCTAAATGTTAAATAAATTAATATTAGTGTGAAACCCCCAGTTATTGACACCTATAACCAGTAACTGACACTTGAGCAAAAATCTAACTGGAATAAGCATTTTGTTGTAAAATTATACAATGTCATATAGTGGTAAATGAGACACTTATTTTTATTCTGGAGTCCATTTATTCACCCCTAGAGGGCCAAGAACATACTCAATGAGGAAGAAACTTTGCAAAATACAAAAGTGCCATTTTGACGCAACCATCTTATTTCTAAAATTAAGGAAGTGATTTTCTGATATATTTGTAATGCAACCATCCTAAACTTTTTTCTTAAAGTTATAATGGTAGAAATTAGTTTAAATATGCATATGATACATTAGGGCCATGATTTAGGGTTTATAGTTATTTAACTTAGCGTAATGGGGGGGGGGGTGCCTTTTATTGTTTCCTAAAATTTCTTTTCATCCAGTTTCTGACAAAGATGTTAGTTATTGGTTATATTAAATAAAGTTAAAATATATTATTTGAACTGTTTAAAAAAATAATAATAAATTAAATTTATCTTGTAGTAAACACAATTAAAATTTAAGTTGTTTTACCTGTGTCCGACGCCAGATGTCAGTTACTGGTTCATAAATGTCAGTTATTGGGTATCTTCATTACTAATAATACAATGCTAAATATTACTGCTATATACACTTACTATATACTCTGCATTACTAATAAAGCAGTACAGCTTACTAAACCCCACTTTTTATAATAAATATCAATGCATTTTGTTTTTATAATAAAGAATAAAAAAAGTTTAAGCATCTTAATCTTTTAAAGTAAAGTTTTAGTCACTGGTTCACTTGGTATCAGTTATTGGTGTTTAAAAATAGGGATAGTGTAAGTTATTGTTGTTTAAAAATAGGGATAGTGTCAGTTATGGAGTTTTTGACCATATTTATGAATAAAATTAATTTTTAATAATAAAATGTATAAATTTTCAAAATTTTGATAACAATATATTTTAATATATTTCTACTATTCTTTCAAAAGCAAAGGTAAGTATAAAATATATTTAAATCTATGTAATAGTGATTTGAACAAGAAGCAATCCTTAAAATGTCAGTTTCTGGGGGTTTCACCCTACGTAACTCTAGGGAAAAAGAAGAAGCAGCAATTACAGTATAAATATAAATTATATGTAAGATATAAATTAAATTTTGTCATTTAACATTATCATATACAAATATTTTCGTCCTTTCCATTAATACTTAAAAAAACCTACATAACTATGCTTATTTTCGAGCTTATTTAGTGCTTAGAACTTAAATAAAAGTCGAAGTCACTATTTGCAAAATGAATGGTAATACATTTTTTAATATGCAGACGACCCACGAAGCATAATTTATGCATAGTATTATTTAGTAGCATATTCCAAGTAGACTGATTCCTATATTTTTTTTTACACAAATATTTTCTGAAGACTTAATGGGGAGTGATCAGATTTTATTTCAGGACTGTTCACTTGTAACAATATTTCATATAGTCCTGAATGGGTATTTTTAACACTTTCTAACATAGTTGAAAAGTGTTTATGACTTCGGTTTGTCTGTCTGTCTGTCCATACTCTAACTCGCATAAATATATTCCGATTATCATACAACTGATATACGTTATGGAGGTTTACTATGGAAAGTTCGGTATTGAAAATGAAGTATGTTGCACTTCTAGTTTTTTTTACAGGGACACTCAAAAGAATTCCGTTACATTACGGTCTATGAAGAAAAATAGTTTGCGGTTTAATTTAGTAACCTTTCACTATTTAAAACATATTGAAATTGATATATATAACTAAAGTGGATTACATTACATTGGCTTACTATAGAATATGGTGTGTATAGCATTCATCGTTCATTTACAGGGACACACAAAACAATTCGGTTAATGTACTGCTTGTTAATAATAATTGCTGGAAGTCCTTTTTCAGTTGCTGAACATGTTTTTAAATTTAACTCATTTCTTTGTCTATTACTTGGTATGTATAAATTTTATACACCACAGGGCAGCACAAAAGTTCTCGAGTGCTTTTCCGTTTATTGACGGAAATTCAGAAGGGAAATTTTAAACTGTGTTACGGGTTACCTAAATTAACTAATCTTTAGCATTCTATTTAGTATATATACAAATCTTTAGATAATATACAGGGCTGCACAGAAGAGTTCGGATATTTTTTTCTAATATTGTCGGTAATTCCTGAAATTAGATTTTTTAAATGTGTTATGCGTTTCTCTGTTGAGCGGAGCAAGTTGAGCTTAAGCCAAAAGGTAGGCCACCCCGCCCGGTTTGACCTTGACCTTGTTTACTTAGATATCATCTTTCACCTTAGTGTAAAGATTTGCAAAATTATTTTGAAAGGGTTGGAAAGTCATACATAATCTATGCTTGACGCATGATTTTTCTATCTTGTTAAACTTCGTCTGTGTTTTGAAACTGCATTGAAAAAGTTCTTAAAACATAGTGGTAAATGCTTTAAATAGCTATATTTGTGCTTAAATTTGGAATATATCAATTATAATCAGTTTCTAAAGCTTAATTTTAAATTTCATGTTCTTAAAATTTTATCATTTTGGCTAATTTACAAATTAAACTCTAAATATCAACTAGTGAATTATTAAGTCACTTAAGAATCATCAAATTGCTCTCATTTAGTATCACTTGAGAGAATTCTATATCGAACAAACAGACAAGAGAAGAAGAAATTATCGTTAGAAATCTATAAATGGGATAATAATGCAATTTTCATTAAGTCAAATTAAAGGAAATTATTATAATTAACATTTCGAAGATCATTAAGACAAGTATCGTGTTAAATCAGAATAAATAATTACAGTTGTGTAGAAAGGAAAATTATTTTGGAAATGTACGTCTTTTGAATTGTAGCGAAATCGATCGACTCAGTGCTTAAAAATGTGATAACAAAAGGTATCTGAATATTGCTTATTGAACAATGTCATTGTAAGCTAGCAAAAGGAAATTAATTTTATATTTAAATTTCATTCAAAGATTAAATAACTTCGTTTACCAAACTTTTTTTTTCAATAAAGTTTATTAAATCATTATCGTGTAACTGAAATTAACATCTTCCTTCTCTATAAACGATACAAAATACCTTACTAATGCCTTTATACAAAAAAGAAACTGTGCATGAAAACTTTTATACAATTTTTGTAAGTTTATGACCCGATTTTTATGCGATATAAAAAATTAATATTAAAAATATATAATCAAAAATTTCATAAACTTTCTCACGTCCTATCTACTACTCTATGTCTTATGTACGCACCAATGATGCCATATGTGTGTGTTTTTCTGCTTGTTTGATAGCACTTTTTGAAATAGTAAAATTCGCCTAATTTAGATTCATATTAAAAATAAGAATATTAACGTCGAATATAAATAAGTCGAATATTACTGTTTTAAAAATATGGTAGCAATTTCAATGAAAACCCCTTTCAACTAGCAACAGTAGTACGTAGTATGTACAGCGCATCAGGGCCTGACTAGCAAGATTTTGTGCCCAGGGCACTTTCAATTTTTCGTGCCCCCTTAGATTGGTTGATTTACTGATACTAGTTTTTTTTTTACATGTTTCACGCTTATTCGAAAAGTGTCAACTCAAACAATTACATTTTCTGGAAGATTAAAAAATGGTTCCAGGAATGAAAATAAAATATTTTTTTTTATTATTTATTGAAATGTGCTTTTAAACATAGATTGAGATGTGTTTTAGTCATTTCATCGTATTAATATCTCAAATATCACATGTTTTCGGTTGTGTCACTTTTCAAATAAATGTGCAATATGATAAAATTGAATGACATGATAAATACAGTACAGTAATTACTAGAAAATAATGATCAGAAGTCTACTTATTAATGATGTTATTGATATTAAATGATAAAACCAAACTGATACTGAGTGCAAAGTTCTAAAAGAAATAAAAACATTAGCACAATTATGATTTTTTTAATGGAAATTTAGATGAAATTATGAAAAATTTCGTGCACTTCAGAAATTTTGTGCCCAGGGCTTGGACCCCGGGTGCCCTTGTGATAGACAGGGCCTGCAGCGCATATTAAGTAAAAACTTGTTTTTGAACTTTGTTTCCTTAATTACATACTCGCATGCTCAAACGGCTTCACCTGGGCCCACAAAAGGGTAACCGTGTATACTTGGGGTTTGGCTTCTTTTTACACTCTTTTATGTAATTCTACCTGTTTTTTGTATTTAAAAATGGAATTTTTGTAATCGGTATTTTACCTACTTCCTTACCGTTAGCACACTACAGATGATAAATCACCAAGTATTCTCTGTAACTCGTACAACTGTACACGAGATGAAACTACAGTGGGTTTCATTATGCGCCAATATAAGCTTTTCAAAATAGGCCAAATGGCTCTGAAATTTCAACAATGAAATATTTTAAAATAGAAAATAAATTATAAATTAAGAATGAAGAATGTAATATTTAAAAAAAAAATACGCTTTTATCAATTAATAGGTTAATATTTATTAATTTACAATTATACGTTTATAAATCAATTTAGAAGTATTAAAAAGATTGTTTAAATAATGTTTCATTTTTTCTTTCCTGTTGCTCTAATTTAAAAAAGAAATATGGCAAAACTTATATGTATATATATTTTTTAATAAATTCACTTGCTTGCGCTTTCTACCAAGTGTAAAAAATGCAGTGAATGTTTCATAATCGAGTTTGGTGCCACTCAAAATTAATGTATTGTAACGGTTTTTTTTTTGTTTTTTTTTTTTTTTTTTTTAATTTATTTATTTATTTATTTATTTATTTATTTTTTACATGAATTACAGTAAAAACAAAATAGGCGTGTATTTTTAAGATAAATATTGAATGCTTAAAAAAGAGTGTTATTTTTTTAAAACTATGTTTAGTTTTATTCTTATTCTTTTTCGCATTTAGATCCGGGCCATATAGATGACAATTTAAAACTGCAGAAGAAGAAGAAAACATGAAAGTGACCTCCAGAATCATTCATATTTTTTAATGAACGATATATCGTTGAGAGCAAAAAAGTACCGTGTATACGGTTAATTAATTATTTTCTTTATTTCGTGTTCCCATTCAGAAGAGTTTTTTTAACATTAAATATTTCTATTGTCTGAGTACCACAAAATTACCGGCAATAAATAAGTTTTTTAATCCAATCATGGCGATTGTGATTTTAAAATGCAGAATAAACGGAACATATGAAAACTACCTCAAGAATTTTTCTTTAAAATAATAAATATTTATTTATTTTTTAATGAGAGGTATAATCAGTGCCACCAAAGTACAGAAAACAGAAATTTACCTTCTAAATGTAGATATTTCTTTTTCTTTCACATCTATATCTGGACCCTGTTTATTGCGATTTTAAAATGCTATATCAACGAGCTATGTACTCCAAAGACCTAGATTCCCCTGGATATGCGTGGAAGCTATCGTAACGCCGGTAAACTGAGCAAAATTAAGGCTCGTTCATTAGCGTTAGAAGAGGATTTTTAATAAGTATCTCGACTAACTATAAAACAAAATGAAAAATCTGAGTCACAGGTGTATTGGGAACTGTCCCTCTTCGTATATCCTTATTCAAATTTGCAAACCTCTACGTGCGATTTATTTTCCAGCCATCGCCAACAAATAAACAAACAGACATACAGACATGCATCATTTTTTTTATTAATATAGATTCTAATCTTCTTCTATATTCTAAGGATTGGGTGGCCTAATATTGGGTGCCCTAAAATTTACTGACGATTTTTAAATTTAAAACAATTTCTTGTTTCATTTCCATTTATCACCGATATATGGCACTAATCTGCCACAATATCTATCAGTGATCAAAATAATCTTTCAATTCCCAAACACTATCTATTTTGTAGGCATTTCAATAGCTAAATAGAAAGAAGGGAAAAACTAAGTGAACATTTAATCCATGTTTATAACTGATATTTCTAACAGTTTGTGACATCACAGCGCTATGTATTGGTTATATCTGGAATTAACAAGTTGGAAATTGTACGTCAAACGTGACAATTGAGGTGCGTTTGTACTATAGCTAGTTATATAAATATTCAGATCTTGATGATTTTTAAATATGTGAAATGAATTATATCGTCTGCAGATTAATTTCTGCAATAAAACAAGTATCTCGGTCGCTTGACGATTAAACACCGGAAGCTCCTATAACAAAAAAGAACCAATTATTAAATAATTCAAATTTCTTAATAAATGTTTTTATTAATATTTTCTAAAGTTTTGATTCGATTTTCATAAAATTTGAAATGTCTCGACAAAAGTCTGCAAAGATAATATATCCTAAATTTCAAACCATTCGTTTGGGTAGTTTTTGCGTTGTTATATGCGGACGGACGGACCAAACGACGACAATAGGTGCTACGTATATTTATATAACTACGAACGCACCTAAAAAAGCGAAAAATTCCAGACATCAAACATCAATTTTCTGCAAGAACATTTCAGCAGCTGTTACGGTTTACTCGTTTTTTAAATTTTAAAATCCGTCAGTACTTTTCTAGCGCCTTGTATAAGAAAATGGACAAAAAAAGTTAAAATTAAAAAATTAAAGTATATCTTTCAGAGATAAAGATATGTTTCTGTTAGAGTAGCGAATATTTAATAAGGTTCTATACGGAATAGATCTTTTCTTTTCCGAATAAAATAATATTTTGCTTTGTGTATTTAATAAAATTAATATAGTTGTCATTTTATTTGACCTTGCATTTTTCAACTTAGAAATTAAGACAGAAAAATTGCCCATAATTTACTCTTAAAGCCAGTGCAACCTGTCAGTTGAGCGGAGAAAATTATGATATATTAAAAATATCTTTTCACAGCCATCATCATGTTTTCTCTAAAACATTTCTCTTTAAGCACGTTTTTGCTTTATATTCGATAAATATTAAAAGTTTCTCTTATACCAAAAGATAAAATTGCTATATCGCGCATCGTTATACCTCTCATTTGGATATATTGCTCTTTACTCGCGTCTAAATTTCGTGTCACGTCAAAATATTATTTTTAACTGACTTGTACTTTTAAGTAATTTTAATACATGTCTGTTACAAAAAACTAAATTCTGTATCGTTAACTTTCTTAAGAAACTTGTATTATGACTATAAACATTTTCCACGCAAATATAAAATACTTACTTGTTAGTTATAGTATTTCGTAATTTTTAATACTATCGATTTTGCTGCACATTTTCATAGTTCGTGCGTTTTTCTTATCTCCCAACTACTCTATTTAACTGCATATAATTCCCATACAAATAACATTTAAGTGAATGATTCTTGTATATTACATTTGTTTGCATTAAAAAAACATTTGTGCATCTTTTTCCAGGTATTTATTTTCACAAGAAGAAAAATGAGGTATTTTGTTTAAAAATATTATCCTTCAGCTTCCAACTATTTTTAGAACAAAGTACAGGGGGTGAGTATTGTATGTCATCGCAACTGTAATATTAGATTTCTTAAGCTCTGATTTTTAGATTCATGACACTATCTTGAGTATAAATACTGTAAATGTGTTAGCATTTTCTTCTAAATCGTGCATTCCATATCCGCAGATAGGTAATTAACATGTTGGTTTCAGTATATATTAAAAATAAATTGTCTTATTGATTAAAAATGAGTGCTTCGAATTAATGGAAAATAGCCAATATATTTTTCAAAATGTCTCATTACTTCCAACAATACCATAAATGATGTTTGAATTTTTCGGATATTAGCCACTATCGACTAATATAATATTATACGTATATATCGACTAATGTATATTAAATCTGTGTAGTCCCTGTTTTTTTTATATAATTTGTATGTATGTACCTTCATTGTAAAAAAAATATTATAGCTTTTGTTTGTATGTCTGTAAATTCACTGTAAAAAATTATATGTACATTTGGTAACTTTTTCCTTAAATACATACTGGTGGACCACAGAAACCTTAAACTTCATAAGCTCCTCTCGTCTGACTCTGGCTCTCTCGAACAGAAAGTACCTTTAAAAAAATACATTATTTGGCGAACCCAAATCTCGCGAAAGAGACCGTCTGGCATTAGAGTGTATTCAGGTGTCGAAAAAGAAGACAACTGCAGAAAAAAAAATAGGTCTGCAAGTTTCGTTATCCATTATTATAGTTATAAGACAATTCTAAGGCAGAGTAACAATTTGAAAGTCACTTGTCATTGATTGCAATACAAAATTCCAGCTACAGTGGGGTCACGAGCATAAATTCTGATTGAATGATGAATGTCATATAAGGATGGTATGTTAGACGAATACCCATTTATTTGTTCGTCCGATAAGACATCTGTACTTCAAGAGAACAATTCTACAATCGTGTGGTACAATTGTCTTGTGATAATGTTCGGTAGTCCATCAGATAGAATTACATTTATAAAAAACGGAATCCGGTAACACAAAATCTGCATGAATCTAAATTCCGAATTAAAAACACAATCAATTAGAAGACATATTTGATTTTTTGTAAGTGAGATCAAAGAATCCACAACACAAAGACAACAATACGGAACCAAATAAATCAAAAGCATGCAAAAACACCGAATGCAGCGTTTTCAATATACGCACTCAGAAAAAGGAAGTGATTAAAACTACAAAACATTTTTGTTGAGTACATTTTGGTTGTTTTAGCAAAATTGGAGTAAAATTGAACTATTTTACTTCAATTAACAAAACATTTTTGCTGACGATACAATTTTTTTTTTTTTTTTTTTTTGGAATTGCAAAAGAAAAGTGGTTTTCAACAATTTTTTTTTTTTTGTTGATTCAAACAAAATTTCCATTGACCTATATTTAAACAAAATTTTTGTTTAAATATGGGTCAATAAAAATTTTGTTTGAATCAACATTTTTTTTTTTTTTTTTTTTGCAATTCCAAAATTTAAAAAAAAAAATGTATCGTCAGCAAAAATGTTTTGTTAATTGAAGTAAAATGGTTCAATTTTACTCCAATTTTGCTAAAACAACAAAATGTACTCAAAAAATATGTTTTGTAGTTTTAAACTGTTTTTTTTTCTGAGTGCGAAATAACCGAGATTCTTTCGTTCAAAAAATGTAAAAACATAAGTTTTACTTACAAATTATTAAAAACACTTCATGAAGTACTTTTAATGACAAAATTACACAAAATAAATTTCGAATAATGTCAGATATTTTGCACGGTTTTACTCTTGTGTGGCAATCTCAATAATATAGACCCCTGAAATAAGATAATGGAAATATGATATTTAATTTTTTTACACATTTTGTAAACATTTAACTATTTATTTCATTTTTTAAAGAGAGCATTTATATTAATATGTTGGGAAAGAAATTTCAATAAGATATTTTATATGCATCAGTTTCTTTCACAGATGAAATAGCCAAATACTGTCTCCTTTGTTCTACAGTGCTTGTTCCGCAACACATGCTCTGATATTTTAAACAGTGTTTTCTAGTTTTATTTCATTTTAAATTCTATCAAATTTGGCACCCCTTCCTTTTTCTTTTTGAAAGTACATAATTTTCCTTAATTTAATTGTAAACATGTAATCTGTTTTGTTCAACTTTTGTACGGAGTACATTAGATACTTTCAAAAAATTATTCAAATGGTTTTTGTGTCTGTCAGAAGATACTTTGTTTATTACTTATGTATTTAAGACAGCTAGTTGAAATATGATAAATAAGAAAAAAAAAAGAAAAACATGAACCCAAGTGTGTGACTACCTTAGTGAAATGTTCATTTATATACATAACAAAACTAACCTATTACATTATATACATCAAAACTTGAAACACTATTAAGTTTTTTAGTTTGAACCCAAGTGTGTTACTAATTTAGTGGAATTTACATTTAGATATATCAAAATTAACTAATTCATTTACATGTATCAAAACTTTAAACACTATCAAGATTCACACGCGGGGAAACAGCCCAACTTGTGCAATTAAGTTGACTCAAATCTCTAATATTTACCACAACCTGATTGATAATAATTAACAGCTCAATAACTGCAACCTTCAAATAATCGAACGCAGTTATCAGTAGACAGTCTTTAATCGAACAACTAAACTGACACTTATCTCTTTATAAATACTTTTCGATCAGCCAAAAAGCTCATATCATTTGCATGCAAATACTTCTTTTTTAAAAGATCAAATCTTCTTCACCGCGCCCATACAAATTTCAAGATAGAAGGAAAGGTCCAAATTCACATGCAAGATTATTGTTGATAAATATGGATATCCATATTATATTTGTAATATTTTGGAATTCTCATCTTATACATAGAACTCTTAAAAAAAAAAAAAAAAAAAACTTTTAAACGTTGCTGAAAAATGTTTGTGACTTCAGATTATCTGTCTTTCAGACGACTAGCCTCAAATCCACCTTGTAACTCTTCTAAATATATTTGGAATGCCATGTAGTTAATAAATGTTATTAAGAATTACTATATAAAGTTCGCTAATGAAAATTAAGTATGTAGGATTTATAGTTCGTTTACAGGTGCACATAAAATAATTCCGATACATTATGCTCTACCTGAAAAAACATTAGTGGATCCTTTTATGAACGTTACGATACTTCAAATATAACAAAATTCATATAGGTTTCACTGAGGTGGACTACAGCATCATTTCTGCAGAGTACAAGGAAAGTAGTCTTTATTCAAAGTAGTTCATTTGCAAAGAAATTAGAAAGTAGTGTATTATAAAGTAGTTCATTTGCAGGACGATTTCACCATTTAGAGAGTGTTTTTTTGCAAATTGAGACAAATATGGAAGTGAAATTATTTAGATAACGTTTTACTTTTTTTATTGCTATTACAGGACACTTACAGATTCAATTTTGTAGCGACACCTTTAAATCTAAAATAATATATATGTATTTTTTTAAATAGTAATGTCGTTGTTACGTGTGTGACATAGAAAAATCACACACGTAACAACGACTTTACTATTTAAAAATATATATTACTTTAGACGAAAGGTGTCACTACAAAAATGATTCTGTAAGTGTCCTGTAATAGCAATAAAAAAAGTAAAACGTTATCTAAATAATTTCACTTCTAAATTTGTCTCAATTTGCAAAAAAAAAAAAAAAAAAAAAAAAAAAAAAAAACCCCTCTCTAAAAATCACACACGTAAAGGTGGAATGGCCCTGCAGCATCGTCGCAAAAAGCATTCCATTAAATTATGAACTATGTGGAAAATTCTATGCAGAGTATTACAATGAGGTTACACTACTTGAAACATATTGAAACTGATCTGTATCACTTAGGTGCACTACAACATGTTTTATATAGATAGTGTCTCTATGAAATGCGTAATATTTATCTCTAATTTACTGAGACACTAAAGAGACACACTAAAGAAATCGGTTACAAGACTAACATGAACGATAATTGCTGGAATTGCGTTTTCAGCTGTGATATGCAATTTTAAAGATAATTAATTTTTAGTGTATTACGTGATGTAAAATATTATACGGTTCATATACAAGACAGAATGAAAAAAAATCGAATACATTACCGGCTATGGACAGTAATTGTTGAAAATAGACTTTTACTGTTGTATGTGCTTCTTAAATTGTTTATTTAGGTATTTCATTTCATTGTATGAAAAAATGAAATTTCTCAACAATATCCTATTAGTGTTGAAAATTGTTTCATAATCTATGTATAATGCTTGGTTTCCGTTCTTGTTTTATTCTTTGATAGTTTATTTTCACAAATGTTGTATTTATTAAATATATATAAAAATACTTTTTCATATTTCTTTAAAGTGTTACCTTTAAAGTTATTGAATATATTTATTCATAATAACTTATATTTATCAGATTTAGATGATGTAAGTGCACATTTAATTAAATTCAAGAAATTTATAATTACGTATTTTCAATTAAGCAATATTTCAGAGTATCTATTAAAACTTATTCATTATGGTAATGCAAAGTTTCCTTCCCTTTTTTCCTTTTACTGCTTATTTAAAACTTATACTATCGTCATACTACGAATTTACTACTTTACTTGGCAAAATTTGTAAACTGAAACTCTTAAAGCCTTTGGTTTTACATAATATTTTAAAGAAACATGACGTTACTTAATAAATGTGCAACTGCATTAAAATAATAAATGTTTATAATACAGCTTATTCAGCATAAAGTAGTACATAATTGAGATATTAGCAGAATAAATCTTAATATGAAATAATAGCGCAAATTAGTTTAAGATCTGCTGTGCATTTTTTCCTAAGTAAACAGACACCAGTATGTTAACGTGAGTAGAATAGGAAGATAAAGTGAAAGACGTATTTCAAATCATAAATTAAATTAATAAATTATATTATGTATCAATAACTACAAAAAATATATGCATTGCATAAAGTTCTGTCTCTTATATGCGTACTTCGATTTATCATGTATGTAAAAGAAATTATTTAGATATGTTATCAATTAAAAAATTTCATTTGCTCAATGGTACTTTTCTTTAAAAAAAACAAAAACAAAAAAAAAACAGGAAGGTACAATCTTATTTTGCAAATTTCCAGTGCGAATATATTGCGTTGAGGCGAACGTCATAACGCAGGAATGACAAATTGTATGATGTTTTCAAGATCCTATAACAACATAAAGGTATCAAATAGCGTACATTTTGTCTTTTACGTGTAATGACTTTACCGACCACCCTCTACACTCTAATACAGACATACACACATATATATACAATATATATATATATATGTAGGAAGGTAATATGTAAAAATTTAATTTATTGAATTACTTGAATAACTAGACGTTGAAATAACCACACATGAACTTTAATATAATTCTAGAAAGATAATTTTACAACGCTTCGTTGGTAATTTCTTCAAGTATATTACATTTCTCACTTAAAACATACAATACACTTACTTTCGAATAGTCTAATTAGGCCTAACATTGACTTTATTGACATTTCATATTTCAACGATTCCTGAATGATAAAAATTAAAAAGACTGCTATTTTTCTAATTTTGAAGATATTCAAACCTTGATCTCGTGATCGAGAATTTTTTTAACAAATGCTTTGAAATCATGGATAATAAAAAATACCAGAGCGTCAGTTAATTTGATGATCACGCACGTCATAAAGAAAATAAAGTATGTTTAAATTCAAATCCAACACACATATATATATATATATATATATATATTAGGGCGTATCGAAAAAATCCAAATTTCTTAGATCTTTTTGCGGTAGTGCGGAAAAGTTGTTAACTCCCTTTATTAAAAAACGTGCGAAATCTTAAAACTGTGGGTTGATATCTTCTGTCGCCTTAGTGGGCCTAAAGTTCCAAAAATTGGACTAAAAAGGGTTAAAAATCAAAAATTAATAAATAATCACATATTTCGCTCATCGGTTTGAGGCAGTGCTTACAAGTTACTATTTTGTAACAACAATAACCATAGAAAATTGTAGAATTATAGATTAATATCTTCTGTCGCCTCATCGGCATCAAATTTTAGAAATTTTGACGCATTTTGGTAGTTTTCTGCATAACTGTTTACTGCTTGCGCAATACACAATCGAGACAGACTGGCTTTGGCGGTCTGCCAAAATAGTGAAGACAATGTGGGAGCCCACAAAGAGTGTACCAATGTGTTTAAAACTGGACAACACAGTTCTTGTCAGTGAAAGGTATAGTGTCTCCAACAGAGCCAAAGCTGCTATTGCATCGCGTGATATGCAAGATTTGGGTTTAATATCGAAATCAGATACCAGCCTCGTCACAGACAAAAATAAAGTATGGAGGGAAAAATCGAGAATTTACAAAAAATTGGTCTCAAAATCAAATGAAAATCGTTCCACTCTATCTGGCCTTTATTTTGATGGACGTCATGACAAAACCTTAACATCAGAAACTATCGAGGACAAGCAGTTCTAAAGAACAATTGTAGAAGCACACTGCTGTATTGTATCGGAGCCTGGTTCTACGTATAAGGGACATGTTACACTTGAAAGCGAATCTAGTCTTTATATATCTAATAGCATTTACGAATACGTAACAAGTGCTTTATTGGATGATTTTAGCAACCTTATTGTTCTCGGGTGTAACGGCACTGTAGTGAACACAGGAGTGTCTAATGGCGTAATTCGCAGGCTGGAACTGAAACTTCAGAGGCCAGTCCAATGGATTATCTGCTTACTTCATTTCAATGAGTTGCCATTACGACACCTGTTTGTATCCATAGACGGCATGTCATCTGGCCCAACATCTTACACCCGAGACATTGGACGAAACCTCAAAGGATGCGAAAATCTTTCAATTGTTGCTTTTAATAGTATTGAATGCAAGTTGGAAGCTACCACCTTCAGTTCAGATCAGAAATACTTATTAGACATTTGCCATTAGTTCTGGCGTTTGTTGTTCAGATCTAGCTATCCGGGAACCGGAAACGTTGAATTTGTCCCGCTGGATAACAACTTCCAATCGTATACTGAAGTTATATATATATCTATATCAGACCCATCAAATGAGTTGCTAACATTGGTTGTATTCATTCTAAGAGTCTACGCACTCCCATGGTTCCGAATTAAGATTCGTCATTCTATAAAGGTTGGTGCTAGACACCTGTGGCATTTCATCAGCTCATCTCGGTATTCAAAGTATTGTGACATAATCGACCCAGTTATTTCTCGCAACGCTTACTTTGCGGCTCAAGTAAACATGCTTTTGGCCTTGTTAACTGATGATAGGTGGAATATTAGGACCCTTGCAGCTCGGTGGATTATCAAGGCAAGAGAAATTAGCCCAGACGGAAATTGTGTTCGCAAATTCGTTATTCCTGTTGTTAACTTTGGAGATACAGACTATGTAGATCTCATTGACTGACAAGCTTGTTATGTGATATCGCCTCCTGTTCTCAGCGAGATCAGTTCTCAAGAATTTCTGAAGATGATACAGGGCAGTATGGCAATGTATTGCTGGGACTTTATTAAATTTGCTTTACACACACACGCGGATGAGCGGATTGTGAAACTAGTCACTGTAACCTCCGGAAAAACAGTTGGGATGCAGAACAGGGATAGATTTATTAGAGCGACACTATAATCCAGAAAACACATGTCAAAATTTGAGACCAAAAATGATTACAAGCAGTAATGCTTTTGTCATTTGTATGTTGGAAAGGCAAAATAAAGTTTGTGTTCGCGTTAAAATGAGGTAAGTGTGACGTGTATTTATTTAAAATTTTGCCTTCATTTTCCAAAATTTGGTGTCGATGAAGTGGCAGAAGATATTAACGTAAATTCTAAAATTTTTTATGGCTGTTGTTGTTGTTTCTTGGCGTAAAAATAAGGGTGTTCCACTATTTTGGCAGATTAACCCAGTCTGTCTCGATTTTGCATGGTGAAAGCAGTAAACAGTTATGCAGAAAACTACCAAACTTCATCAAAATTTCAAAATTTCGATGTCGATGAGGCGACAGAAGATATTAACCTATAATTCTACAATTTTCTATAGTTGTTGTGTTTACAAAACAGTAACTTGTAAGCACTACCCCAAACCAATGAGCGAAATCTGTGATTATTTATTAATTTTTGTATTTTAATCATTTTTAGTCCAATTTTTGGAACTTTCGGCCCACTGAGGCGACAGAAGATATCAACCCACAGTTTTAAGATTCCGCACACTTTTTAATAAAGGGGTTTCACAACTTTTCCACACCACCGCTAAAAGGTCTAAGAAATTTGGATTTTTTCGATACGCCCTAATATATATATATATATATATAAAGAAAAAGATATATCTTACTAATGTCTGATTACTATGTCTGATTTATAGGCTGCAGCCTTTTTATCAAAAATTATCAGACTTGACATTTTGGAGACATTTTATGTCTATATATGATATTGGTATACCTGGCACCATTGTTGTGCCCGTTACATATTACAAGTACTTGGTATATTACTTTACATTTATATGTTGTATTGTGTATGGTGGTTTTCGTCTTCATTTTATTTGAATATTTTGTGCTTATTTGTGTTTATGCCAATGCATTTCTTGCCAGCGCCATTTTTTTCATTTTGCCAAAGGGGAGATATATATGATATAGAATCATATATATTTTGTGTTTCATTCTAAAATTTAATTTTCCTATCTTAAAGTTTCTCTATGTGAATTAATTTCTGTATTCAAAATCTTTTTATTCTTTAATCCGAAAAACAATCATTTCTTCCTATCTAAAATTGTTCCCAGATATTTCTTCGTAACATTAAATGTACGTTACTCTCATGCGGTATAAATTCATTGGTGCATTTTTACTTACAGCAACGTTGTAAGTATTCGCCGACATATTTTAAGTAACAAAACTGTAGAAAGATGTTTAACTACGGGAGCTTCACTATCCGGTTTTACCAAAACGAGCCTAAATTAAAAGAGCCTGGTGCGAGGGGGAATGGGGGTTCCACTGCTTTCGGTAAAGAACCCCCGATCGGGCTACGCACGCTCTGGTCTCGAATCATACGAACCTTAAATAGGACAAGTCCAGGATATTTTCCGTACTTATTTCCCCTTCATTTTTTATATTTATAGAAATGATTTTTGTAGTGCACGTGTAACCGATCTACTCCACATTTTATGTAGAATATGATAAAAAATATTAGTTTAATATAAATACCATATAAAATAGTGTTTCTTTCAAAAAACGTAATCATTGATTTTGGTCATATATCCCGGACTTCAGGATTAGAAAACCCCACTTCACTGGTATAGATGCCGCATACGTAAAAGAATAGGAAGGATACGTGATCAAGATTTATATTTTAAAATCTGGATTTGCATTTGTCTTAATATCCTATTTACATCATATTTAGGATTTTGTTTTTAAATTGAGCTTACAGATTCTGTATAATAATCTTGCTTTACACTTCCACATCAAATGATATTTGCTATTCCCAATTTTAGGAATGAATGTGTATACAAAATTTGAAGCCAATCGGATAATTCTAACGAAGGCTAAATTTGTTTAGTCTAAAGTAAGAGGGATTACCCTCCAAAATACTTATTTTCGATGTACAAACTTTAAAACTAATTCCGACAACAAATTTAAAAAGTTCAAATTAAATTCGTTAGATTTTTATGATTTAATGAATGCGTTCAACATATTTTCTATATTCTACGGAAGGTTAAACTTATGTAGTTTAAATTAAGGGGGTAGAGGGGAGAAAAAATGCCAACAATAAAAGGACTATAATGTACTAAGTACAGAAGCATAAAGAGCGATTATACATCTGATATGGTGCCCTGGTATAGTCTTTTCGAATTTTCTGTGAGAATGATATACTTAAGGGATTTTAGATTTCTATTTTCTTTTTCTATTTATTTTAGTACTACTGATTACATTCTGATATAAAGAGGGAGAAAGTTCCGAATATGTTAATTAAAATGTTCTGATACTAGCTATAAATACCAAACACTTAAATATTTTTTACTTAAAAATGTGAGGGAACTGCAATCTTTTGAACTAACTTTCTGAAATGAAACAAATGATTTTTTTAATAATGGCCTAAATGGAGAATTTATCACTACTAACAGCGCCCCCTGAATTGTTACGTAAAGATCCCCAGGAAGGACCATGGTCAACCAAAAGAAGAAAGATATTTTTTTCTCACAATCCTGAATATTTAATAAAATATTTGCGCACAACAAAGTTACTTAATAATTATAAATGGGACGTCTCAATCCGCATCATAGGTGAGGATTTAAAACCTCATGTAAGTGGGGAATGTATCTTTTCAATCCGGTATAGATACCCCATCCAGTAAATCTGGAAGTAGGAACAAATATGGTCCAAGACAAGACCATATAATTAACACATTACTCGATACCTGTTTTATCAATAAATCTCTAGTAAGTATATTATATTTCATCTTCTACTTCTCTCTATCGTACAAGAACATAAACCAAAAGCCAAACTTACCTTCTGTGATGAAAAAAAAATTATTTGAAAAACTAAATCGCTGTAAGTTCGTCTACTACGTTTAAAAAAAAATGAAAGTAGACCATCACTAGCTCCGCCACACATCCAATAGCTGAAGTACAGTAACTAGGGCAACTAGCACGATGGGGCATGTAACCTGGATTTACCCTAATTTAATTTTTTTATTTCGACCCAGACTACATTCAAGCATAAAAGATTAATTTTTATATTGTCTTTAACGTTACTGTAGGACCTGATTTGGCACTCTTCCAACTTGAATTTAATCACGGCACTAGAAAAATTTATCTAAGAGTTCGCCTTGTTTCTGAAAAAAATGTCAAAAATTCGCCTGGAAACGGGAAAAATGTTAAAAATCACATAAAAAATTCATACAAAATTTTAAAAATGCAGAAGACGAAATGTAATATACTGAGCTAAAAGACTAAACGGAATATTCACTTTTCGAGTGTCAAAAAATTGCCACGGAATTTAAAAACACGCATAAGTATTTCGCAAAAAATGTGAAAATCGCTGTACGAATTCCGAATACACTTTGTAGAAAAGAGGACAAAATTTACAATATTGTGATAAAATATTGAAACCGCATTCCGTTTATTAAGGGCGAAACACGCTGCGGAACGCAACAAAAAGCTACAAACTTCGAGGTGCAGAAGGTACGATATACAGGTATCTTCCAGTTAAATCTTGTATCTCTACGCGCACAGGTGTCTTCATAAAACAGCACACAAATGGTCAGATATATTATACATATTTTACCCATTTTACACAAGATAAACTCTTTAGATCTGAATTACACGAATCTAAAATTATACTGTTCAGTAGGAAATTAAAAAAAATTATAAAATCTTTATACAGGATGACTCAAAATCTTGATTACAAATGATAATAACTTCAATGTCATAAGCTATGACCTGAAGAAGCAGTTTAAATACAATACGGATTACCGCTGAAAATCAAATTTGTGTTAGTGAAGAAAGAATAAATATACAACTTACTTTTCAAAAACGCACAGAAAACATTGTCGTTTTTTTCTCCCACCCAATAAGTCCCATTGAACAGTAATAAATTTCGAAAACCGAACATCGAGCTTACTTTGTATTTTACTAAAACTGATTCTAGCTATTATTGTTCTTCCGAAGTTTTTATTATTTCGATTTTTTCGATTTTACAAGACTTGCCCATCATCCGTAGTATAGGGTAAGTCTTGTAAAATCGAAAAAAATATTTTTGACGGATTTACACATTTCAGACACTGGAGATTCCGAAAAACATATTTTTAGAAAAAAAATGCCGTACTTTTGTCTGTGTGTGTGTGTCTGTAAACGCTCTATCTCTCGAACAAATTGAGATAGAGGCTTGAAATTTGGTATGTATTTAGAATGTAATGATGGGAAAGCTTATTGAATTTCAGTAACCTCGATTATACGGAACTATTTAACTAATTTTTTTCGGACTCTCGAAATATTCGTTCTGATAAAGGTAAATAAAAATTTTCGAAATTGTTTATTTTAAGGAGTGAATATAAAAGACAATGAAAAATCATAAATTTTGCGTAAAAAATGCAGTCGAACGGATAATGAGTTGCCGAGATATTTGTAATCCTATTTTCCACACTTTTCGATTTTTCATGACCCTGTATTTCATTCAAATTTCAATTCAAAGATATATTTTAATTGGCAATGAGACGCTTAATCCGACGTAGTAAACTGTTAGTTAATATGATTATCAATTTTTGGAGTTATAAGGATGTTTCTTTTACGCAATTTAGTAATAGAGCATTTAAAGTGTATGACGACATCAAGCCAGGATTTTATTCGAATTGCAATGCATTTTATAAATAGTTTACACATGTTTTATTTTCATATTTTATGTTATGCATAACCATGATGGGTAAGTATTACGGTGGCCCCCAACGACTAGTGTTTGTAAGTACTAATAAACCAAAAAGAATGAAAAGTCCATTTAAAATCAATGACATTTCTAATAATACATAAACATAGATATTTAGTATAAATAATTTTGATAATATGTATTAAACGAGATTTGTTACACTTTGGGTTAAATTTATTATCTTATGCACAAGTTAAACAGGCAGAAGGTTGATCTGAAAAATTATACATTTTATTATTAAAAATTAATTTTATTCATAAATATGGTACACTATCCCTATTTTTATACACCAATAACTGACACAAAATGAACCAGTGACTAACACTTTACTTTAAATGATAAAATGCTTTAAAAAACTTTATTATTGATTATAAAAACAAAATAGATTGATATTTATTATAAAAAGTGGGATTTAGTAAGCTGTACTTCATTATTAGTAATACAGAATATATAATAAGAGTATACAGCAGTAACATTTAGTATTGCAGTATTAATAATGCAACTATCCAATAACTGACATTAATGAACTAGTAACTGACATCTGGTGTCAGACACTGGTAAAACAACGTAATTTTAATGGTGATAAATTTACACGATAAATTTTATTTATTATTATGAATTTTTTAGCATTTCAAATAATAGGTTTCAATTTTCTTTAATATAACTAATAACTAACACCTCTGTCAGAGACTGGGAAAATGAAATTCTAGGCACCAATAACTGGCAACCGCCATAAGCAAAATAAAATAACCTTAAACCCTAAATCACGGCCCCGATATATCATGTGCATCTTTAAACTAATTTCTACTAGTATAACTTTAAGAAAAAGTTTAGGACGGTTGCATTACAAATAGATTAGAAAAACACTTCCTTAATTTTAGAAATAAGATGAGGTCTTGCTTCAAAATGACACTTTTAGTATTCTCAAAAGTTTCTTCTTCATTGAATTTCCTCTAATGGTGAATAAATGAACTCCAAAATAAAAATAAGTGTATAATTTACCACAAGATGACATTACTTTGCAGAATTCTACAACAAAATGCTTATTTCAGTTAGATTTTTGCTCAAGTGTCAGTTACTGGTTAGGTATCAATAAGGGGGGGTTTTACCCTATTTAAATCATTAACAGCTGGTCAAAATGCGATATTCGTTCTTCACACGACTATACTGTTTTACTGAACTTTTCCCTATATATATATATATATATATATTTAAATGAATGACTTCAAATAATTTTTTTACTAAAAAAAATAGAAGAAAATATAAAAATAATACTGAAAGAAAATATCAAAATGATAATAATATTTTTCAATTAAAAATTAAAAATGTAAATATATATTCTAAATTTTATAACATCAAAGCTTGTTTCCAAAAATATATTTTGGAAAAAATCGTTCAACTATATTTTAAATAAAGATTTATATACAAAATAAAATTTCTGGAAAGTTTAAATATTTTCTGAGACGTATTTATATTAATTAACTGTTAAGTTAAACAATTTAGTCTTCATAAAATATTATATTGTTTTAATAATAAGTAAATGTCATGATTTAAGTATGCAATCCAAAAGAATCATGTTTCAGTGAAAAATTAGCACGAAGAAAAGAAAAGTTCTTATTTCCCTTTCAATTGCATATATCTTCCTTAAATAAATATTTACTTGTAACAAAAAGAAAGGAACTTTTAAATTCTCAGATTTCGTAAAATGAATTTACTTATGATAATTCATTGCCGCAATCACTTTGAGAAGTTTTATTTGTTTATTGTTTTTATCTTTGAAAAATTCCCAGCTTTATTTCGTTTGAGGAACTCCAAAGAATTCTTTTTCGAATTTCGAAGAATGCGAAATCGTAAATAATGCTTAAGAAAAGAATTTTTATGGAATTGCAGAAAAAAAAACATTTATATTTCCTTATTTCACTTATTCTTATTTAACTTGTACTTTACATAAGGAAAAAAAGATTTACTTTATTTTACTCGTCTTATTACAATTTTACTTAATCATTGAAATTTTTTATATCCAACATTTTTTATTTCTAATATATTTGTCAATTCCATACACTCCTAATACTTTAGAAAAGTAGATTTATGTTTATTTTTTTTTTTCAGACAGATTTTCAGACATAGCTACTCTCCTTATCAAAGTAGCCTAGGGGTAAATGGGTCGTTGAATTTTTGGTGTAAACGTGCTATCCGGATTGTGCGTAAAAACGCCTATTCTGTAATTTCTTTTACTTTCTCAAAGTATGGTTGAATCCCTTTAAATAGGATTGCCGTGGCTATTTTAAGCAGTGATATGCTGATCAATTTCTGTGGTCGGCGTGCTAGTATAAATATGCTGGTAGAAGTGAGTATTGTTGAATTTGGTCAAGTCCTGCCATTTATGTAATATTAGACTGGATTTTCTTCTCTTCGGAACTTGGAATTCGGATATTGCCACGTACTGACAGTTAACTGCTATCAGATTCAACTTCTTGAACAATTCTTGAGCCAACTCTTGATTTAAACCGATTTTAATCGAGAAATTGTCTCAACAGACAGTGTGATAGCGATCAGCAATATAAATTTTTTAAGGACAGTTATAAAAACTCGTTCCTAGCGGCAACTTTTCATACAATTTCTCCCCCGGTAACGCAATTAGAGATAGTCGTTTTGGAACGTCAACGAAAGAGCCTAATTACATTATTGATTAACATTAATCACTGGTAAGTAATAATCGGTTTTTCCTGCAACTTTTGCAACAACAATTGTAACCCTTTTTTCATTCTGCACAACACAAAGTTGGAGTTAAAATCGGCTGAAATATTGGTTGCTCGAAAAATTGTTGAATCTGATAGCAGCTTTAGTGACATTCGCTGTTATCTGAGTGCGGCATTGAGATTCCATCTAAGGTTTGTTAAGGCATAGTTTTGTCTATTAGTAGGGTGTTATCACGTACGTATTTCAAGTTAAGCTTATTTTGCATACACAGAATTTTCTTCAAATTAGAGACATTTACGATAGTGATGTATATATATATATATATATATATATATATATATATATATTACAAAATTAATAATTTGTTTCGCCAAGGTTAGCATTATTCTATACAAATTTTCCATTTAATAATATCCCATATCTTATACCGGCTTATTAAATTAAAACCTATTCTTAAACTAATATATCAATCTCCATATTTAAAGGTATAAGATCTTAATCAACCTAATAATATTTATTTCGACTTGCTTAAATCTGAAAATGGCGCTAACTATTTATATTCCGTAAATAAAATCATTTTATTATTTAAAACCCTATTAAAATTCCCTATTATTTCCTTTGTATACTAAACCACTCTAAACTATTTACTTAATATGCTGAAATGTCATAACTCCTAAATTATCCCGTTCTAAAGAACCTATTTATTTAAAATCATTGTTTTATTAAATTATCAAAATGTCTCTTACAATATTTCAAAGTTTTAATATTCTAATTTTTATTACGCATCAATAAATTTATTTTTATTTTTATTTTCTGTTTTTCTGTATATCAAGCTAAAAGCATCGTCTGAAATCTATTTTTATCAGCACTCTCGAAATCAGATATTATTATTTGCTTAAATGATGTGTAGTTGGTTTGAAGCTAATTAGATTGTTTTAGATGCTCCTTTTTGCGCTCCGGAAGCAAATTTACTTCAAGATTAGGTCACCGGAACTGTTAATAAGTCCCTCTAAAAACTATTATGATTGGAGTAGGGAAATCAGGTGAATTGATTTGTCATTTTGCGCGATTTAACTTAAATACGTAAGCGCAGCAAAATCGACGAGACGCAGGGACGCTAACCGTAGAGAGTGGAATTTTGTCACCAATGAGTTGTTAAAATAAACTATTGCTTGTCTTCGAATTAAATGTATTAAATTTATCAATATATAAAGAGAGCATTTTCCCTGAATCGGATTATGTTTTAATAAAAATAGTTTGACTGTCATTGTGTTTTTCTTGTAATCAATCTACAATACTCGGCTGCTGATATGAAAATTCAATTTACGACTGCATTAATAGGAGGAGTTTGCTATATATTTCTTCAATTGTTACAAAATTTAACAAATATATATATAGAGAGAGATAGGTGGATTTTCTATCGATATTGCCTATTAGTGAATTTTTCAGAGTTACAAGTATCAATCTACGTTTCCATCTTAAATAAAGTTAACAATAAAATCTAGAAAATGTTTAGGTGTAAGCTTCTGCCACTTTTGTTATTTTAGTGTTGGAGTTTAAATGTCATCAGTGTTAACTTTCTGTCCGACTCCACTGCCAACTTTATCTATCACTGATTTTAAATAAATCATGTTTAATGTTATTTTAGTGTCATGACTACTTATTTAAGAGGCGAGGATTCTCCAAACGTTGAAGTGAAAAAATTAAATATACACAGACACAGATGTCTTTTAAAAAATACATATGCTAAAAGTAATTACAAAATTTCTAAATGTTTATAGACTTTTAATAATCAAACCGACTAGTTTCGTGCACACAAAATAACGGTGACATTCTCAGGGTCTGTAATGATGTTATTAGTTTATTATTTTTTCTTATAATATTGTACAAATGTCTTTATAGAACACTTCTCTAGCAACAGAATAAAAGTTACGTAACATTAATTATATCTTTATAAAATCTAGAGTCAGTATTGGGATATTAACATTTGGGATGTATTTTGATAATATTGCTAATTCATCATTTTCTATATGTTGGCGAAACGTTAGTCTTAGAATGTTAACATTCCCAATTAAATTCTATCATTTGCGCAAAATTAATCTTCAATCATATTTTTCTTTCAATTCTTTTATTTGAAATGATTGGCTTTACATTTTTATAAAAATGGCTTCCTAAAACTACGAAATGCAATATTTATACGACATTTGTTTAATTCATTTTTAAGTGACGTGATCCGCCTAGATTATCGAAAAGTAGAAGACTGAATACTAGTATTTTGCGATGATGTAGCATATAACGTATATTTTAATATAGAGGTTATGTTGACTATATCTTAAACCACTAATGTCAGAACCATAATTCCAATCGTAATCAAGCATAGGTTTTGTATATAGCATTTCTTTTCTAAGGGACTGTATGCATACCAAAATACGAAATTAAATTTTTTATACGGTACCTGAGTCTGTAAGGTGTACACAGCGAATGTTTCTCCGTACTCTGATATGAAAAGTAGTAAAAGTCCCTTGATCTTCTACAAATCTGACTTATGATATTTTGAATCTATATATATATTACGCTATTGTACGTGGCACAGAAATCGCGATTATTTGTTAATTGTTTAATGGCAACTCCCGAATGAATCGCATCTCATTCGTTATTGTGTAAAAGTCCTTCGGAAGGATTTAGGCCGAAGTAAATCGGGTTTATTTACGTTTCACTCTTTCGCTGCAATTATGGAGCTTCAAAATATGCTCGGAAAAGATCTCTGCGAATGCTTGAAAGTTAAGAAGAAGCCAAATTAAGAACAGAAAATCGAAATAGATTGGATCGAGAAAGCCGTCAATCACAGAGCGTAAGCGATCGCCAAAATAGGCTTAATAACTGTCGCATGCACGAACGCGTTGCTTATGAAATCCAAATTACTGATTTAAACGTTCCGGAGTATAACTGATGACACATGCAATTTCTGCCTAACACTGTATTGAAAATGCGAATTAAACAGCAGCAAGAAGTTTACAAAATGTTGTCATGTCGGTAAAGAAATTTTGTCTGCCTTATCAGAAATTCCCGATTTGATAACTGTAATACTTTTGACGTACGGATTTGACATAACTGTTATACGTTTGAAATTTTAGATCTTATTAATTTTTGTACAAGTTTTGGGTATAAATAAATATTGTTCAGTCTTTTTTTTTTTTGTTATATTTTTCAAATGACAATCTGCCCGAGCAACGCCAGGCGGGTCAGCTAGTTTTATTAAATTTTAGTGTTTAACGGCATTAAAAACGTAAAAACGACTTTTTTATGCCGGAAAATGCTGAAATTTTCTCCCAGATCTCATTGTTACAACACCTATTTTTAATTACCTGGTATTCATGTAATAATATTAATAACATAGATTATATTTAAACAAATTATACTTAAATAGATGGAAGGAGATAAAAAATATATATACTATTTTTTAGCAATCTCCACACACACACACACACACAATCTCCAGACTTATTAACTGCCTTATAAAAACGATTATCTGCAACTCTTATCATCCTAAAACATAAATAAAATTAAGGGCACACTGTGCACTTCTTTGACCAACGTATCCAAAAATAAGTTGCGTCTGCGTAATTATCAGAAAAGCAGGATTGTAGTGTTTGGAAAATAATTAGTTTTTGGTAACTTATTTTCAATTAAAACATAACATTATCTTTAATATTTAACTTTAATTACACATCATGACTAATAAGATTTTCATGCATTACTTTCAGAAGGACAATCTATTAACTGTCAAACATTCCATTTATTTTGAGAAATTCTGTATTTAATAAAGTCCACATATTACGAAAAGAAAGAGATGCTAAAAATAAGAAATTATAATTGTCTAATCATTACGACAATATAAAAATATCAGAGAAATCAGCGAAAATCACCTCTGTATGTAACTAAAAAGTAATTACACTTAGCTTTACAAACAATAACGTAGACAAACTATTTTCATTTCACTATTAATTTTATCGTGTTTTTTTTTCTTTTTTTTCACAAAAAATAAAATATAACAAGTTTTCTCAATTAATTACAGATTTTTTTAAGGGGATGGATGGTGGACGAGGTACATCCAAAAATTTTCGAAAAAAATTTCCTTAAAATAGTACATGATTTTGATCTCATCACAGTAAGCACGTATTTGTGGCACCCAGAGTTGAAGTGGGGGAGAAGTTCGTGATATTTAATTTGAAAACTGGCATTACTCAATATACAATAGACAGAAACGCAAATAAATACATAAATAAATAAATAAATAAATAAAATAACATTTCAAATAAATGATCGTTTCTTTAAAATCACTTAGAAATGAGGAAAACAACCACACTTGTTCTTTCCTTCTATTATGAACGTGATGTTATCCCAGATTTACCGAATCCTAACAACAAATCTCGCGCAAAATATTGTTATGGCGATTTTGTAAAAAACAAAATATTTAATAATGAGATTTAAAGAGTTTTCTTGAAACACATCTTATTGTGGTTTAAAATATACTTATTCATCTATAATTAATTGCTAAAAGAGTAGTTATTTAATTTTTGGGAAATACCTTGAGTATAATGTATAATTTTTTCATTTAAATTAACATGTGCATTTATTTTTCATTGAGAATTAATGTTTGAAATTTATTAAGTCATCAAATTTAAAATACGATTCAAATTTCAGAGCTATGAAACGTGACCAAACTTTAAATGAGAGTGAGGAACTTTACGCCAACATCAAAATTTGACAATATTAACTACGAGAAAAGGAAAATGATAAGTATTTATATATATCATAATATATAGTAACTATAAAGATATGAACTACATGATTTTAACTTGTCATAGTCTATATATTAGCAACCATAATTTGACGCTTTTCAGTGCGAATGCTGACCGTATGTAAAGACAGCTCGTACGAGTTCTGTGTAAGAATGAGCACACTCCCTTTTTTTTTTCCTCTTTTGACAACGCACCCACAGGCACAAACAATAAATCTAAACCCGTTCAACACACTAACTAAAGTGATTCACTAAATAGCGAAGCAGCCAGGATGGCCAAAGTGGCAGTCAGGTAGATATTCGCCATGGGGCGATGAGTCTGATTTCACCCTGCGGCCAGACACACAGCTCGTTAATCTACGCATAATGCCCGGCAGGTATAGGCCTGGTCAGTGGTTTAATAATAATAACATTAACTACGACAAAAGGAAAATGATAAGTATTTATATATATAACATAATACAAGTATATAGTAACTACAAAGATATGAACTACATGATGTTAACTTATCATAGTCTATATTAGCAACCATAATTTATTTTAGCTTTAGGCAACTTTCTAAAATATACTCCTGTCACGCTTTTCAGTGCGATTGCGGACCGGACGTAAAGGCAGATCGTACGAGATCTACGTATGAATTAGCCCCCCCCTTTTTTTCCTCTTTTGACAACGTACCCACAGACCCAAACAATAAATCTTGACCCGTCCAACACACTAAATAAATTGATTCACTAAATAGCAAAGCAGACAGGATTGCCAAAGTGGCAGTCAGGCAGATCTTCGCCATGGAGCGATGAGTCGGATTTCACCCTGCGGCCAGACACACAGCTCATTAATCTACGCATAATGCCCGGCAGGCCTGGTCAGCGGTTTAATAATAATAACAACAGTAATAATAATAATAATTGTTGTCATTATAAAACAAGGGAGTGTGGGTGAGGACAAACAGAAGCTGAGCTTCGAGTTTACTTGACCAGAAAGAATGCTCTGCGAGAGCCCGGGATGTTCCTTAAGCAGATCCTGTTTAAAAAAAAATCGACTGAATGATTTAAGAGAATGAATTTTCTTAACCGGTTATTTATTTAAGAAAACGCGTGTTTCTCTATTAAAGTATATCTCAATTAAACAAATTCATTTTCAAAGAATAAAGAATCAAGCAGGAATTTACCTGTTTACACATACTTTAACATGTTCAATAACATGAAATAGAAAATTAGAACTATTTAAATTTTGATAAATACGAAAACTTAAACTATTGTACTAAAATTATTGGAGATAGAATGCAATAGAAATATAATTACAATCTAACTCGCTCAACAAGCAATCATTTTTAAAAAAATTCAACAGCAACTGCTTAAAACATTAATCATTAAACAAAAATACAATTTTATATTTTTTTTTCTCAAAACGTGAAATAAATTATTTTGCATAAGAAAAAGCATTGGTATTTATTTTATATAAATTTTCCTCAATAAATCACAAATAAATATCACTTATTTGTATTAATTCAATTACTTGTTATTCTATTGTTCATCTATTATTTAACAAAAAAAAAAAAAAAAAAGATAAACTGAAAAGAATTTATTTCTTGAAAATTCAATTTAAACGCTTTTTTCAGTATCTACGAACTTAAAATTCACAAAACAAAAAATATTATTACATACGTGTGAAACAATTTAATATACAGAAAAATACGATGTTCGAATACAGAAAGAAATATATCTAATAAAAGTTCCCATTTACGTTATTCAGAATGTTCCAAGCTTCTCAATTTTTATTTTTATTTTCAAAAATATTTTTCTACAAATGTTTAATCTTTCGCACAAGAAGGAAATGTTCTGTAAGTTACTTTATATTTTCGGTTTTCTATCGTATTCGTAAATCTCTGTTTTCTCATTCAATACGTTCAAACATCGTTTGTAACTTATTTCAAACGTGATTTGAAACGTCATGATGGAAATAAACATATCGAAAGAGACAATATCACATATAGAGTCACATTTCTACTTATTTTCTTTCTTAATACCACTGTTGAATTAAACTAGTCGTTGGGGGCCACCGTAATACTTTCCCATCATGGATATGCATAATGTAAAATATTAAAATAAAAAATGTGTACACTACTTATAAAATGCATTGCAATTCGTATAAAATCGTGGCTTGATGACGTCATAAACTTTAAAGGCTCGATTACTGAATTGCTTCAAAGAAACATCCTTATAACTCCAAAAACAATAATCCTATTAACTAGCGGTTTATTGCATCTGATTAAGCGTCTCATTTCCAATTAAAATATATCTTTGAATTGAAATTTGGATGGTCATGAAAAATCGAAGAGTTTGGAAAATAGGATTCCAAATATATCGGCAACTCATTATCCGATCGACTTCATGCTTTATGCAAAATTTATGTTTTTTTATTGTCTTTTATATTCACTCCTTAAAATAAACAATTTCGAAAATTTTTATATACTTTTTATCAGAGTTCGAAAAAAATAGTTCCGGTTAATCGAGGTTACTGAAATTCAAAAGACTTCTTCCCATTGTTACATACTAAGTACATACCAAATTTCAAGTGTCTATCTCATTTTTTTTTCGGGAGATAGAGCGTTTACAGACACACAGACGGACGGCAATTTTTTTTTTCTAAAAATATGTTTTTCGTAATCTCCAGTGTCTGAAACGTGTAAATCCGTCAATTTTTTTTTTTTTTTCGAAACGATTACAAGACTTACCCTCTACTACGTATGATGGGTAAGTAAAAGTATTAAATTTTTTAAACCAAACATTTAAATAGCCTAAATTGCGGACATTTTATGCAAAAGAGGGGGGGAAAGTAAGGCTATATGTTTTAAAATGCATTTTAAATTTCTAAATATTCAGGGAGGTGCACTTAAAAGGTAGCCAAAAAAAAAGTTTGGCTTTACCAAAAAAAAATAATAATAATAAATAAAATAAAATAAGGGAGAGGAATATCTGTTTCAGCTGTGTCTGGAAGCTCACAAAGCCATAATTGCAAATAAGTACTTATATCTTATTATTAAATTCCTACTATTAGCTCGCACTCTCTCTCTATATATATATCTTGTTCAAATTTTCAATCGTTAATAAAATATTTTCTGTTCATCCACTCAAATTCAAATAATTTTTTTTAACTTGTAGTGGATGACACTTGATGTTAATACAGTTTTTTCAAATATTAATTCATTCATTAAATTTAATTAATTAATTTTAATTTTAAATGGGAGAAAAAAATTCCTCCCATTGTTTTCATAAATGAAATGAAAGATTTATCGCAAATGAGTGATGCCACAGAAATAAAATACCGCAACGATGATTATAAAATAATGTTCAATAAAGATAACGTGGGACATTAATGCTGCACGAGTTTATTTTATATATTTATGATTAAAAAGTAGGAATTGACTAAATATATATATATATATATTACTTGTTTTAGTTTCTATTATTCCGCAGGCATTAGTATGCATTTTTTCAAGAGCATTAGCAGTAGTATAAATGTGTCTTTTTTTAATAGCACTATTACTGTTAATTACCGTTACACTTTTTTTAATTAATTTATTTATATTGTCAATATTATACAAATATTAAAAGTTATCATTAAAAACATACTCAGTTACCCTTCTTAAAAAACACATATGGTTAGGTTCGATATTTTAAAAAATATATAATCCATACTCAGTTCTTGCACACATATTTCTTTTAGCTTTTGTTTCAGTACTTTCATTTCACGTTTTACTTACAAAGAACTGGATATGGATTATACATTTTTAAAACATTAAACTTGACCATATGTGTTTTTAAGAAAGGTAACTGACTATGTTTTTAATGATAAATTCTAATATTTCTATGTTATTGGTAATATAAATAAATTCTTTTTAAAGAAGTGTAATGGTAATTGACAGTAATAGTGCTATTAAAAACTAGTCGTTGGGGGCCACCGTAATACTTACCTATCATGGTTATGCATAATATAAAATATGAAAATAAAACATGTGTAAACTACTTATAAAATGCATTGCAATTCGAATAAAATCCTGGCTTGATGACGTCATAAACTTTAAATCGAGGCTAACGAAAAAGAAAGGCTACCACGGTGCTTAACGCAAATATTTTTTACAGACCGCGGGAGTCACGTGATGCTCGTATCCTCCAATGCAGTTGTACGAAAAGAGTATCACGTCACTCTAGCGGTCTGTAAAAAAAAGATAAGTGGAATGCACCGCGGTAGCCTGTCTTTTTCGTTAGCTTCGCTTTAAATGCTCTATTACGGAATTGCGTAAAAGAAACATCCTTATAACTCAAAAAATTATAATCTTATTAACTAACGGTTTATTGCGTCGTATGAAGCGTCTCATTTCCAATTAAAATATATCGTTGAATTAACATTTGGATAAAATACAGGGTCATGAAAAATCGAAGATTGTGGAAAATAGGATTACAAATATCTCGGCAACTCTTTATCCGATCGTCTTCATTCTTTATGCAAAATTTATGTGTTTTTATTGTCTTTTATATTCCGTCCTTAAAATAAACAATTTCGAAAATTTTAATGTACCTTTTATCACAACGAAAATTTTGAGAGTCCGAAAAAAATAGTTCCGGATAATCAAGGTTACTGAAATTCAATCAGCTTCTTCCCATTATTACATACTAAGTACATACCAAATTTTGAGTCTCTATCTCAAATTTTTTCGGGAGATAGAGCGTTTACAGACACACAGACATACCGACACACAGACGGACGGCAAAAAAATGTTTTCTAAAAATAATGTGTTTCGTAGATAATCCGTCAATTTTTTTTTTATATTTTTAAAACGATTACAAGACTTACCCTATACTACGAATGATGGGTAAGTAAAAGACACACGTATACTACTACTGCGGTTGAAAAAAAATGCATACTAATGCCTGAGGAATATCAGAAACTAAAGATTTAAGTATATATACGGTCATTAATAAAAACAGGATGTTCTGTTTTTGGACTGTTTGAATAGAAATAAGTAGAAACATCAGTGTATAAATGTTTAAAATGACACAAATACGTAAAACAGGATAAATATTTTTTGCGAAAGTATACTATACAAAAAAAAAATACTATGCCAAAATATACATTTATATTTAAACTAGCTTACCCGCCCGGCGTTGCCCGTGCCAACAACCTTAAATGTACCTGAAATCAGTGTTGAACAATTTTTTTATTTTTAAACAAATCTAATGTTGGGGGCCCCACTACCTTAGACAGCATACACTGGGCGTGACATACACACTCCCATATATTACCGTAAGTCGAGTCGAAAGAGCCATACCCCTTCATGATCCAGCCCATAGAACCAGAGATAGAAAAACACCCCTGGTGGTGAAAATCGATAAGCTCTATCTATGTAGAGTCGAATGAGCCATACCCCGTCGTGATCCAGCCCATAGAACCAGAAAGCACCCCTGGTGGTGAAAATCCGAACTAAAATCAGTCAGCTCTATCGATGTCAAGTGGAAAGAGCGATACCCCATTGTGATCCAGCCCACAGAAACAGAGACAGAAAAGCGCCCCTTGATGGTGAAACTCAGAACTAAAATAGGTAAGCTCTATTGATGTCGTGTCGAATGAGCCAAACCGTGTCGTGATGTGACCCATAGAACCCGAGTTAGCTGCAAAATCCTTTAGTTACACCTTCCACCACCAGGGGGCACAATATGTTCTATACGAAAATAACTGAATCATTAAGGTTATCGATGTCGAGTCAAATGAGGCATACCCCGTCAAGATCCAGCCCATAGAACCAGAGATTCAAAAGCGCCCCTTGGTGGTGAAACTCGGAACTAAAATTGGTAAGCTCTATTGATGTCGAGTCGAATGAGCCAAACCGTGTCGTGATGTGACCCATAGAACCCGAGTTAGCTGCAAAATCCTTTAGTTACACCTTCCACCACCAGGGGGCACAATATGTTCTATACGAACATAACTGAAATAATTAAGGTTATCGATGTTGAGTCGAATGAGGCATACCCCGTCGTGATCCAGCCCATAGAACCAGAGATACGAAAGCGCCCCCTGTGGTGAAAATCGGAACTAAAATCTGTAAGCTCTATTGATGTCGAGTGGAAAGAGCCATATCGCATCGTGATCCAGCCCATAGAAACAGAGACAGCAAAGCGCCCCCTGGTGGTGAGAGGAAGTTGATGTAGAATTAATGCGATATTTAATAAAAAGTCGTTCCCACCCCCCCTTTATCTCGCCATTTTCGCTAATTGTTACAAATATACAAATAAATGCGATATTTAATAAAAAGTCGTTCCCCCCCCTTTATCTCGCCATTTTCGCTAATTATATTACAAATGTTTCTTAATTACATCTAATGTCCCGATCCGATAACGGGGTTTCCCTATCTACCTATCCTAATCTGCTTTTCCCTATCATAACAGAAAAAAGCATATTTTATCAAAGAATCGCTGGCAAACGCGAACTTCGTCAAAGGTTCGCAAGAAAAACACGAATTTCATCAAATAATCGCTGAAAAAACACGAATTTTGTCAAAGGATCGCTAAAAAAACATGAATCTCGTCAAAAGGCAGCAGAGAGAACACGAATATTGTCAAAGGATCATTAAAAAAGCAAATTTCGTCAAAGGATCACGAAAAAATGCGAATTTCATCAAAGGATCGCGGGGAAAACGCAAATTTCGCCAAAGCAGCAAAGGGAAAACGTGAATTTCGTCAAAGGATCGCTGAAAAAAACACGAATTATGTCGTGGGATCACAGAAAAAACATGAATCTCGACAAAAGGATGTGGAAAAAACACGAATTTTGTTAAATGATAAAAAAAAAGTAAATTTCGTTAAATGATTGCAGGAGAAACTTGAATTTAGTCAAAGGATCACATAAAAATTCAAAATTCGTCAAAGGATTGTGAAAAAAATGCTGATTTTGTGAAAGATTCGCAGAAAAAACTTTCGTGAAAGGGTAGTGGAAAAAATGCAACTGTCTTTATTAAAAACAGCACACACACAAACATCCTATTCCCGCTAATTATTACAAATATACAAATGTTTCTTAATTACATCTAATGTCCCGATCCGATAACGGTGTTTCCCTATCTACCTATCCTAATCCGCTTTTCCCTATCATAATAGAAAAAAGCATATTTTATCAAAGAATCGCTGGCAAATGCGAATTTCGTCAAAGGCTCGTGGGAAAAACACGAATTTCATCAAATAATTGCTGAAAAAACACGAATTTTGACAAAGGATGGCCAAAAAAACATGAATCTCGTCAAAAGGCAGCAGAGAAAACACGAATATTGTCAAAGGATTATTAAAAAAGCAAATTTCGTCAAAGGATCACGAAAAAATGCGAACGTCATCAAAGGATTGTGGGAAAGACGCAAATTCCGCCAAAGGATCACAGGAAAAACGTGAATTTCGTCAAAGGATTGCTGAAAAAATACATGAATTACGTCGTAGCATCACTGAAAAAACAGGAATCTCGACAAAAGTATGTGGAAAAACACGAATTTCGTTAAAGGATAACAAAAAAGCAAATTTCGTCAAATGATTGCAGGAAAAACTTGAATTTCATCGAAGGATCGCAGAAAAAATACGAAATTCGTCAAAGGATTGTGGAAAAAATGCAGATTTTGTGAGAGGTTCACAGAAAAAACTTTTGTGAAAATGCAACTGTCTTTATTAAAAACAGCACACACACAAACCTATTCTGTCTCCCTGCCTGAGGAAAGCACCGTAATTATAACACCTAGGCCTGATTTTTTTATTTCAATTTAGATTTTTTTTTATTATTAAAACGTTCATACGGAATTCTGGATTAGAGGCTATTCCATGCTCTCCGCCAATCCACAGCAACAAAGCAGACAGCCAATGAGAGCAGGTGTGAATATGGGATGATCCAGGATCCAGCGACGGCAGTTCATGTTCACAGCTGAAAGCGGCTAGCCACAGATTTCATTGTTTTGTTTATGTTTGAGTTTTTTTTTTTTAAAGAAAGGGTATATATTTTTGGCTAATTGATGTTCACATAAGTTAGTTTCAATTGTATTCATTCTTTGTATGCGTAGTTGCCCCCATATATTGGTAAGAATATATTTTGCACTTTACTGAATGTTTTCGTAGCGTTAGACATATCAGCTCATGTTCTTAAATGAAACAAACTGTTTTCAATAACAAATCTTAATGACTCAAATTAATCTTACACTTTACCTTTAAATATACAGTTCTACAATTTATCGCATATTACAACGTTCTTGGGAACTAAAAATGTAGTCCAATAACAGTAACAGAAAGAAAAATTGTAAATAACAATAAATAAATAATCATAAATTTCACTTCATTGAATTAACAAACTCATATATAAGATACAACTTTAAACTGATATGCCTCATCAACTGTTGTCGAAATCAATATAATGTAAATAATTCTTAAACATTATGAGTTTGCTAAGAAATTAAAACATTCAGTGCAGTGTAGGATGTATTTTTTCCTCAAAACAATTTAATTTGTAAATATGAAGTTAAAAAAAAAAAAATCCCCGTTTTCTCACATATTATGAGTTTTATCAGCAAGTTAAAACATTAAATAAATATGAATGATTTGCGGAGCTGTTTCTATCAAAAATTCAATCACATCGCCCAAAAACCCTCAACAAAAATAATTATAAAGAATGCAATGACAACATAAATTTGCATGTCCGTTCTTGGGCGATTCTTATAAAACACAAAATTTGTCACAAAATGGTGATTTTTTTACAACATGCTTACAAATTAAAATGGTTTATAATTATTTTTAAAAAAACTTGGCCAGAAATAACATTGATTTTACATTTTTAAAGACTTATTCTTTATAATTCTTTTGAAACAGCTCTGCAAATCATTCATATTTATTTATTGTTTTACTTTCTGATGAAACTCATTATGTGAGAAAACAGTGATTTTTTTTTTTTACCTCATACTTACAATCCTCAAAACAATTTAATTTGTAAATATGAAGTAAAAAAAAAGAAAAAAAATCACCGTTTTCTCACATATTATGAGTTTTATCAGAAAGTTAAACAATAAGTAAATATAAATGATTTGCGGAGCTGTTTCTATCACTAATTCAATAACATCACCCAAAAACCCTCAACAAAAATAATTATAAAGAGTGCGATGAGAACATAAATTTGCATGTCCGCATTGCATGTCCGCATTGCATGTCCGTTCTTGAGCGATTCTTATAAAACACAAAATGGTGATTTTTTACAACATGCTTACAAATTAAAATGGTTTATAATTATTTAAAAAAAAACTCTGTCATAAATAACATTTATTTTACATTTTTAAAGACTTATTCTTTATAATTATTTTGAAACAGCTCCGCAAATCATTCATATTTATTTATTATTTTACTTTCTGATGAAACTCATAATGTGAGAAAACGGTGATTTTTTTTTTTTACCTCATACTTACAAATCAAATTGTTTTAATGAAAAAATACATCCTACACTTCACTGAATGTTTCAACTTCTTAAACAAAATCATAATATTTAAGAAATATTTACATTACATTGATTTCGACAACAGTTAATGATGCATATCAGTTTAAAGTTATATCTTATATATATGAGTTTGTTAATTTACAATCTTTCTGTTACAGCTTTTGACTACATTTTTAGTTCCCGAAAACGTTGTAACATGCGATAAATTGTAGAACAGTACATTTTATAGTAAAGTGTAAGATTAATTTGATTCATTAAGATTTGTTACTGAAAACAGTTTGTTTCATTTCAGAACAAGAGCAGATATGTGAACGTTTTGAAACCATTCAGTAAAATGCAAGTTATATTCTTACCTAAAACATAATATATGGGGAAAACTAAACATACAAAGAATGAATACAATCAAAACTAACCTACTTTAATCTCAATCAGTCAATTCTTTAAAATAAATCTAAAAAATAAACACTATGCTACGGCCATAAACTCTCGTCGCTGGTCGCTAGATCCTGGATCCTGCACCTGCTCTCATTGGCTGGCTGCTCCGTTGCCACGGATGGCGTTGCCGAGGCTATTTCATGGCAGGAGATTGAAATAGCCTCGAACCCAAAATTCCATATACACGTTTTAATTTAAAAAAATCTAAATTAAAATTTAAAAATCCGGCCGCGAAATTCTTTAAAATAAATCTAAAAAATAAACACTATGCTACGGCCATAAACTGTCGTCGCTGGTCGCTAGATCCTGTATCCTGCACCTGCTCTCATTGACTGGCTGCTTCGTTGCCACGGATGGCGTTGCCAAGGCTATTTCATGGGAGGAGCTTGAAATAGCCTCGAACCCAAAATTCCATATACACGTTTTAATTTTTTTTTAATCTAAATTAAAATTTAAAAATCCGGCCGCGAGGTATACTGTCCGGTGACAACATCTACTCATGACAAAAATTTCTGAGTCCTAGGTGTTATAATTACGGTGAAATCCTCGGGCAGGCAGACATACACTTACTCTTTTATAGAGATAGAGATATTGTGTAAACATGCCTGAGTTTATTTTTATTAAAATTAAAATGTATTAATCATTAACCTCGAAAGACAAACAAAATATTTTAACAGGTGATCCATTTCCTTCTGATTGTAAAATAAAATTTAAGTCGTATTATATCCATACATTCTGAAATAATTTCATACTATTGCTTCATCCTGCAATAAAAATTTGTAAAATAAGATATGAATCGTAACGTTAAATATATGATGTGAGAAAACTCATTTATATGCTAGCTTCGAGGCAAAGAAAATTAAGGATTATAAAGCAAATATTTTATAATTTACAATATATTTAGAGCATCTTTTACGAGCTGTTCCTTTTTCAGCAAACATTGCTTATTTTCAGCAAAATGCAGGGATTTTGTTTTGGATTATTTATTACAAATGTTCTTTACTTTAATATTTTTCATCCCACGTTAAAAATATAAAATGCTTTTATTTTTTACTTCATTCCTGTTTTTGATTTCAAAGAAATGAACAGAAAATGACAAAGAATCCCTTTAAGGTAAGTTTATTTTAGAAAATTAACTAAAATTTAAACATATTTTTGAGTGAACAGTTTCTTTCGCAAGTACCAAATTGCTTCTTTGTTAAAAGCAATAACTCGTCAAACGAAGAAAAAAATATAAAATACTGAAAGCAGTTTTTTTTCTCTGTTTCGGATATTTTTTCTTAGTTTACTAAGGTACAACTAAAAATCTCAAAAATTGGTCTGGTAGAGTGAACAATATAGGCTGATAAGTCATTGAGCAATAAAAAAAAATAATAATAATAATAAAAAAGAGAAAAACGCTATTTTTTTTCTATTAAAATTACTAAATATTTGTAAATGTTGAGTTTATTAAATGTTACCTTCCATAAGTAAAACCTTTCTGAGAAAATGCGCCATTTATTTATTTTATAGGGTATAGCCTATTTAAAATTACTTTTTTTTTTAATAAGATGCGGGATTTACAAAATGTACTATGTACAAGAATATAATGTTTCAAAATATAGGTTAAAAATTTTTAAGGATCCTCTTCATGTACTTGAAAACACCCGCTCGTTAATGTTAATCCTATGAGGCATTATTTTTCTAATATCTAGTTTGCATTACAATATTTTTAAATGTTTTTGCATTGGGTAGCAGAGATCAATCTCTATTTACGCCGTTGATTACTTTTTCGATTTTATTGCAGATTTTTTTTTACGAAGATACTTTCACTTTCGGAACCGGTTTCGAAAGTGAAAGTATCTTCGTAAAAAAATCCGCAAACGAAAAGTACGAAGTCAAATCAAACAAGAACGAAAAATCATGCGTCAAGCATAGATTATGTAGCACTTTCCAACGCTTACAAAATAATTTTACAAATCATACCGTTTAATAAGCTAAAAGATAACATCCAAGTAAACAATTTGGAAAACGCATAACATATTTAAAAACATAATTTCAGTAATTTCCAACATATACAATATTCGGAAAAATATCCGAATACTTTTATTCAGCCCTGTATAGGATCTATAGGTTTGTATATATACTACATAGGATGCTAAATTTTAGTTCAGTTAGGGAACGCGTAGCACAGTTTAAAATTCTCCATCTGGACTGTCAATAAACGGAAATGTATTCGCGAACTTTTGTGCTTCCCTGTATAGGATCTACAGAATTTATACACACCACGTAATAGACAAAAAGCGAGTTAAAATTAAAATCTCATTCAGTAACTTAAAACGCACTTCCAGGAATTATTGTTAACAGACAGTAGAGAATTCTTTTGTGTGTCCCTGTAAATGAACGATGACTGCTATACACACAATATTCTGTAATAAGCCTCTTGTAATGCACCTTATATAAATTTCAATGCGTTTAAAATAGGGAAACATTATTTAAATAAACCGCAGACGATTTTTCTCCATAGACGTAATGCAACGGGATTCTTTTGACTGTCCCTGTAAATTAACTTTAAGTGCTATGCACACCCTATTCCATATTAAGCTTCTTCTAATGCACCTTAGTGATATATATAAAATTCAATGCGTTTAAATTAGAGAAACATTATTTAAATAAACCACAAATGATTTTTCCCCATAGACCGCAATGTAACGGAATTCTTTTGTGTGTCCCTGTAAAAAAACTATAAGTGCTACACACTTCCGTTGAAATAGGGAACATGCTATAGATGACAACAATAACATATAAAAATTGCAGAGCAATCCGAGCATATTTACGGGAGTTAGAGCACGGCCAGACGGCAGACGGCCAGACGGCAGACGGCCAGACGGCCAGACGGCCAGACGGCCAGACGGCAGACGGCCAGACGGCCAGACGGCCAGACGGCAGACGGCCAGACAAACCGAAGTCATAAGCACTTTTCAACTACGTTGGAAAGTGCTAAAAACGTGCCTTTTTGTTTCTGTTTCAAAGTTACCGATATTTGTTAATGTTAAAGCTGCATAGTTGTAACTTTTGCATTTCAACGTCATTGTTCTCCGTATCGTTATGACGTCAACGTTACTGAAGCACACATTTGGGATTTATGACATATATTGACTTTTAGAACCTTTACATCTTAAATACTTATCATATTATATCCTTAAACAAACACGCGTTTTTTTTTTTCTTTGCGAACTGATAGGTAGTCAAATTCAAACCGTACATTCTTACATTCCGTACGTTAAAGGTCATTGATTAAATTTTGAGGAGAGGGGGAAGTTCGGTCGTAATTTAAATATCGCGTAAATGTTAAAATTGTATAAATCTGGCACCCCTAGCGGTGGAAGGTGGAACTAATTTGTTTTATTTTTACGGCTGCTATATGGTGCCGTAGGCAGCGAGAATGACACGTGCCAGAGATTCGTTCGAAAAGAGATTTGTTTAGAACAGAATGATAATAATAAAAATATCAATCGCAACGTTAAGCATGCGGAACAATAACTATTTATATTCTATTTTCGAGACAAAGAAGGACTATAAAAACAGATCTTATCATTAAAAAAAAAGATACTTTTCTTAAACAGTTTCTTTTTTAAATGTGATTACATATTTTCAGAGAAATACGGCGGTTCGGTTTTGTAATATTTACTACATCATTACATTATTTAAACATTTTTCATTCGTTCTAAAAATATAAAAAGTTCATTTACTTTGTTCATGTTTTTGCCTTTAACTAAATGAACGAAAATCGACAACGAATCCCTTTAAGGTAAGTTTGTTTTAGAGAATTAGATAAAATTTTTAAATATTGTTGAGCAAAACAGCACAATTTTGTTCCTTTATGAAAGTCAAAGACTCGTAAAACGAAAAACAAAATATGACGTTTTGGCCACAATTTCAGTTTTTCTTTCTTTCGGATTTTTATTTCCTGGTTTGCTTTGATAAAAAAAGAAAGTTTAATCATTTGTTTTACAAAGTCAATTATGTAAATTAATGGCTAAAAAATTGTTTTAGTGATAAATAAATGTTTTTAAAAATATACGTAAAACGATGACATTTTATAAAGCAAAAAATACTGAGATTTGTATAAGTTGATTTTTCTAAACAATGTCTTTTAATAAATGTTATCTTTCAAAGAAAATCCGTCATTTATTAGATTTTTTTTTTGGTAAAATTGTATACCATTTTATATTTATACCATGTTTTAAATTAACGCATATGCTTTAGTTAAAGCGTAAATAAAGTATTGCTGTTTTGCAAAATGTACTATGACAAAAATGTACTATGCCAAAATATACTTTCGTTTAAAAATTATAATTCAGTCAATATCCTGTAAAATTGCATAATTTGTATGCATAAAAAAATCTATTAAACATTAACAAAAATAGGAAAGCGTAATTTTAAAACAAAAGGTACTTCACAGTGCACTGGATTTCAATTAAAATTATCCTTCATATTCTATTCATATATTCCGAAAACATTCCAGAAAAATAACTATACTATATAATAACAGCTGCAAAATTAAGAAATCAGTTTTAACATGAAATAAATGATGAAACAATAACACTTTTTTTCTTACTTTGCAAATGGGAATTTAATAATTTGTTTTACAAAGTCCATGATGTAAATGAATGGCTCAAAAGTTGTTTGAATGCTACATAAAAGTTTTTAATGTAATTATAAAACGATGACATTTTATCAAGTAAATAAAACTGAGATTTGTATATGTGGATTTTTCTAAACAATGTCTTTTAATAAGTATTATATTCCACAAAAAATCCATCATTTATTACTTTTTTTTTTCTTTTTTTTTTTTTGTAAAATTGTATACTATTTTATTTTTATACCATGTTTTAAATTAACGTATATGTTTTAATTAAAGCGTAAAGAAAGTATTACTGTTTTTCAAAATCTACTATGAATGTACTATGACAAAAATGTACTATGAACAAAATATACGTTTAAAAATTATTATTCAGTCAATATCCTGTAAAATTGCATAATTTCTGTGTTATCAAAAATGTATTAAACGTTAACTCTAAAAGGAAAGCGAAATTTTAAAACAAATTTTAACTAAAAAAATCCTTTATATTCTATTCATATATTCTGAAAACATTCCATGAAAATAACTGCACTATATAATAACAGGTGGAAAATATGAAATCAGTTTTAAGATTAAATATATGAATAAACAATAACACTTCACCTGCTAGCTTTGAGGGGAAAAACATGGACTCTAAAACAAAGATTTTATAATTTAAAGTACACTTTAGTACATATTTCCGAAACATTCCTTGTTTTCAAAAGCCCCCTTTTTCAGCGAAAAACGGGGATTTTGTTTCGAATTATTTACTGCAAATTTGCTTTACTTTAATATTTTCATTCGTTTCAAAAATGTAAAATACTAGAAGCGTGTTGCATTCAAATTGATCGAGGTCTTTTGATTGTTTGAGCGGGAGAGGGAGGAGGGTGAGAAAACTAGTTTTATTATACGCTTGATATGTCTAGCCTAAAAATTCGAAATAAATCGTAATTTAGAAGGTTCTTAGAACTTTTTCGCTCATTACATTTTTTTAAATTTTGAATTTTTTTAGAAACCGTTCTTAGAGAGCATTTGAATCTTAAATGTAACTACCATGCATAAATTCATATTTTAGCCTTAGTAATATCACAGAAAGCGCAATTTTAGATTTCTTTTTTATGTTCTTGCAACCTTTTACAATTCGAAATGTTTAGGAATTGTTCTGATGAAAGTATTTACGTCTTACTAGCAATAGTCGTGTGAAGTTTCACGTTTCTAAAACTGACACTTCCAATTAAATTAGAATTTAGAAGATTTTTAGAACTTTTGGACTCATTTCACCATTTTAAATTGCGAACTTTTTTGAAACCGTTCCCAGAGTGTATATACATCTTAAAAGTAATCACCTTACCAAATTTCTAGCCGCAACAATATCACAGAAACGGAGATTTTAGAATGTGTTTTTGCTTCTCCACTTATTGAGGGTTGTTTTACCGACATAAAATGTAGGCTATCACTGTAAAAAAAAATTCGTAAAATTTCAGTAGATGTACCGTAAATTGACGGTACTTGTACCGTTTTTACTCTTTACGGTATGAGTACCGTACGTCTAAGGTATATTAAACGTAAAAAAAAAACGTATATGTGCCATTTTGTTTATAAACGGTATTTATACAGTAAAATAATTGTTTTCAGTAAAAAATCGCTATTTATACCGTAAAATAATTATTTTTCAGTAAGGAAAAAGCTTGTAGCCGTGCCTCGGTGTACGGCAACCCCTGAAGAGATGCTCGTTCTCTTGTTACGTAATGCGTGCAGGCTTGAGGAGAGGGGGTATTGCAGCCAGTATATATACAGGGTTGTTATAATTAAAGTTCGTCTATTCAGAAGGTTCTAGAGCCGGTTCTATAGCTCCAAACGAAACAAAATTTCACTAGTACGTAGTTGAAGAGATGCGCTCTGCGAAAATTGAAAAAAAAATTAGTTAAAATTTTTGTCAAGAGGTGGCGTAGCGCCGATATTTAAGCTGATATTTGCAAATTCCTTTATTTTGTAAAAAACAAAATACAGGAAATTTTATTTCACAGTTGGTAAAAGTAAACTTTTTCAGATTCATTATATCAATTTTGGTCAATCCAGATGAAACACACAAAATCACAAAATTTCACCCAACGCTTGAAAAAGATCACATTTCATTCAAATTTTCGACGAACGACGTCAAAGTGACGTCGCACCTTCGAAAACTTAACCTTCTAACCACCTGACGATTTAAAACTTGCTGATAAAGTGTGTCTGTGATTTCTTTGACACTGGAACAGTTGATTGTTTCTGAAAAACATTTGAATCTACGCTTTGTGAAGAATGGTAACTTTGAAAGAAAAGGCACTTCTTGTAAAGTTATTTTATCAAAATAACAGCAACGCAGCTGCAGCTCTTCGAGAATTCCGGAAACTAAAATATGCTAGACGTGGGCCAATGTCGAATCGTGGAGTTCACAAAATGATTAAAAAGTTCGAGGAAACAGGAAAACTCGACATTCTTCCTGACAGAGGACGGAAAAAGGTAGATATTTCTAGCATTGAAAATACTGCTACTGCTGCCGTGGATTTAGCAAGCCAGTCATCATTTGGTAATGCAAGTGTGCCAGCCATTGCGAATGAAATCGATATGCCGATTTCCACTGTGAGAAAAGGGATGCTTCAAATTTTGCGCTACTATTCATACAAGATTCAGAGGGTGCAACAACTAATACAGGGTGATACCGAAAGTCGACTATCATTTTCACTACAGTTTCTTGCATGAATTAATGTGGACAATTCTTGGCCCTGGAATATTCTATGGACTGATGCAGCGCATTTTAATTTAAACGGACAAGTGAACACACACAACTGTTGAATTTGGGCGAAAGAGAATCCTAATGTTGTCCAAGAAGATCCATTGCATGCAGCTAAAGTGACGGTGTGGTGCGGTTTCACTGCTACGTTTATGATAGGGCCATATTTTTTTGAGGAACTCATATCCAAAGGACCCATTCCATGTTCCGTAAATGGGAGAAGGTATCTCAATATGTGATTCCCGAGCTGCAACAGCGAGGCTGCCTTCAAAATATCGTGTTTATGCAAGATGGTCCACCATCGCACATTACTAGAGCAGTTCGGACTTTCTTAACAAGCCATTTTACAGAAGACCGCATCATAAGTCGTTATTTTCAAACAGTCTGGCCTCCACGATCGCCTGATCTAACACCATGTGATTTTGGGTTGTGGGGATTTTTGAAAGATTCTGTATCTAAAGACAGATGTCAGACAATCTCTGATCTGAAAGACAGTATTAGACTTCATATTCGCTCAATATCACAGGACAGTTTACGCAATGCTGTAGAAAGCACGATTCTGAGAATGGAATGCGTTATTGAAAATGGTGGAGGATTCATTGAGCATGCGTAATGTTATTCTTCGTTATTTCCTCGCTGCCGAGCGACATGTTTTATTTTTGTTGATGCAGATTACATCACATGACGTTATATTCATTTTTCTGCATTGTTTGGTGTCATAGGTCAGGCTCTAGAGCTGTATGATGAGGTGAACTTTAATTACAACAATTCGCAGTTCGTCGAAGTTTGTTGAAACTTTTAAATTTGTGTTCTTCGTCTGGATTGACTTAAATTGATATAATGAATCTGCAAACATCGCCCTAAATATAGGTGCAGCGCCACCTATTGCCAAAAATTAAACTAATTTTTTTTCGATTTTCGCAGAGCGCATCTCTTCAACTACGTACTAGTGAAATTTTGTTTCGTTTGGAGCCATAGAGCCGGTTCTAGAGCCTTCTGAACATGCGAACTTTAATTATAACAAACCTGTACTTTAAATATTTTACGGTAGATACACCATCCAGTTAAATTACGGTATATATACTGGTCACAAATTTGCCAGTATATGTACCGTAATTGTTGACCAAAATTTTTTACAGTGTATGTTGGATCCGAGATAGTTACCAGCATTTTGCCTCCATTATCTTTTATATCGGCTTGGTAGTTCCAGAGATTCCTCCTTACAAACAAACACACAAACGTTACTTCTTAGTAATATTAGTATAGATTTATTTATGGTGAGTTCTTGGAAACGCAACTCAGAGGGAAATATAAATGGGGAAAATAGGGTAAAATACTTAAGATACGATTTCCGGGATTGACTTTTCAAATCCTTTTGAGGAATAGAGAGGGAACGGGGGAAAATTTGCGTTCTGATACATAAACCTTATTTATACCGTTCATATATTTGGTTTCGAATATAGGAACGTAAAACGATAAAGGAGCCCTTTAATGTGAATTTATTTTAGAGCATTAACTAAAATGGAAAAATATTGTTAAGTAAGCAATTTCTTTCGTGGGTACCATTCTACTCCTTTATTAGAGTCAATCTAGTAAAACAAAAAATAAAATGCAAAGTTGTGACAGCAGTTCAATAATTAGTCCTATAATTGTTTTAAAAAACAATAATTGGTTTAAAAGGGTCAGTGATGCAAAATATAGGCTCATAAGGGATTGTGTAATATATAAATGAAGAAAAAAAATTGTTGTTTAAAAAATATAAAATTTTCTCGATTAATATTACTTATAGGTAATATATGTTGAGTTCTATAGGTAATATATTTTAAAAAGTAATATTTTTTTACAGAAAACGCGTCGTTTATTTATATGCGTCGTTTTATTTTGTAATACTGTAAAACATGTTTCAAATTACACAAATGTATAAAATAAGACGTACTATTTGTCAAAATGTTTTATGTATAGTAATATACTATGCCGAAACATACGTTTGAAAATTATTAATCATTAAATATTCTGCAAAAATACATTTCAAATTCATAAAAAATTAAACGTTACCATTAAAGGAAAATTGTATAATATATTGGAAGGTCCTTAGATTGTGATTTTAACAAAACTATTTCATCATATTGTATCCATACATTAAGAAATATTTTTAGAAATCATTTGAAAAATATAGTAGCTCCTAAACTAAGAAATCAGTCATGGCGTTAATTATATGATGTGAACAATAATCACTTTATTTACTAGCTTCGAGGCAAAAAATTTAAAGACTATAAAATAAAAAAATTCTTATTTAAAATAGTCTCTTAGTGTATTCTTGACCAAAATTCACAGGTCTTAACGAATGTGGTCGCCAGGTCGCCAGTGGTGACCAAAATATTTTAACTGGCGGCTGAAAGCATAAACATTGAGCGAGCTACTGACGATACACTTGTACAGATTACTTAATTACTATAAACCAGAGAAAGCTATAGATAGATGATAATTCAGATTAAAAACAACTTCGTCATTTATTAAGCAGTAAAAACTTTAAAAATGCAGATTTTGAAGAGCCATGATAAAAAACATATATTTCTAAAACTATCCTATAAGGTAATACGCTTTAAAGTTGACATTTTATTGGTCCGTGGTTTGTCTAATAAATAATTTCTTCAAAAATAAATTACTTCTAAAAAAATGATTTCAGTACAAAATTGTTTTCCTTATGATAAACTTTACAGTGTACCTACAATTCATTTTTTTAAATTATAATTTTAAAAAATTACGACTATAAACTTAATTTACATTAACCCTCTAAACTAATTTATTAATTACATTGAAGAGGTTAAGGCAATTCAAGATATAATATTACTATTCTCATGATTATTCTTTTTCACTTAAATCATAAATAATTTTAGTGGTTTTTGAAAATCAATTATTAAATAAAAAAAGTGGGCAACATCCGACAATAGCGGAGAGGAGGTAAATATTTTTTGCTAGTGACCAGAAACTATTGCTTGCTACTAGATTTTTTTCTAATTTGTAGAGGCCTGTATATATATATATATATATATATTCCATTGAATAGTTTTAGCTAAATATGGGGATTTTATCTTGTACTTCAAATTTACTTTACAATAACATTTTGCATGCGTTTTTAAAATGAAAATGTTTATTCACTTCGTCCAAATAAATGGACGGAAAACCCTTTAAGGTAAGTTAATTTTAGAAAATTAACTTTAAAACTAAAATGTCTGTTAAGTAAACAATTTCTTTTGTTAGTTAATTTTTCCTCCTTTATTAAAGTCAATTACTCGTAAGATGTAAAGAAAATGAGTAAATACAATTTCTTGACAGCAGTTTCATGTTTTTTTCTTTGTTTCGTTTTTTTCTTATCATATTTAGATAAAACAAAAATCTCAGTAATTGGTATGACAGAATCAATCATGTAAAGTTACGACTCATAAATGATTGAGTATTAAATAAAAAGAGAAAAAAGAGAGTTTATAAAAACATATTTTAAAATATAAAATGTAATAAAGTATAAAAATGTAATTTACTGAGATTTAGCATATCTTTAAATGAATAAATAATGTCATTTAATAAGTATTATTTATAGTAAAGGTGTCATTTCTTTAATTTTGTAATATTTTAATTGCACTTTTTCTTTTATAGTTACATTATAAGATCTGTTAAAAATATTATGCATAAATTGGAGCTAAATATTTTATAATATTGGAGACGAAAATATTATTTTTTTCCTAGCGGCAGTATTTAATTTTACTTCTTGAGTGTAGAATTAAGTAATATGATTTTTTTAAATTTCTCTTATTTATTTCTTGTGTAATTTTAGAATCTTTTTAGGGGGCGGGGTCGTAAACCGTAAAAAGCATACTTTCTAATTCTACATTTCTGTAGCAAATGATTTATGCAAATGGAAGCATAATATTTATATTTCAATCTAATTTAAACAAATATAAACTTATAAAAAAAAGTCCCAGAGAAAGGTTTGCGATGCTACGGTTAAATTAAACGTTTACTGTTAAGTAATTTAAGGAAATTGCTGAAAGATGTTGAATTTGATACAATTCTCAATAAGTAATATACCGTCAAGTTCGTTTACAACGAGCACGGATATTACGAGAACCTGGTTTTAACAAGTACAATAAGATAAATTAATTGAAGTAATAAAATATAAATAAAATGGTTGGAGTAATATAAAAAAGCATTGCAGAAAAAACACTTCTAAGAAAGAAAATTGGTATATAGATAAAATGGTTGGAGTAATATAAAACTAGATTAAAAAAAAATCACTTCTATCAAGCTCAATTAGTATACAGGTAGTAAACCTTTTGCGAACTCTCAAAAAATAAATTGTATTTTTCCTCTTTTTTCCTAAGCAAAATGTGTTCATTCGTGTGTGTTCTTATGCAATAAGTAAAACATCTTGAAGATAAGCATCCTTTTTGCAATTATTTCACTTAATTGACTTAGTTTCTGTTCCACAAACAAACGCATTGACTGTAATAACATAAGACTACTCATAACATAGATTACACATAAGACGTAACATAAGACTACCTACTGAGTTAATAAAATAATAATAAAATACATTATGCATTTGTAGCAAAAAAAAGAGAAAGAGAGAGAGAGAGCTTTTAAAAGGAATACTTGAGAAAATAATTAAGTTAATAAGTAAACAGATTAAAAAATATATAAGTGTGTTTTGGTAATTATCGCCTCTTCATCGAATTAATTTCTTCATTAAAAATTCAGAATAAAAAAATATTAAACTTAATTTTCAGTTGATATAAGTAGTTATTTTTCATCTTTCGAATCCAGAAAAGTAATTTTAAATTTATGAGAACAATCGCTCTATAATTTTTGATAGTTAATTTTATTTTTTTTTATCAGACAAAATCTTAAATTGTGTTATTGTGAGAATTTTTATATACAGAAAATATTGTAATTCATCAATTCTCATTTAGTTCAACTGCATATATTAATTCAAAGGAACATCTAATAATTTTAAGATTACTATAATTTCAATACACTTACAGAAGGGATTAAATACATTTCGAAATCGTTTCATACAATAGTTTCATTCGGTAAAATTATACTGTAAAATAACAAATTAATCATGATGTTAAATGTTAGAGGGAACAATAATTTATTTTCCTACTTCAAGGTCATAATGTTAAAGACTATAAAACAATTTTTTTGTACGAAAATAATCTTTTATTACATTTCTTCCAAGAAGTTTTTTTATCAAATACGGTTGCATATTGCCAGCAATATACAAGGATTTTTTATTCACCATTTACAACAAATTTTCTTCGCTTTACTTTTTCCTTCTTTGTAAAAATATAAAATGATCGTTCATTCCGTTCGTTTATTTGTCATTATATAAATGAACATACATTGATAAAGAAAATCTTTAATATAAGTTTATTTTCAAAAACTGACTAAAATTTTAAATATTACTATCTAAACAGTTTTTTCGTATGTACTATTTTACTTCTTTATTAATAAAGTAATCGCTCGTAAAACAACAAACATAAATACAAGATTTTGTCAACAATTTTTCATTTGTTTGTGTTCTTTTCTTTTGTGAGCTTTATTACGCAAAAGAGAATCAAAGTAATTTTTCTAAGAAATTCAGTGAAGTAAAATAACAAATAAAGATTGAGTAATAAGTATAAAGAGAAAACAATTATTAAAATAAAGAAATTTTGTTTATTAAATTTGTCAACCTTTATTGTTTGTTATATTTAAAGTGCAATATTTTAATAAATAATAATTTTCATAGAATAAATGGTACTTTTATTTATTTATTTATTTATTTATTTATTTATTTGCAAGTATGTCTTTAACCAATTTTTTCATTTTATATAATCGATTATTAATTAAAAACAATTCGTGTATAAATGAGAAGGGAACTTGTTTAACCTTTTCGTTATGAGCCAGGGCACGAGGCTACTTTTATTCTCAATTGTACCACACGTTCGATATTTATTGTTTCATCCTTTTAGATATTTCTTCAAAATACTCTTGTATATGACATATATTATTTTTTAAAAAGTGGTACGAAAAGAATAAAAAATAGTCCACTGTGACCTGTATGTTCTAAAACGTTATCTAAAGTTTACTATTGCTGTACGAATGATTGGTTCTCCTACCGGCAGTATTTAAAATTAATTTTTCACGGCTTTGTGTTGGTGATAACGATGTCTATATGTTTCGCTTGAAATTTCCAAAAGAAGTTTTTATTACTTGAAAAGTTACACCAATTTACTGCTCAAGCCATATGTTCGTTAGCTTGCACTCAAAATGTTTTAGTTTAAACTTAATTTGAACAAATTCAAACCTCTCATATACAGGTGAAAAAAACCGTAAGAAATACACATTAAATTATAAATATAAAACTAATATATATGTATATTATTAGAAAGATATTTCATGAAAGGTGCTAAAGGTTATAAAGTTTAATAAGTTTCTCAATATGTCTTCAATATATATTTTGATTTTGATAAGGAAAACGCTAAGCGCTATAATTGGAATGCATGTAATAAAGGAAGAAAGTAATACAAAAAAATACTGATACATAATTTATACAAAAACTAAACTATGATCGCAAATTAGAAATGTATTACAATAATACTACTAGATGAAAAATTATGAAATCTACATATGACAACTATGTTTTACTTTTAATATTATCAACTGCAGCTATACAAGACATGTACTAGACTTCATTTGCCTTTGTTTAGCCACTGTACAACTCCATTCGTTACCATTGTTCAATTTTACTTCAGCAAAAGGTGCAACTTACATTTTAAAGTTACGACTAATTCATATGTAATAATCCTTGTATATTAAAAGAATATTCTTGATTAAATAAAATTTATCAAAGTAGTTTTAAAAACATTAATGAAAAACATCTTTTTAGACATTGGTCAAAAACTAATACAAAAAATCAAAATGCGAAAGTTTGAAATATTACACCTAAAATAAAGAACAAGAACAGAGAAATCTTCAGGAAATCTTTAATTTCAAATAATGTTTGATTATTAAATTTTGCGAAAGAGTGAAACTTACAACTGAGAGAATCTTAATCACATAAATTATTATCTAACTGTCATTTCTTTTGAAGCATTAACAGGATTTATCTTAATTAAAAATAATGATAAAGTAATCTTTAAATTTCAAAGAAAAGACAGGTGGAAATTCATCTTAGAGTATTGCCTTTCATTTAAAAGATGTTAAAAGATTTGTTGTATGTATAATAATGACAGTGAAAAAGCGAACTTGCATATTGAAGGAAATTCAATGTAGAAATTATAAATTAAAAATTAAATCTTTTTAAATTACTATTTTGACTTTGAGAATTCAAGAATTATGTTTTTATATATTAAATGAAACAGTGTCGGACCTCTATTTTACGAGAATCTAGTTTGCGGATTTCTTCTTTTACGAAATTTTCCTTGGAGATAAGAACATTTTAGGAATTTCCTTCTAAAATAACATCCAAACAGCGAGGTGGATTTTCTATTTAACGAAATTTTTCTTGTAATCTAAAATCCAATAAATATTTCTCAATATATTACTGGTCATTTCCATCTTATTCTTTATTTTTAACATTTTATCATGCTAAATGAACATGAACTGGTTTCACCAAGCACCTTTATCCGGCAATTATGCATTCGCTGCATCATCTTCCCATTACATCCAGGCAGTGCAATTTCTTTCCACCCCAATTCGCAACCGAATCGTCAATACACCCCCCTTCATTTCTCTTTCACCCTCTTTCCAAGAAATCTTAAAATCATTTGAAACAATCCAATTTGGATTACAGTTTGAAAAAAAAACGTCTGTTGGGGTTTTTAGAACATTTGCAAAGATGAGATGTGCATTATGAGAGAAAAAACTTTTCAAACAAAAGATTTAGCAAAATTAACGGAAATTTTAATAATTAAATCGAATGACGCATCTCGATCCTTAACATTATTCTGCTATAATAAAGTAATATTTAAAAAAATAATTCATTAATTTTAAATATAAACTTATATTCTTAAACTGGAGATAATGTATATTCCTGGACAGTAATGTTGTTTTATGCTTGATTTTTCTAAAAGTTACATTTTTAGAATAAAATATCTAAAACAAATTAATGTATCTATATTTAATACTTGGAAATTTTTCCATAGAAAATTTTCTCACGCCTTGCTTTCATAATATTCAAATTTTAATTGTCCAAAAGGCGTACAGCCGATATAGTGAAAAATGGTCCCGATTGGGTATTATTCACTAATTCGGCTGTACGCCTTTTGGGCAATTAAAATTTGAATATTACAAATTAATGTATTTCATAAAAAAAAGGGCAATTAAATTATTGTTTATACCATATTTAGTATTTATACATTTAAAATTTATTTTTATGTAGTTTACTCTATTTTCAAAGATGAATCTCTATTTAACAAAGTTTTCATGTAACAAAATTTTTTGTTAGAGTTTGTGTTTTTCAGAGGTCCAACTGTATTTTATTAATTCATAATAACCTCAAAATGGAAGAAATTTTCCGAAAATGGCATGTGATGGTAAAGTGATTTAAATAAATATATATAAATTACATTTTCTCTATAAAGCTTTTGCGAGGCTTTTAAAGCTTTTTATACCTTTAAAACCTAAAATGTATTCTGGAATATATCATATTTATGCATAATTATATAAACAAAACTGAATATATTGGTACTAAATTTCCAATTAAATTTTCAGCAGGACTAAAAGTACGCCATAAAGCACTACAAAGGATGTGGATTTCTTTTCACTTTGCTAACCAGCATATAACCAACAGAGTGAAAAATGTGTCCATAGCGGGGGGGGAGGGGGATCGAACCCAGTTACCTTGATATAGCGCACCAAGTGCTCTACCAAATAAGTCATCTAGACGACATTCAATCTGGCATTTTGCACTAATATACGTTGACAAGGCTGTCATTTCGCAGCGCAAGATGCTGGAACCTTATTCGTATCATGTACGTCACTGAATAGTGTGCTCATGCTGATATCCCATAGCCACGTTAGCCAAGATAGTCCACACATCAAAAATAGATTTAATTTAATTTTTAATCACAAAATAGTGATACTGAATTGTTAATCATATATCTGCTGTGCACGTGTCTGAATTTAAAGAGATCACATTGATTCTCCGTAATTTTATGCAGTGATTTCACTTTTGAGGAGTAGTAGTTCTAATTTTTAGGTAAGAAAATATTTTAATTTATACTTGTTAAAATTCTTAGAGCATTGAGTTATGATACGTTATTTGAAAGCTTATTTCTTTCTCTTTAACCACATTTACTTCAATTCGAAGAAATTTATCAGATTAATACTTTTACGTCTTGCAAATGGCGACAGTACGCATGTTCCCACAGTGGCCACCTTAGAAAACAAATGTGGAAATCAGTGTAGTAATGGTGATTTTCAAAATTTCTACATAAATATCTGAAAACAATTATTACTATTTGTTGTTAACACTAGAGAACACTCAAAAGAAGTCAGTAACTGCTAGAAAAAAATCCCTGAACTACCGTGCACAAAAAGTGCTTTAAGATCTTTTCGTGTGATAAGATAAGACGATTAAGAAGAAAAACTCGAAAGATATCAAAAGAAAGAAAGGATCATCAGAGCATAATAGTAAGTAAAATAGTTTGTCGCGTATTTTTTTAACATCTTTTAAGGGTGATTTCAATACATAGGCCACCTTTGGAACACTATGCGCCAAAGGTGGTCCACAAACTACAATTTTGCAATTGTATTATAAAAGTAATTAAATTTTATGTTGCAAAGAAACATATATTTTATATGTGTTAGAGATAAGTGTAAAATTTTATAAACAAAAATTCAGCCACACACATGCAACCAGAAAATTATAAAAGGTTCTGAAAGATTAACTATGGCCACCTTTGGCTCACCTAACGTATTACTCGACATTAATTCATCATTGTTAATTAGAATTTTTACAGCTAAGTTTTGATTTCAAGAGTGAACCACAATTGTTTTACTGACCAATTTTGTGTAATTTTTTTATCGATTCTTAGGAAAGACAATTTCCTGCTTATGCGGTAACAAATTCAATTAGTTAACATAAAAACGAAAACATTTGGACTTGTTTATCATTACATCGGCTGTAGAGACCAGTTATTATTATATTTACGGTTCACTCTCAATGTGATACAACGTATGAACGTCTCATTGATAGATGAAATGCAGAAGGACAACTTTAAAAATCACTGCAACATTTTGAGTCGTTCTTTGTGTTGTGTCATACATGACTATTTCACATTTTAAAAACAAAGAACGTAACAGCATTCCTGAAATTCTAGCTTACAGCCAAAACATGAAAAATTAATATAAAAATATTGCATAAATAAGGAAAAAATATTGGAATAGAATTATTCCCTTTAAAGTATTCCTTAAATTGATTCTCTTGAAATAGGTCCTAGAAACAATTTAATGCATTGAAGCACGAACACAAATGTATTATGATGGATACGGTTTGTGATAGCGTACTGCTAAGCAGAAATGTTTTACGTTGATATATATTTTTTTCTGTACAAAACTAATACTGACATTTTAATGCATACGGGCATCAAAAACATAAAATGTATATTATTGAAAAATATTAAGCAAAGACGAATATTTTATAAAATTCAATATTGCTATTTCAATAAAAAAAAAAAAAACATTAATATAAAATAATAGCCTTTCTTTGTGATTATTTTCAATGTACTCTTTCTCCGTACGCCAAGTCCACGTATAACACACACACACACACATATATATATATATATATATGTATATATGTTTAGTACCTTGTTTGAAGAAATCTTTTATGATAAAAAATAAAAATAAATAAAATTCAAACATTTTTTCTTCATTAAACTAAAGATGTATATATAAATGTACATATAAATTACAAAGATGTAAACATATAAACAAAATCAAGCTAACGCTCATTACCCGCATATGGGTACAGCAAACTCCTAAGTTTTTTTTTTTTCGCTCAATTTAGCGTTCATAGGTTGTGCTACATTTTCATCTCCATAGGTATTCCATAAAAGGCCGAGTGCAAATTATATGGAAATTTGGCCTCTATGGAATTGGCTTTAATTTTGGTATGTTGTAATTCATGCGATGCTGATAAAATGTGTCAATTGCCCAAATCTTATTTCGGATGTTATGACCATCGGAAGATCTTAATACATATTAAAAATCTGCCAACTTTCAAGGATTTTTTCATCAAGTCAAATAAACATAATTTGAACCAGAAAAGTAATTTAGCAAAATATTTCCTGTTTACATGTGATTTTAAATAAGCTTTTATCATTTGATAAAAATTCTGTTTAAATTTGAATTAAAAAAATATCATATTTGAATCATAATACAATAGCTGCACACCTTCCGGTTCTTTTTTTTTTTTCAAATAAAATAAAAACAGAATTTTTATTGAATATTAAAAGCCATTTTTTTTGGAAAGTTTTTATGGGGAAGTAATTTAACGAAATATTTCCTGTTTGCATGTCCTGTGATTTTAAATATCTCTAGAGCCAATCTCTAGACCTAATCTCTAGACCCAACACAACTAAATATGTTATATTGTCTTGTGCGCCAGAGTTTTTTTATGAATGTTATTTATGATTCTTTTGTTCTTATTTTTCTTATTTTATCCATATATTCAGTTCATAAAGGTTACGTTTTTAAAACTCTGCACCTTTTGAAGCAGTGTGATGAAAATTTTTCTATTTAGTAGAGTGCAATAAAATACTTAGTATGGACAGGAATTATATTACACTGATTCGAATGATTGTTGTTGCGATGTGTTTTGAAAAATGAATACTAAGAAATTACAGTTAAAAAGTTGCCCGCTTGTGTGAAAAAAATTATTATTTATAACAATAAAATAAACAATATGCATATTCTAGTTTAGGAAGTACAAATTTCACGACCTTAAATTTTTATTACCGATATCTGTAGTTACAAAAATGATGCCTAGTTTTTGTAAAAAGATCATGTGATCTACGATAAAACTGCCAATAATTCCCTTTAGCGTTATAATCACGGAATAGTGGGCCAAAATCGAAAATTATAGCAGTTACGAGTAAGCAGCCTGTCACAGAGTCGCAGATTAACATTGATCTTAGTATTAACGTAGATTATGATGAAGACTATTAACGTAATCTGATCTAGTAATTTGATTTTAATAACGAAGCTCATAACTAAATGTTTCAGAATTAAATGTCTTTAACCGGCACTGTGTTACACATATCTCAAGCATATTTCTTTTTCTGTACAAATTATAATAATGACATTTTTTATCTATCACGTAAGTGTATGTAGTTATTATATTAGGACTTGCATGTATAATTCGGAAAAAAATTAATGGCATATTGACATAACTGCTTGATTGTAATACATATTTACAGATGCAAGCATTTTTTTCCCTGTCTGTTTTCGAATTTTTGAAATTGAAACATGAATTTTATATAAAGTAAAATGTTTTTGAAGGTGCACAATCATGTGCAGGCATTATCAAAATGTTTACTTTTGGTTATTTTGCAAACTGTAAAAGATAAATAAAGCTTATATTTTTCTACATCAGTACACCAATTTTCTTTAACATGTTGTCTAAATTTGAAAAACCAATGAATATATAAGAACTATATAGCTATATATTTGAATATCTTATTATATTTCCTTCGATAATACTTTACCACATTGAACCAGGTATAATATGTTAACTTTTAGCTTCATTGAATAAAATTATAAAGAAAATTCCTAATATATTTAAGGCAAGTACTTAAATCTCACATAAAAGATTAATGTATTTGTTTATTTACTTACTAATTTTGAAGCGTTTAAAAAATATACATAAGCTTCAGTTTGGTTGCAACAGGAAAAAAAAACATTCATTAAATATTCATTAAAATTAATAAGTAAAGCCTTACACGTAAATTAAATTAAGATCAAGAAAATTTAACGCTTAAGGCAATTAAGTTAGTATTCTTTCAAGGTTTTCTTTTAGGGGAAGAAATAAATACCTCTAAGAAAAAATGTGTGATAATGAATAAAATATTTCCTTCGAAGACATAACTTAAAAAAAAAAATAAACGAAAGTATCTTTCTTTCTTTATAAACTTATTCTGTTGGGGGGTTTATAGGAAATTCAATTTTCTATAAAGCTGTTTATTTAAAAGAGCAAGCTAATAAAACATAAGCAATGCAACAAAGTTACGAAACAAGGAAAGTGAAGTAAACTAGTATATCAAAAGTCAACAACTCATGCAATACTTTTTATTCGCTAAATTCATTAAATTGTCATTTATTTTGAAAGAGATAAAAATTTTCGCAATTTTTCCATAGTAGCTAAATGAGATTATTAACGTAATCTGATCTAAGTAATTCAATTTCAATAACGAATCTGATAACTAAAAAGCTGGAGTATTAAATGTAATTATGAGGCATTGTTTTGAATATTTTTATTTTTTATTTTGTTTAAATTTCTGCAAAATATTTAACTTTGATACCTTTTTATCAATGACAGATGTGTTTGTAATGTAACTTAATGCAATGTTTGTTTTGTAACTTAATAGGACTTGAATATAAAATTTTGAAGGAAAAAATATTTAGCGGGGTAATGACATAATCGGTGAATCGCATAATTAAAGATGCAAGGACTTTTTTTTTTAATCTTTTACTTCTTCTTTTACTCTTTTGAAAATAGTCTATCATCAACGGGATTGTTGAGTTTTGTGTGTGGCCTGTTGTCCGGAGTCTAACATTTGTACGTGGAAGTATTACATATAATTTCTTTTACTATCACAAATCATAGTAAAACTCCCTGAATCTGATTGTTGCGATTATTTTACACTGTAATAGGTTAATGAAGTTTCTGTGGTCTGCTTGCTAGTATAAGTATGTTGGTAGAAGTGAGTATAGCAGGATTTGGTCGGATCTCTCCATTTAAGGAGTATATGACTAGAACTTCATTGTTTTCGTATTTTAAATTTGGATTCTGCCACGTATCTATAACCAGTGACGTTCGAGTATGGAATAATAGTCTTCAGCTGAGAAGCTTGATTGGGTGGTAAGGTGTTTCATTAATTGCTTCAGAATAAAAGCATATTTGGAATATACAGGATACCCGAAAAATTAGTGACATTTTCTATAAATGATCTATTTAGTTTCTCTCGTGATAGTGTGTAAATTTGGTATTAAGTATTTTCAGAGCTATTAGTGACATTTTACGTAGCAGCTTTTCTGGAGCTTCGGAATACAGTTAGAGTAGCCATCCTGATTTAATTTAATGATATAATTTAGAGAAATGTTTGGGGGTCAGCTTCTCCCCCTTTGGTATTTTAGTGCTTGAGATTCAATTGGATCTTCGATAAATTAACTGCTTTGCTCCAATGCCATCCTGTTATTGATTTTAAGAATTTTTTTTCTTTCTTATTATTACTTCTGAGTTGTTGTTATGTATTTAATTGACGCACCCGAAATGTATGCCACAACTTTAATGTTGGAACATTTATTTGTAGAAATTTAAATGTTTTTCAAGATTAAAAAGCATATCTAGACATTAACAAAATGATTATTTATTTATTTAATTATTTGTGTTTATTTATTTATGTAAAAGAAATAAGAAAGCTATAACACTTTTTTATATATTAAATAAATTTTGAAAACCTAAGAATGCATAAGAACTTGGTAACGTAGAAAAACACGAATATCTAATTATATTCCTTTTTATTATATCTTAATTAATAACTTATTAACTAATTTCTCAATTTTAACTAGCTGTTACTTTAGGGTAGTTTGTTGATAATTCAACATTATGTTAATTATTAAGGAATTGGTAATCCAAAATTAAGAAAATTTAATAAAACACGTTTATTTACATTTTTTTTTTTTTTTTACTTTTAAAATCAAATGATACAGATTCTTATGAACTCAGTTAAAAGAAAATAATAATAATTTTTCAAGATGTCATCTTCCCCATTTATTGCTAAATAATAAACATACACAAAAGTTTATTAGAATAAAATAATATAACAAAATTTAAATTAAAAAATAAATTAAATAAAAAATAAAAAACGTTAGTTGGCACAATTAATGTGTTCGGCATTTCTATACTAGTAAAAGAAAGTTTCGCTCTGTGTGTCTGTGTATCGGCGATAGCTAGGAAAATCTAACGTACGTAGAAAGCTGCAGATTTGTATCAGGATAGTACAAGGCATGTCTTCATGCACATGAGGCTCAGACTTTTATTTTATTTTTAATTAGCCGATATATTAATTAAAAACTGATCGAAAACGCATTTTTTTTCGGTAAATCGGCAAGAGCGCACGCGCATCTTCAGTCCCTGCTTGCCAGAGTATGCAGAAGGGGAGAAATAAATGCTGTTGTTGTTTGCCCATTTCTTTTTTCATATGCTAAGCGGCCATTTTTATTCAAAATAATTTTTTTTGAATAAATTTGCATAAAAGTTACATTTTTAGAAAGATCCTTAAAAAAAAAAATTGTTTGCTTGAGAGATGAGTTACATTGAAAAAATGTATAGATTCTGAGATAACTTCAGTGGAAATTAGTTTTACAGCCGAATATATCCATCCATTAAAGTAAATATACACAAGAGATTCGTTTATCGTGAGTCATAGAAATATTAAACCATGGAGGTAATCATTTGCGAAGCAAGATATCCATGGTGAAATTTGCAGCGCTGTCTGATGTCGAAAACAATTCGCATCTGTAAACGTGTCATGCGTAAAAAGAAAAAAAAAAGGCATGTTCATTTCGCTCATAACAGACGATATAATTCGTTTCAGTGAAATAATAACGATGATTTTTTTACATTGTAAAACTAGTTACAGTACGAACGCACCTCTTTTGTCTCCTTTAACGTACAATTTCCAACTTGTTTTTAATTATGGTTGGACATTACAAAGGTAAAATTATAATTTTATAAGTTGTCTTAAATAACATACATTTATCATAAAACATTATATTTAAAACTCATATTATCATAAACTCTTCCACAATAATTCCAAGTATCAGGAACACATCTTATTGAAACTTGTAAAATGCCCAACCCAGAAAATAATTCTAATAAAATATCATACAGCTGTTTTATGTATTAGATCCGATAACCTATCTATCAAATGCGTTTCCTTACTTTCTTTTCACTATATGATATACTGGTATTTTTTCGGCTTTTTCGTATCGATTGTTACATATTTCCCTAGCACGATAGGTTCGAATCCTTCATATAATCATCCTAGTCATCACTTAAAAAGTCTATTATTATTTATTCATGAAATGACAAGTAAAAAATAATTTGGTTTTTTAAGGTACTGTTATATGATATTTTAGACAGTGAAAGAACACGTACATGGAAATACTTATCTAAAAACTTGTACAAAATCTATTTCTAACTGTAATTTATGGTAATCTGTTACACGCTTACATTTATGTCAAATATATACATGCGTAACGCTGTCCATAAATATAAAAAACGGACAAAATTTAGATTTGATGTTGCTACTTTAACACAAACAGATACTGGTGCATAGATGTGTTTATTCCTTTTATATTGCAATTATTTAGACTGTTATAATAACAATGTAGACAGATTGATTGTTTCTGTTTTTCATAGATTGGTGAATTATTAAAAATATTTTATACATATCGTCATTTTATCTGAAGTATTTTTAAAGGTTTTGAGGCTATGTCACCAATATTGTAAATAATTTGTAAATAATGTAATATAAATCCAAAGTCTATAATCACTTTATGTTACATGCGATATTGGTGATAATTTTAACCCGATGTAAAAATTATTAACAGTAAACTTTTGTAAACTACCAAAGCACACACTATAAAATTAAAAAAACATATATTTTATCATTGTAAAAAAAGAAGTTAATACAAATTGCAGCACTTTCTTAAAGAGTGTTAAAAGCAAATATTTTAAGATCTAGAAAAAACGTAATACGTATATTGCACTTTAGGCGGAGATTATGCTATGAAATCTACCCCTTCAGGGATCTTAAATAAAGAATTAATCACTATAAAAAATTGCTAATTTACAAGTTTAAAAGAAAAAAGTCATTTTAACTGTTATATAAATTATGTAGGAAATTAAAGTAACTATCAAATTACCACTTATAAATGTACAATCATGTCTGGAAAAAAGTGATCAAATCCTGCTAATTCTACTGTATGTAAACTTATTAAAAATATATGAATTGACTGAGAATAATGTCTACTTATTAATGCTATCCATAAATTATGATTTGGGATCGCCTACATATAAAAATTTGCAATAACTTGAATTTAGAAAATGCTTTTATTATTTTTGACATTTTATTATTTTTTTATTTCATTTGATTCAGTTGGATCAAATCAGAAAAATCAAATATGTAGTTTATGTACATTTCTTTAATTCTTTATAGGTTTAGTAAAGAAAACATGTTAGGGTTTTACCCCTAAATTTAGAAAAAATAAACTAGGATCTCACACGGAAACATAGTGTAACATTCAACTTGTAACCAGGCATCTTTTTAAAATTTATATAAGATAAAAAACTATGAATATATAAAAAAAATAGAAATAGTCTAGGTTGATAATCTTTAATTGTATTTTCTGTGATGCAAAAGATAACGTCAGACAGTCCCTTTAGACCGTTGGAAACTAAGATATTCATATAACTGGAAAACTAGTAATAGAAATGAGATATCATTTCAACAGCGTCGATAAAACAACAATTTCGATGAGGTTGATTCCTTTTTATGAAAACATAATGCAGATCATTATTCATATTTTTTTCGAATAGGAATTTAATAATAATTTTCATATTAAAAATAAGTATTTGAACAAAATAAATGCCTAGTTTATGTTTGGATCCATTCATTATATGTATTTTTAACATATATTTCAATCGAATGTTTTTTAGAGAAAATATAAAATAAAGTTCTTAATATCGATTTAAGTTTATCATTTTCAAATGATGAACCCTTCTTTAAAAAATGAAGCAAAATTCATAAAGTGATGTACTTTTCTGGGCTTATTTGATCTAAGCAACTCATGTAAAGTGTCAAAACTGGGTTTTTCCATTTGAAATATGAAAGGAGGTGCAGTTTTTGATATGTTGATAACACCCGAAAAAAATGTAAGCATATCATTAAATAGTAGATATCATTTCCACTCGATTGATACTATATCTTTTGATATTGGATCTTTATTATACGATTTGTTGCAGCAGAATTAGTAAATGATGCTCACTTTCTTTTCAGTATTATGCCATATGGGAACTTTGATACTAGCGATATTTATCCATTTTCATGCATATTTAGGAATATGGTCAGTTGTACTTTCCTACTCAATGCATTTCTAAATCTCAAAACGGGCTATTTTACTATATTCTGCAATTATGTTAGGATTTACGGATTGAAGTGCGCTGAGTTATTATATATCCCACGTAATTTTAATCCCCAAATGCAATTAAGGCACCAGAATTTTGAAATATTTTTTTTTCTTTTATAATGTAGTGAAGAAAAACTTCTGCTTATTTTGAAATATGTTTGTTCATAAATCCTGGTGTCATTTAAAAATTTCAACATTTTAGCAACAGATGTACTTTGCCAAGTACTGAAACTGTTAAATACTATGTGTTCTTTATATGATGTCTCTCACTGAGACGAATGCTGTGTTAAATATATACTTCGAAGAAATTTAGAGACGAAATTGGCAAAATAAAGTATTAAAGTCTTAAAATATCATAAAAATAAGTAATTCGCAATTCGTTTCGGAAGAACTATGTCTTTTTCATAAGAGCACCCACTCAACTAGGTGGTTTGCATAATGTTCACAAATTAAGGATCTTGGGCCGATTTTTGCAAGTTCAAATCCAGCGCGATATGAGATAGGGTTTTCCTGGTTTGCCTCGTATTATCCCTATAATTTGGGCAACTTTCCCTTCACATTTCCCCCTCAAGACATCCCTTCTACAGCAATGGGACAAAAATTGGTCGATGCTTAATGAAATTCACCCATCCATCTTCCTTCAACAGCTACAAACTAGACCATGTTACCAATTTGAAATCAAGAGCAAGACTGTTAGGAGTTGAAAGAGAATTAGACAAGAGGGAGCAAATAGCCAACAAGAAAATAAAGAGGTTTCAACCAGCCAGTAGATGACACAACAAAACAAGAATAGAAATATGAAAAAATTGAATACAAAGACATATACAACGGAGAAAAAAAACATAAGATATTATATAATATACAAAATGCGAAACAAAGAAGAAATGAAAACAGAAAATAAATTAAATTACAAATTAAATAAAAGGTTATTTAGTTAAGCAGAACAGAGAGCATAGTGTAATCAGGTTTTTCATTAACGATACCATCACTTTTAACATAGATAGGTAAATATTCAAAAATTACCTAAATCAGAAATAAAATTGGCATTAAAATTTTTTTAACATTTTGAAAGCTATGTCCGGAATTCCAAGAAAACTTAGCTATAGAATGTTTCGAAATTTCTTGTTCAGAAACATAACGGGAAGCATAGCATTTTATTATAAAATTGGCATGATTTCCTTCTCTAAAATTCCGTTAGATTGTTGTCCGTTTTGGTACTGATACTAGTGATTAGATTCCCGCATAGAGAATATTTAATGCTCATTCTAATTTAAAACTAGATACAAGTAGGTTAATGAGGATGTCTTTTTGCGATATGTTTATTTATTTTATTTTTTTTTTCAAATAAGGAATGCTGTTTAAAAATGGCTACAGTGTCTATGGGGATAACAGCGATAAGTTACCGATGTCAATGACTCCAAACATGGATAATGATAGCCGCGTGAGTAAATGAGATAGCATTTAACCTGCAGTTTTACAATAAACCGATTTCAATATTACAGTGACAGACGTAACATCGTGAACAACAGAATAAAATAATCGTACTTTCTCAATGTATAAATCCTCATACGCATTCAAAATAAATCATTTAATATTGTTTCCGTGAAGCTATATTTCTTATAAATGCAAAAATTCTCATCCATTACAGCTAGTTTACTGATTTACCTTTGTGATAAATATAAAGATGTACCTTGAGATTTTAGAGAAAATATTATTCATTTTTAACTCATTTATTACATATTTAACCCACATACTTCTTTAACAAAAATTGAAATTTTAGAAAAAAAAAAATGTTTCCTTGTACCACACCATAATCGTCATATTGGTTTGAAAAAATAAAAATAATATTCTGGTAAAGTAATTAAATCTAAGCAACACATATCTGTAATTATTAACTTTATCATAAATACACAATTATTATAAAATTATAAAATTATAAAATATTTATTTCTTAATAATTTAAGTAATAGGTGAACAAGAATGAAAAGTTATTTCTAAATTACAGTAAAACAAATATTTAATTTAAGCAAATATCACTTCTTTTAAAAATTACATGTTCCCAATAGGTTGCTCTTAGATATTTTCGTTATTTAATTTTCATTTATTTAACAGCTCCGGGACCGGCATCCCATATACGAATTTTATTCGGTTGCCACCACTTTTTTAAACAGTTAACTTTATATATAATCACGAAAATGTTCTAATTAAGAAAGGTGATTGCATTTCTTTATTACTGGTATTAATGTCATATCCTGTATGCAGCTTTTAAAGGCGTATACTGATTTGAGAGGGAACCCATGGTCCCGAAGGGGTTAAGAACGTTTAATCTGGAAAAACGAGAAAACTTTCTCTGTCTGCGTAAAAATTCTATAAAAATGTTATTCTCTCAAATCATGTTTTATTTATTTTTATTTATTCCTTTTTTTTGGGAGGGAGGTAAATGAATGTTTCTAAATTATTACATAATTACTATGAAAACAGACATATATTTTTCTTTTAATACAACAGATTTTTAAATCCTGACAGAATTTTATTTTATTAAATAAAACAAAAGATAATGACTACAGACTTAATTATCCAGAGTATCCACAAAAATAGTGGCTTAAAATGTGTCTGTTTTTTCTTATTAAGTTATATATAATTAAGGATCAGGATGAGAAACGGTGATAGTTCAATTCCTGTAAGGTGAGAGAATGTATATGTGTAATCTTGCGTGTAGAGTCCTGCATAGGGTTGAAAATAATCCGATTTTAAATAAACCAACTCATAAACACGGGGTTGGTGTTTTCTTTTCTTCTTTTTTTTTTTTTTTTTTTCGTTGCGAGCAACATACGGTTCGGATTGACTTTGGTTTTTTTGTGTTGGAATTTCACTCCATCGGATCGCATTCAGGGGGACCCGATTTTTCAAAAAAGCTTAATTTTTTTTTTTCAAAAAAAAAAAAAAAAAAAAAAAAAAAAAAAACTATATACTTTTTAAATTTATGAGATTAGATGTGTGTATTTTTCCACATAAAATATAAAATTATTATTAGAGGTATAATTGTAGACTATTTTTCAGTAATTGTAATAAAATATGTGTTAAATTTCTTCCACTTCGTGTTCGAGTTCAAGTATTTCTCTTTCGGGTTCAAATATTTCAGATTCGTTTCGGATTGAATTTGATTTTCGCGTTGTGTTTAAGCGGAATTTTTAGCCATATGGTTTTTACATGAGCGGAGTACAATCGTTTGGTAGCTTTGGATCTTGCCAAAATGAAGATTGCCCTTTAGACATTAATTTAAAATAAGAATAAAGGGGAAATAGAAAATACAACCACGTAAATAAACTCCGATGGATATATAGTTTGTGCTTATCACTAACCCCCCCCCCCCCCGCCGTTCTTCAATTCATTTAAAAGATAGTTTCACAAAGTGCATAAAAAATAGAACACATATTATTCACTTTCATGCTGTGACTTTTAGATTCATTAAATAAATATATATCAAACCTTTCCAAGAGCTTTTACATTACATCATAGCAGTCTACTGATTTTATAATAGCTCCTTTCAAAAGCATTTTTAATAGTTAAAAAAGAAAACTTTAATATATAAAAAATTTAAAAATACCTTTTCCAGGACAAAATTATTAATGCCGGCATCAGTATCAGAATTACTTTATCATTGAAAAAAAAAAGAACACATATTACTTATTAATATCACAGATCAGTGTCCAACAAAATGATAAATTTTGTTATTAGAATTTATAGAATAAATATGTAATTAGACTTTCATGATTTTACTTTCAGATTCATTAAATAAATATATATCAAACATTTCGAAGAGCTTTTACATTGCATCATAGCAGTCTGCTGATTTTACAATTGCTCCTTTCAAAAGCATTTTTAGCTGTTAAAAAAAAAAAAAAAAAAAAAAAAAAAAAAACAATTTATTTAAAAGAAAAAACCTTTTTTAGGAAAAAAATTATTAATGCCGGCATCAGTTTCAGAATTTCCTTATCATTGAAAAAAAAAAAAGAACACATATTACTTATTAATATCACACATCTGTGTCCGACAGAATGATAAATACAACCAAGGCAAACACATGCTAAAGCATGTTTGAAAAAAAAGTTTAGCATAAAAAAAGAAAGAAAGAAAAGCTTTTATTTTTATTTTATATAAAGAAAATATATTTTTAATGCAGGACTGTGAAATCTATAAACTAATTTGTCTTTGTCAGTCACGAGTTTATGTTTCCTGCATAATTTCTTCTACTGCTAACAAAACTGATATGCTGTATCCGATGGGAGTTAAAGAACACATAAATAAATTCGTAAGTAGCTCACAACAAATATGTCAAGAAGTTATTATTATTATTATTTTATCATCTTCAGATTATTGAATACATAAAAATACTGTATTTTGAATAGCCTTTACACTAGTATATATTTAGATAGCGTGTGCGACGTAATTTTAAAATTTAGGAAAACATTGAAAAAAAGGGTAAAATACGAAAGAAAACTTTCATACATATTTCATATAAAACAGGAAGTTTATATATTTGTTTAACAAAGTAATGCCAAATTTATACTCCAAATTGTTTTATTACGACTTTGAATTTAAGTTTCCTTTCATTACATCTTCCGCTGCTAACTCGACAGATTTTCTGTTTGATAGAAACTACAAGAAAGCAATTAAGTAAATAGCAGTAATCTGTGAGGCGGCGATATTTCCAGTTAACAATTTTTCGAAACTGATCTCTAAATATGTAATTGTCTTAAATTGTCTTAATCAATCAAAAGAAACAAAAAATAATTAATTTCAAATTTATACTTTTAACACCTTTAACTCCATTCAGGAAGGGTGTCTCGTATACATTCCATGTACCGAAGTATGATTTTTTTTTTACTTTCTTCTATTATAATACAAGCTGGAAATTGTACGTCAAACATGACAAATGAGGTGCGTTCATACTATAGCTAGTTATATAAATATTCAGATCTTTTAATTCTGTGAATTGAATTATATCGTCTGCAGCTTAGTTTCAGCAATAAATTAAGTATCTAGGTCGCTTGACGAATAAACCTCGGATGCTCCTATAACAAGAAAGCACTGATTTAAAAAAAATTCAAATTTCTTAATAAATATTTTTATTAATATCTTCTAAAGTTTTGATTCGATTTTCATAAAATTGGAAATGTCTCGACAAAATTCTGCTAAGATAATATATCCTAAATTTCAAACCATTCGGTTGGGTTGTTTTTGCGTTGTTATATGCGGACAGACGGACAGACAGACGGCCGGACCAGACTAAGAAAATAGGTGCTACGTATTTATATAATTACGACAGCACCTAAAAACGGCCATCAGCAGTCAAGATACCGGTGAATGCGGAGTTGTGTGCCGCAAAATCGCAGAGCCAAATCGAAAAGAGCGGTGTCCAGATTTTGGATGTTTCCGCGAGCGGTGGCAAACATTCATATTCGACAAACCGTTCTTTTCACTTTGGCATTGTAAAGTTATGGCGCTCGAGACCCTATCCACGACCATAGTGAAAACTAACAGCCGTTTCCGTCATAAATAAGGCAAGATCAATATAATAAATTATAACACCTTGTAATAAGAATATATTTCTTTTAAATGCTAAAAGGTGTAAATTAACAACGTAATACAAATTAAAATAACTTTTATTAGGTTGTTTTACATGGTTCGATGCACTCCGAGTCATTTTCAAAAACAAATGAGAATATTCCATAATTGCACGGGCTTTGAAGTTATTATTTTCATGCACTTTTTAAAAAATTACGCACGTTATCTATTATTTTTTACTTTACTTGATTGTTTATTTTCATATCTGTGACCATATATAACGTGCATAATTTTTAAAAAAAGTGCATGAAAATAATAACTTCAAAGCCCGTGCAATTATGGAATATTCTCATTTGTTTTTGAAAATGACCTGGAGTGAGTCGAAACATGTCAAACAACCTAATAACAGTTATTTTAATTTGTATTATGTTGTTCATTTACACCTTTCAGCATTTAAAAGAAAAGGCAAGATCAATTACATAATTGAAGATAGAATTTTATAAAATTGTTAACAACAAATGTTGTTGTCTCCGGAACTACAGAGTGGCCAAGATATTTTAGGCCCGGTATACAGAAGCACAAATACTGAATAAATTTTAATTAAAAGTAGTAAATACAGAATTTTATGAATAACAACACCTCCTGTGAACTATTGAATCTTCAGTATGTTGTTATCCATAATTTTCTGTTTTTACTACTTTTAAATGGCTGAGAGGTTTGGGAGTCAAAGCTGGTAGACGGGAGGCGCTGGATTCAAACCCCTGTCGCACTTATCGACCTAACCTTCGGAGTTTTCCTTGGTTTTCTTTGAACTTTGACGTAAATACGGGTTAGGATTCCATAGAAAGAACCCCACGGTGGGCACTTTCCCCAGGGCCTATATCCCTCGTATAGATAATCGGCCGTCATAAAATCAACCAACCAACTACTAGTTTTAAATAAAAATTAGTAAGTATTTGTACTTCTGTATACCGGGCCTCTTTTATCTTGACCACTCTGTATAAGTCGCTCAGCCCAAATATGAAAAGAAACTGACTTTCATGATGTTAGCTTTAGATTCATTAAATAAATATGTGTCAAACATCTCGAAGAGATTTTACATTGTATCATACCAGTCTGGTGATTTTATAATTGCTCATTTCAAAAGCATTTTTAATAGTTAAGAAAATAATCTTCAATCTATATATATGTATATAAAACTTTTGCAGGACAAAATTATTAATGCCGACATCATTATAGTCATTCAAAAAGCAGATAAACTGTCCATCGAATTTTTCTTTCATAAAATACCATGTATTACATGCTGAAGAAGTAAAATATTAATCATTATCAAACTGATGATAATGATTGATTACAAACAGTGATTGATGACAAACTAAATATTAAATTTGCGTTAAAATGTTTAGTAAAATTATGAGATTAATTAAAATATTTTTAAGTATTATACAAACTTTTCAAAAACTTTATGTCGTATATTGTCATTTAAATAAATGCGTCATTTAAAATTTAAAAAATACATGAATACATGAATATGAAAAGAAACTGACTTTCATGATGTTACTTTCAGATTCATTAAATAATTATATATCAAACGTTTCGTAAACTTTTATATTGAACCATAGCTCTCTGGTCATTTTATAATTGCTCATTTCAAAAGCATTTTTAATAGTGCAAAAAAAAATCTTCAATATACAAAATAAAAAAAACCTTTTAAGGACAAAATTATTAATGCCGGCATCATTATGCTCATTTCAAAAGCAGACAAACTGCCCGTCGAATTTTTCTTTCGTAAAATACCACATATTATATGCGGAATAAGTAAAATATTTCGATTACTATTGATTTTAACAAACCAAACATTAAATTTGCATTAAAATATTTTGAAAATTTAGTAGATGAGTTAAAATATTTTTCAGTATAATACAAACTTTGTAAAGACTTTATGTCGTATATTGTCATTTACATAAATAAGTGTGTCATTTAAAATTTAAAAAATACATAAATATTATTATTCTTTTTAAAATATATTTTAGAAAAGAAATAAAAAATCCATTAAGAAAAAATACCACTTAATATTTATTTTTAAATTTCTTCTGAAAGGAGAATGTTAATTTTATAACAGGATGCAGACAATTAAATCAAATGAAAATTGTCTTAAACGTTAAGTTTCTTATAGAACTTTTTTTTTCTATTAGATTTTAGCAAAAAAAATTGTTAACAACAAATGTAGCTGCGACCGGAACTATACGTAGCTCGCCCCAGATATGAAAAGTAACTAACTTTCATGATATTACTTTCAGATTCATTAAATAAATATGTATCAAACATTCCGAAGAGCTTTTATATTGAATCATAGCAGTCTGATGAATTTATAATTGCTCATTTCAAAAGCAGTTTTAATAGTGAAAAAAAAAAGAAAAAAATCTTCAATTTATAAAAAAAAACTTTTGCTGGGCAAAATTATTAATGCCGGCATCATTATATTCATTTCAAAAGCAGATAAACTGCCCGTCGAATTTTTCTTTCGTAAAATACCACATATTATATGCGGAAGGAGTAAAATATTTCGATTACTATTGATTTTAACAAACCAAATATTAAATTTGCATTAAAATATTTAGTAAAATTGGGAGATGAACTTTAAAGTACATAATAAAAACTTTGTAAAGACTTTATCTCGTATATTGCCATTTACATAAATAAGTTTGTCATTTAAAATTTAAAAAATACATAAATATTATTATTATTTTCTGAAAAATATATTTTAGAAAAGAAATCAAAAATCCATTAACAAAAAAACCATTTAATATTTATTTTTAAATTTCCCGTGAGGAGAATGCTATTTTTATAACATGATGCAGAAAATTAAATCAAATGAAAATTGTCTTAAAATTAAGTTGCTTATAGAACTCTTTTTTTTTCTATTAGATATTTTAGAAAAAAAAAATTTAACAACAAATGTAGCTACCACCGGAACTGTAAGTAGCTCGCCTCAAATATGAAAAGACACATTAACTGAATTTCATGATGTTACTTTCAGATTCATTAAATAAATATATATAAAACATTTCGAAGAACTTTTACATTGCATCATAGCAGTCTGATGATTTTATAATTGTAATGCTCCTTTCAAAAGCATTTTAAATAATTCAAAAAAAAAACTTCAATATATAAAAATTAAAAAGAAACCTTTTTCAGGACAAAATTATTAATGCCGACATCATTATATTCATTTCAAAAGCAGATAAACTGCCCGTCGAATTTTTCTTTTGTAAAATGCCGCATGTTATATGCGGAAGAAGTAAAATATTTCGATCATTATCAAATTGATGATAATGATTCATTTTAACAAACTAAATATTAAATTTGCATTAAAATATTTAGTAAAATTAGGAGATGAATTAAAATATTTTTATTTAAACGTTAAGTTTCTTATAGAACTCTTTTTTTTCTTCTATTAGATATTTTAGCAACAATATCCATAAATAATTTCTGAAAGTAGAAAAATTACATCATTTATTTGATTTCAGAAAAATTTAACACATTAAGTGTATCATAGAATATGTTTAAAGATATTTTTGATGTCACAGATTTTTTAAAATTCTCTTCTTTTCTTATATTATAATAATAATTATTATTTTCTCATACAGATAAAACAAAAGATAGGCTGATATAAAATTTGTATTGGTTTACTAAAAAGTTGTTTTTTACGCCATTCAAAATTCGTTTTTTTTTTAAATAAAATTTCATCGAAAAACTAATATTAACCATAATTTAAGTTTCCACATTAAAAAAAAAAAAAATCTAACATATGGCAGTCCATAGGATATATATTTTAAGAAAATTTTTGAAACAATATTTTAATTATTAATAGATATATGGATATTATAAATTTAGGTAAATGCATTTTTTAAGTTTTAAAACATATTCAAGCAATAATTAATAGGTATAATATGTCTGAAAAAAATTAGTACTTACAAGTATTGTCTGATATAAAAATTTGTATTGGTTTACTAAAAAGTTCTGTATTTTACGGTATTCAAAATTTATTTTGTTAAATAAAATTTCATCGAAAAACTAACATTAGAAATAATTTAAGTTTCCACATAAATTTAAAATAAAATCTAACATATGGCAATCCATAGGATATATTTTTGGAAATTTTTTGAAACAATATTATAATTATTAATAGATATATGAATATTTTAAGTTTCTGTAAATGCATTTTTTAAGTTTTAAAATATATTGAAGCAATAAGTAATATGAATATTATGTCTGAAAAAAATTAGTACTTACAAGTAAGTCTCTTCAACCCAGAAATAATATTTTTTCTCAGATATGAATGACAAAGAGGATCCTCAGAGGACGAAAGTATGGGGAAGTGGAAAAGCAAGAGTTAGAACTCTTGGATACCCGCTTTCTTATATTCACAGAGTTTTGCCAGGGGTTGCCAGTTTGTCGCACTTTAGTTTGTTCGCCAAACATGAGAGAAAAGGACGCCAAAGTATCAAATGGTAATTTCATTACTTGAATTACTCATAAGCGTCTATATAATGATATTAGAAATGATGTGAGACGATATTGCTGATAAATTTAGCAATTGTTCATAAATATAAATAGTTTTACTGTTGTCACAGTTAAATTACTCTGATCTTTATAAGTGTAATATATTTAAAGATGCATTATTAATATAAGTCCCAGTTGTCTTTATGAATGGTTAACTACTGTTTCTGACTAATATATTTATAAAACTATTGTTTCATCATCAATAAAAGGAAAAACTGTCATTAACGAAGTGTTTTAATAAGTCAGATTATTTAACACATTTCTCGGCTAACAAAAAAATAAAGAAAGAAAGAAAGAAAAGAAAAAAACTTTTTAAATTTATGGCTGTTCTGAAATCTAAACGGGTTACTTTATGACCCCTTTTTTAATTCATTTTTGTTCGCAAATGCATGAAATTGGCAGGTGTTCTTATTCAGAAACAATGTAATCGAAACACGTTTTCCATTTTTTAGTAAAGGCAGAAGATTTTTCAGAAAATAGTGTCGAAGTCTGTGTTTTGAACCAAATTCACGACGCCGCAGATAGAGAAACTCGGAAAACGTGTTTATTAAAGTTCCAAAAGGGTTTATTAATTCCAAACTGCTTCCACAGTCAGGCCTGCCAATTTTATGCCTTTTTAAAAATGAGTCTGAGATTGTGTCAGAATGTTTCGCGTTGTTGAGCAGGCCATTTTAGAACCACCTTAAAGCAAAACGTGTTCAGCATAAAAAGTTTATATATGTCGTAGGCTAATTGGAGAATCATCTCCCTTTTCCCAATCAGCCTGCTATTTTTCAGGCCTATTACAAAGAGCCTAGACAGCGTTAGACTAATTGTAATATGGTCATTTATTTCTCAATCAACCTGATAATTTTTAGACTTATTGCAAAGATCCCAGATAGCATTAGGTTAATTGAAACTTATGCCTATTTAGAAAATGACGAGCTCTTTGTCAATAAATGGTGTTGTAACCTGAAAATTCCATTCGATGTCGACCCAAACACTACAGAAAAATTTCACCGAAGCGTAATTCGATCCTAAAAGGACAAAATAAATTCCTTCGATTTATAAACCGACCCGTACCAGAAAACTGAAGTTAACCCGAAACCCGAGCAGAACCCGACAAAAAAATCCATCGAATCGTAATCCGATCCAAACCCAACCCGAACCTAAAAATTCGAAGTTAAAGAGTAACCGAAACCGAACAAGACATACAAATTCCATCGAACCGTAACCCGATCCGAACCCGACAAAATAAATCACTTCGTGTCGCGACACGACCCGAACCAGGAAAAAAAATTCACCGAACCGTAACCCGACCCGAACCTAAAAATTCGAAGTTAAAGAGTAATCCAAACCGAACAAGACATAAAAGTTCCATCGAACCGTAACCCGATCCGAACCCGACAAAATAAATCACTTCGTGTCGCGACACGACCCGAACCTGACAATCCAAGTTAACACAAAGCCCGACCCGAACCAGGAAATAAATTTCATCGAACCGTAACCCAAGCCGAACACGAGAAAATAAGTTCCTTCGTCATGCAACTCGAACCGAACCAGAAAATTGAAGTTCTCCCGAAAGCCGACACGAACCAAACAACCGACAAAATAATTTTCGTCGTCATGCATCAAGGCTAGAATTTGAAAATTGATGTTCACTCGAAACCCGACCAGAACCCGTACAAATAAATCCATCGAAACGTAACCCGATCGAACCCGACAAAATAAATTCCGTCGAAACGCAACCCGATCCGAACCTGATATTTCAAGTTAATCCGAAACTGAAAATTTAAATTAACCCGAATCCCGACCCAAACGCGATAATTTAAGTTAACCAGAAACCCGACGCAAACCCGAGAAAAAATTACCATCACCCCGAAACCGACTCGAACCAGACAAAAAAAAATATTGAAGAGTAACCCGATCCGAACTTGACAAAATAAATTTCTTCGTGTCGCAACCCGACCCGAACCTGAAAATTGAAGTTAACCCGAAAGCCAACCCGAACCAAACAAATAAAAATCCATCGATACGTAATCCGATCCTAACCTGGCAAAATAATTATTGGTTTTTAGGTTTCGAGTTAAAATAAATTTTCAGGTTCTTCTCGGATTGCAAGACGAAGGAATTTATTTTTTCGGGTTCGGATTAGGTTATGCTTCGATGGGTTTTTTGTCGGGTTCGGGTCGGGTTTCGAGTTAACTTCAATTTTCAGGTTCGGGTTGGGTTGCATGACGACGAAAATTATTTTGTCATTTTTGGATCGGGTTAACGATCAATGGATTTTTCGTCTTGTTCCGGACGGGTTTCGCGTTAATTTCAATTTTCTGGTTCGGATCGGGTTCCGTGACGACGAAATTTTTTTTGCCGTGTTCGGATTGGATTACGTATCGATGGATTTTTATTTCTTTAGTTCGGGTCGTCTTTCGGGTGAACTTCAATTTTATGGTTCGGTTCGTGTTGCATGACGACGAAAATTACGGATAGGGTTTCGGATAGGGTTTGGGTTCGATGGAATTTTTTTCCTCGTTCGGGTCGGGTTTCGTTTTAACTTCGATTTTCAGGTTCGGGTCGGGCGCGACACGAAGTGATTTATTTTGTCGGGTTTGGATCGGGTAAGGTTCGATGGAATTTTTATGTCTTGTTCGGTTTGGGTTACGCTTTAACTTCGAATTTTTATGTTCGGGTCGGGTTGCGACATGAAGGAATTTTTTTTGTCGGGTTCAGATCGAGTTACGGTCCGATGGATTAATTTTGTCGTGTTAGGGTCGGGTTTCGGGCTAAATTAAATTTTCGGATTTTGGTCGGGTTTCGGGTTAGCATAAATTTTCAGGTTCGGTCGGGATTCGGGTTAACTTCAATTTTTAGTTTCGAGTCGGGTTGCGAGACGAAGGAATTTATTTTTTCGGTTTCAGATTGGGCTACGGTTCGTTGGATTTTTTTGTCTGGTTCGGGTCGTGTTTCGGGTTAACTTGAATTTTCGGATCGGGTTGCGTGACGACGAAAATTATTTTGTCGAGTTCGGATAGGGTTAGGAATCAATGGATTCTTATTATTCGGGTTCGGATAAGCTTTCGGCTAAACTTCAATTTTCCGATTCGGGTCGGGTTGCTAGATGTCGGGTTCGGAACGGGTTACTGTTAAATGGTTTTTATTATCTGGTTCGGGTCTTGTTAGAGACTTGGAACTTCGTATTTACTTAGTATGTAATAATGGGAAGAAGCTTATTGAATTTCATTAACCTCGATTATCCGGAACTATTTTTTTCGGACTCTCGAAATAATCGTTCTGATAAAAAGTACATAAAATTTTTCGAAATTGTTTATTTTAAGGAGCGATTATACAAGGCAATAAAAAAAAACATAAATTTTGCATCAAGAATGTTGTCGATCGGATAATGAGTTGCCGAGATATTTGTAATCCTATTTTCAACACTTTGATTTTTCATGACCCTGTATTTCATCCCAATTTCAATTCAAATATATATTTTAATTGGAAATGAGACGCTTATTTCGACGCAATAAACTGTTAATTAATATGATTATCAATTTTGGAGTTATAAGGATGTTTCTTTTACGCAATTCAGTAATAGAGCATTTAAAGTTTATGACGTCATCAAGCCAGGATTTTATTCGAATTGCAATGCATTTTATAAAAAGTTTACACATATTTTATTTTCATATTTTATATTATGCAAATCCATGATGGGTAAGTATTACGGTAGCCCCGAACGATTAGTTTTTATTCTTAAATGTTTAATTTAAAAATAAAATACGCTTTTTGAAGTATTATGTATGAGACTAACTGACATGCCCGGCATTGCCCGGGTCCGTGATAATAACCTTAAAAATACATAAAATCAATGTTGAATGATTTTATATTTTAAAATGAATATCTATCCAAACGAACTAAAGGACCGTCGTTATAGTTATTGTCGATTTAGAGTAGATTTAATTTCTGACGTTTTGATATATTAAACTTCCAATTCTGATCAAAAGTTCCTGAGGAAATCTAAATAATATAAAGCGCTCTCTCACCTTCCCTCTTTTAAACTCAAAATAACATACAGTATTAGCCAAATTATTAGTTAGATTCGAAATTTATATTGTATTTTGTTTTATTACATTATATTTTAACAGAATAATAAGGCTACTATTATTTGTGACTCGTCCTATAGCTAGTAAAACACGCCAGGACACATTACCGTTATCTTTTTATGCGTGAAGGTTTCGCTACTATACTCCATTGTGAAATTTGGTAATTTTTGAAATTCAATATTTGAAAAACGGCATAATCATTAGATTAGAAATTTATATCAAGAAAAATGCATTTTTTTATCTTTCTAACGCAGTTTGCCTAACAATTTTGTGACAAATACTTTTCGAGCTATTAATTTTTTCAGTAACTTCAAATGTTCCATTTTCCAAGATTAATCTGTGGCAACGATTAGCAAAAAACCCAGTCGTCAGCATCGCATATTTTTTTTATTATTAAAGAGGATAGTAGAAAGTTTTGGAATTGACACATCCAACAATTTTTAATTTATTATTATTTTTAAACAAACCACGGCTTCCGTTTAAAGTGGATTTTATTATGCACATATAAGTTTATGTAATATACACTGCAAAAACTAAACTGCAGCTGGGATGCCATTATTATACTGTAAAATCAACATTTTTTTTTCAGTTTACTTACTATTCTGGTATGATTGCTTGTTATAGGAAAAAGAAATCAAATTGTTCAAAAAATGTCAAATTATTAAAATTTTCTAAATAACCTTCGTTATAAATCTTGTAAAGTGTGATTTAAACAATCTTCCGACAACAATCAATTATGAGGCCTTTACATTTGATTATCAACCTAACCTTCATCAAAGAGTTCAAAATACTTTAGAGCCAGTCGAATGTGCCAATCACAAAACTTTCTTCTATCTCACACAGGTTTCGCATACACTAAAAGAATCAACACCAATTTATATCAAGGTCCAACTGAATCTAAAAGTTTTATTAAATTCCGTGCATTAGTTCAAGAGATATGATTATTGCTAAAATCGTGTAAATCCTGCAAAATGTAGCATAGCAGCACCACCTGTTGGGAGATTTAGACCAAAACCTAATCAACAACAACTTATGTCAACGTCTAACTGAATCTGAAGTTTCATGAAAATCCGTGTATTAGTTCTGGAGATATAGTTATCGTAATAAAAATGAAAAAAGTAGCATAGCAGCGCCTCCTGTTGGGATATTTAAACTAAAGCGTAAGCATCATCTATTTATGTCATGGTCTAACTGAATCTGAAGTTTGATGAAATTCCATGCATTAGTTCTTGAGATATAACTAATGATTGAGATATTGTCCTAAACACTGAATAAAAAGAAGTAGTTTTGAAAGGCAATTATTTAAAATATTTCAAAACAGATTTTTTTTGCTATATTTAAAATATTTGGCTTTTACATATTTGTTAATCATAAAGTCAAAAGCTGAATGTAGTTAATCTTTAATCTATTAATCCTGACATATGAGATGGGAAAAATTAGCGATAAATAACAGAACTAATCTTATTATAAAAAGTGACATATGATATATCAGTAAAATTTTATCATATATAATACAAACTAAATAACATAAATTATTACATTTTTTTACCCATCCATAGATACTGAAGAAATGGCTAATATTATAAATACGAAAATAGACACAGAATATACAGACGATGATATCAGAAATACATTACTAAGTGCAACGAATTTAGTACTAAGGGAAAAATACTTTAAACTTAATAACCAGATATATAAACAAATAAAAGGCGTACCGATAGGATCTCCAATATCAAATACAGTAGCTAAATGGAAAAGGCGAATATTTGAGAAGACTATTATAAATGTCTTAAAAGATCTAAACAAAATACGGGTAAGATACGTGGACGATATATTTGTAATCACTAAGAAAAGAACAAACTTCCCCCACCCTTACTGGAAAATTTAATCCATACGATCATAATATACAATTTACCATAGAGATCGAAAAAGATAACGCACAAACATTCCTGGACGTACAACTCATTTGATCAGAAAATAAACTACTAATAATAGTATTCAGAAAACAAAATGCAAATGTTCACATAGTCTCAAAATACTATATAACCCCTTTCCCACACAAGATAGCTGCTATAAATACATGAATTTATAGGGCCCTTAAGGTATGTTCAACAGAAGACCTCTTATACGCTGAAATAAACAAAATGAAAACAATAGCTAAGGATGCAGGATACGCCAAAAAAACAATACAGAAGTTAATCCGAAAAGCGATGTCAAGATATGATAGAATACAACCAGCTCAAAAAGAAATAAAATTCAATTCCGTTTATAAAAGGCATTTCCCTAAAATTGAAAAGAGAAATAATAAAATTGGAATAAATACTCCCATCACCCCAGATCCATCGATTTTCAAATTAATCCGATCAGACAAAGATAAATTTAATCATCAACAGACATCAGGTATATACTGGATTAATTTCAACAATAACGAAGGAAAAGCTATTTCGTATATAGGTATGACAAAAAAGAAAATTGAAGAACAGAAAGAACACTGAAGAGACATAAACTTAAATAAATCAACCTCTGCAATAACCAGATTAAACAACAAATCTCCAATTACAATAGACTTCAATAATGTTGAAAAATTAGCCAATTATAATAATTTAAACTACGCATTACAGAGGGAAGCCATAGAAATATATACATCAAATTCGGAAGCATGCAATGATATGACTCACGCAAAAATAGTTAAGAGATAGCGACATGTGTTACTAGGAAAAAGCAAAATGGGGTTTTTCAACAGATTGACTGACGAAGCAGAAAACATAACATCAGTGACTGAAGATGCCTGAGAGTGACAGATGAAAATATTTTTACTATTTTACAATTTTTAACGCATTGACTAGTTTTATGAGTTTTATGTAGTTTTTAAAAGTATTTTTAAGACTTTTAGACATGTACACAGCTTGTTTATGTGTTTGAAAATAAAATAATGTCTGTGAAAATGGGTAGTGCAAAGAATTATTAAATTACATTTTGAATATGTTTATGAAACATAAATGTTTTTAGTAATATCAATTAATCAAAATTAAGTTTATGTACGCCAATAATAGTTAACAAAAATTTCAAGAGATAATCAAAAGCTATATTTTGAGTTAAAATTATTTACATAAGCGTATTACCAACTACTGTAAAAAATAACATGCAATATTGTCAATTATTGTAGATAATTTCTATGTCAAAAATAACGATAAATAATTTAATCCTTGGTCTTTAGTATTTCGCATGGAGAAAATATTTTAATAAATTTGCAGTTTGGGACGAAGCTAAGATCTTGGAATGTTATTCTGGCTTAACTGTTACGCATTATCATAATTATCATTATTCTTAATATGTCCTCATCATTAAATACAAAATTGCGATTAAAATAATGTTTCATAACAACGCGATAGTAACAATTTTAGTATTCATTAAAGCCCATGAGATAAAATAAAATTCGCGTTTCTTCTTTTATTAGTTGCTCATGATCCTGTTGATATCATTGTTCTTAAAAAAGGCCAGAAATTTAACATTTGGTTAATAACAGATATTATTATCACGAATTGTTATTAGAAATTATTAGGCTGTGAAACATGCACAAAATGTAAATTGTGTTTATATTGGTGTGAATCAGCTTGATGTCGAACGTTAGAAAAACAACAGTTTGTGTAATGTTAGAATATATTTTATAACTTTTAATAAAATCAATAGTTTTGAATTATTTTCATCATATGATATTGTTGCTATAGAAATAACTTCCAAGCTAATTAAGTAAAAAAGTATCTATTCCTCTTATAGAAATTTGAATGCAACTTACAACTATATATATTTTCATTTTTTTTTATTTGATTATCGCTTTCTAATTTAATAATAAATACAAATTTGATGACTTCTGAACAATTGCTTCACTTCTAAAAATTTTTTTAGGTTTTTACTTACCCATCATATGTAGTATAGGGTAAGTCTTGTAATCGTTTTGAAAATCGAAATTTTTTTTTGACTTATATACACGTTTCAGACACTGAAGATTCCGAAAAACATATTTTTAGAAAAAAAAAATTGCCGTCCGTCTGTCTGTGTGTCCGTAAACGCTCTGTCTCCCGAACAAATTGCGATAGAAACTTGAAATTTGATATGTACTTAGTATGTATTAATGGGAAGAAGCTTATTGAATTTCAGTAACCTCGATTATCCAGAACTATTTTTTTCGGACTCTCGAAATATTCGTTCGGATAAAAGGTATGTAAAAATTTTCGAAATTGTTTATTTTAAGGAGTGAATATGAAAGACAATAAGAAAACATAAATTTTGCATAACGAATGAAGTTGATCGGATAATGAGTTGCCGAGATATTTGTAATTACATTTTTCACACTCTTCGATTTTCCATGACCCTGTATTTCATTCAAATTTAAATTCAAAGAGATATTTTAAATGGAAAAGAGACGCTTCATCCGAAGCAGTAAACAGTTAGTTAATATGATTATCATTTTAAAACTTATAAGGATGTTTCTTTTACGCAATGCAGAGATAAAGCATTTAAAGTTTATGACGTCATCATGCCACGATTTTATTCGAATTGCAATGAATTTTATAAATAGTTTACACATGCTTTATTTTCATATTTTATATTATGTATATCCATGTTGGGTAAGTATTATGGTGGACCCCAACGACTAGTTTACTTACCCATCATACGTAGTATAGGGTAAATCTTGTAATCGGTTTAAAAATCAAAAAAAAAAAAAATAGATTGATTTACACGTTTCAGACACTGGAGATTCCGATAAACACATTTTTAGAAAGAAAAAATGCCGTCCGTCTGTCTCTGCGTCTGTGTGTGTCTATCACCCGAACAAATTGAGATAGAGACTTGAAATTTAGTATGTACTTAGTATGTAATAATGGGAAGAAGCTTATTGAATTTCAGTAACCTTGATTATCCGGAACTATTTTTTTCGGACTCTCGAAATATTTGTTCTGATAAAAGTTATATAAAAGTTTTCGAATTTGTTTGTTTTAAGGAATGAATATAAAAGGCAGTAATAAAACATAAATTTTGCATGAAGGATAAAGTCGATCGGGTAATGAGTTGCCAAGATATTTGTAATTCTATTTTCCACCCTCTTCGATCTTTCATGACCCCGTATTTCATCCAAATTTCAATTCAAAGATATATTTCAACTGGAAATGAGAACGCTTCATCCGTCGAAGTAAACCGTTAGTGAATATGATTATTTTTTTAGAGTTATAAGAATGTTTCTCTTGCACAATTCACTAATAGAGCATTTAATGTTTATGACCTCATCAAGCCACGAGTTTATAAGAATTACAATGCATTTTATAAATAGTCTACACATGTTTTATTTTCGTATTTTATGTTATGCATATCCATGATGGGTAAATATTACGGTGGCCCCAAACGACTAGTTTATAATATTTCATGGTGCAATTGCCCAACATGTGTTAATTAAAGTATGTAATTACAGCAATTTTATATATATATTTTTTTCCCTCAGTAATTTCTTCTTTTATATTAACAATTTTTCACTATATGAATTGCTTTTAAGTAAAATTATTAAATTACAGAAATAAAATTATTGATTTTAGCAGTAAGGTGATCATCAATTTTGTTTCTGTCAAAAACTGAATTCAATTTATTCTATGAAAGGGATTATTTTACATTATTCAAATGTTTACATCGCTTAATGCGAACCTCGGTTAGTGCGGACAAAAATTGGCCTCTCTCCGAAATTCGCACTAACGGGAGTTCATTGTATTTTCGTTTTTTAGAGCTCCTCTGCTCTGCCCTACATTCCGTAAAATTATGTTCAAATAAATATTTGATTCGTTTTTCTAACTTGAAACAAGTTGGAAATTCTACGTCAAACGTGATAATGAGGTACGTTCGTACTCTAACTTGTTTCAGTGAAGTGAATCATGTCGTCCGTTATTATGATATGATTAATTTTCGTAATAAGATAAGTACATTTTAAGTTGGAAACATTTTATCTTTTGTTAACATTTACTGAAAATTCCGATGGGAAACTTAAGCCTAGCTTTGAAAATTTCAGAACTTGACATCCATGTTTAGACTATTTTTCCTTTTAATAGATATTTCCGAAGAAATATCTATTAAAAAATCTGTCGGTAGATTATATGATTGTCAAATTTAGTATACAAATTCGTTTAAAAAAAAAAAATCAGAATACGAAAATAATATGACTCCATCTTAGCAATGACGTAATCACAATGGCAACCTAGAATCATTATATATCATGGGATATCATTGAATTAATTACGTATGATAGGATTTAATAGAGTGAAGAAAACTTTTATTAATATCTTTTTAAGTTTTGATACAATTTTCATAAAATTTGAAATGACGTGACAAAATTCTGCAACAATTAAATAAATTTTAAACCATTCTGTTGGGTATTTTTTGCACTGTTATATGCGGGTTGTATGCGGAAAGACGGACAGACGTAGAAACGGACGGACCAGACGTCTACTATAGGTGCTACGTATTTATATACAGAGTGTTTCACAAACTAACCCTAACTTTAAAAATCAATAACCAGGAAACGGTGATAGATAGATGAATGAAACCAGTGGTATGTTTATTAAAAAAATCGTAAGAATCTTATACATAAATCGCAAAATGTAGTTAAAAATAGCACCGATAGATGGCGCTGAGAGCGTTAAGAATCCTTCTAAAGAGAGTTCAGAAGCATAGAAAGACTAGTCGTCGAAGATTTCGCCATTGAAATTTGACCGCTATTAGTGGATAGTGAAAATTCGTATCGGCCACGTTGCCTGTCTGTTGAAATTTTATGAAAAGCTCACGATTTTTTTTCCCATCTGGGCCTTTTGCGACTTGAAATCGTATTTGAGAACTTCTCCTTGTGGCAGTAGGACTCTGATTTAATCGGTGATACTCCAACACAATAAATACTCGTTCCTCCACGGTATACATCACTTTCGGAATTATTTTCACTATACGCTAATGGCGGTCAGATTTCAATGGTGAAGTCTTCGACGGCTAGTCTTTCTATGCTTCTGAGCTCTCTTTAGAAGGGTTCTTAACGCTCTCAGCGACATCTATCGGTGGTATTTTAAACTAAATTTTGAGATTTGTGTATAAGATTCTTACGATTTTTTTAATAAATATACCATTGGTTTCATGTTTCTATCTATAACCGTTTCCGGGTTATTGATTTTTAAAGTTAGGGGTCCTTTGTGAAACACCCTGTAATTACGAATGCACCTAAATATCTGTGTACAGCACATTTGTGTCATTAACTCGTGATTCTGTTCAAAGTGTAAAAATAAATGTTCGCTAGTATATGATCAACTACTTCTATTAGTTACTCAGCCATGATACAGAAGTTGATAGTAAGTTTTAAATAGCATATAACTACTACAAAACAAGCTGTGAAAATGTACATACAACACATTATTGAATAAGCAAGTTATTTGTATGAAAAAAATATGTTTTTAAATTATACTAATTATAAATTGCATATAAAATTACTATTATGAACGTGTGTATTGTACATTTTTAGATATACTTTACAAATATTATTCTAACTTAGAAGCTTTAATTTACATTAAAAAAAAACTTGTGCAATTTTAAAATGTTAGAAATATAAAAGGAGAAGAATACTCTCTAGTATAAAAAGAAAAACGAAAAATGCACTTTTGTTGGTTATGTTTATACGGATATTGAAAATATTTTATGACAATCTATAAAAAATGAAATTTACAAATTTATCTCGTTGAAACAAGATTTAATGTTATAATGAAGACTTCTAAATTTTCAGTTTTATTGATCAAAAGATGCATTTACAATGACGTTTTTCTTGGTACCCTATGGTTTATTGGTGGCATTTTAAAAACCTTTGTTTTTAACAAATTCCCTTATAAAATATTCGTGGAAGGTTCTTTGAGAATATTCTCTTCTTTGCGTTTAAATTTCCCCTTTGTATTTTCCCTTTCGCAATTCAAATATCGATATACCTGCAAGTTGAATTTCTGAAATTTTTACTTCTTTCATTTGTTTAAATTTCATTTTTTTTTTAGTAACGAATTTTACGGAAATCCTGGGTTAAGTTAGAAATGCACAAATAACCTTTTGAATTGTGAACATTATAAACTTATTTTTGGAATTACTTTATTCCTTGTACTAACATGGGTCAGAATGTATCATTTTACCTAAAAATTTCTTTTTTGATAAATAATTGAACTATAAATTTTAAATATCCAGACATTTTCAATCCATTCTAGAAATTTTATTATCTCATGTTTTCTTTTTTTTTTTATTTATGGTTATTTATGTGTCCGAAAGATTGCTGTAAGGATGCCATTTTGTATTTTATATTTTAATAACCTCATTATTTAATATATCTTTGTTTTTCCTTTGCAGCAGAGTTCTTTTATATTTCTATCTATATAGAATATTTTTAGTATACTACATAAAAGACTACAGAAACACATTTGTAAATTTATACGACAAAAGTTTAAACGAAAGCAAAATTTGAATTTTATTGGTAACATTTTAAAAGCATTTTTTTTAACAAATTGTCTTATAAATTTTGGAAAGTTCTTTGGGAATATTCTCTTCTTTGCGTTTAATTTTCCCCTTCGTATTTTCCCTTTTGCAATTTAAATATCGATGTGCCTGCAAGTTGAATTTCGAAATTTTTATTTCTTTTACTTCTTTTATTTTTCTAAATTTTATTATTTTTAGCAAAGAATTTTATTGAAACCCTGGGTTAAGTTAGAAATGCACAAATAACCTTTTGAAATTTGAACATTATAAACTTATTTTTGAAATTACTTTATTCATTTGTAAGACCAAAACAATTTGACTAAGTATTGGGTCATCTGGAAAGTTTTGCGGTATATTTCTGTTGAGATAATTTTGAAAAGATTGAATATCACCATAATTTACAAACAAATTTATTTCAAAATAAATAAAGCAGTTTCTTCAAATACATTATAAAAGCAAAGATTTATTCTAAAATTCCGATGAGAATGTGACATTTAAGGAATCAAAATATAAATTATTATAAATATATTAAAATAAATATATTATAATATTAAATGTACAGCCTTGGAAAAAAAAGTGAACACTCCCTACTGACTCTGCAACAAATAAAGTTGGAAATAAAGTCTACTTATTAATTATGTATATAAAATTTTCGAAGGGTATTATCTACATGTCAAAAGAAGCCCAAACTGTTTTTTTCAACAGGAAGTCCCAATTTTGACAAGATATTTTAAATCGTCAGTTTAAACTATGCCTAGATACCAAATTTCGTGAAATTCCTACGATTAATTTCAGAAACATTAATTATTTTAAGATGAGCATATGGGCTGTATACAAATTGAAGTTCCGTACTTGACTGTTGAAATGATACAGCATGACTAAGTTACTTATATTAATGTATTATTTCTCGCCAATTTGACAATTGTACTCGTTTAATATGTTTCGGTTATTGTTATATACTGTAACATCCGTTTCTATATTCATTTTACAAAGTTTACAAGAGTTAAAAATTATCTGATTAAAAATATATAAAAGGTTATCTATGATTGAAATAGTTTTCGAATATATGAATATGATTGGGATTTTTTGTAGGTATTTTTATAATGTTTTTTCTCAGATTTTGAACTTATTTCACTTGCTTTTTTCTAAATTTATATACGAAGAATATCGGCGAAAGCAAAATTTAGAATAAAAAATAGCAGGAAGGAATAGTATAAGGAAACAATGTAGAAAAAATCCAGACAAATTGCTTTTCAGTCTGAATATAAATCTTAACTCGTTTGCTAATGGCTTATTTTTAAACCTTTTTCAGCAAACAGACAACACATATGCATTTATAAGAAAATGAACTTCAAACATACTATATAATAAAATAGGTTTATTACACTGGAGAAGAAGCTAGAATTTCAATTAAAGGCAACAAAAATAATAAGATTTTTTTTCTAAGGCTCATTTTATGTTCATTTTTACAGAATGAGATTTGTTAATTAAAAAAAAATAAAAGCGAAACTAATTTATTCAACTGACGAAAAATTATATCTCATGCACATACAATTTACGTAATTTTAATAAAATATTTAAAGCAGACATAGGAAAAGTTTTTAAAAAAATCTTATTCTAATCAAGAATAAAATGAGTAAAATATTTCTTTCAATTTATGTTTTTTCTACAGATCACAAACGACCCTTAAAACCAGCCGTTTGCCGTTTCTTAAGCATAATTTGAAAACAACGTGGAAGATAAATTTGAAACTTTGAATGCGTCTAAAGCAAGACATAATAAATAAAAATCCATCAAAAACATTTTAGGTTGCAATTCATAATGTTTTCGAATATTAATTTCTTAATTCATATTTCATATTATAAAATTATAAAAATTACAAATTCAACGTATTTGTGTTTGGGTATTTTAGTATTTGTGACAAACAATAAATTAGCACATTAGAATTACAATTTCAGGAGATATTACTAAAAATATGAAAATGTAATTTAACATTAGATGTTCTAAATTTTGAGTGTTTATAATTCAAAAACTTATCATCCAATTGACGCGACATTTGGTATCGCGACATAGCTGGAACAAGCTATTTAAATAACGTGTCATAATTGGGTGTTACCATTCAATAAAATGTTTGGGCTGGGTTTGATAAGTAGATGACCACTTAAGCAAGTTTTATATACATCATTTAAAAGTAGACTTTATTTTCAATCGTTTGGTATCAGTAACTTTCGTCTACGATAATTTGTTGCAGAGTTATTAAGGGGTGTTCACTTTTTTTTTTTTCCTACGACTGTACATTTGTTGAAATGTAAGATTTTTGACCAGTTGAAAATTGCATTAGTTGCCTTGACATTTTCTTTCCCAAAATCCTAAATATATGTATATATATTAATTTACATGGCTTTGCACCAGCACCCTTCCTAAAACAGATTTAGATGTGGCCAGAGATCTTATAAATACGTAATCATATCCTAATGGTTTTCTGTAACCAAAGAATAAAACTGTGAATTAAGCGATATTATACCGATAACTTTTTAGATATTGATCAAAATACGATAATACAATTCTTATATGCAAACAGCACACTATGGTAGTACCATATAGTACATGTACTATGGCATGGTTGTGGCGATCTTCTGGCTAGGTTGTATCCACGATGATCGTTAGTGGCCTAGCTGTGGCTAGATTTCATTAATAATTGCCATTTAAAGTATAATTGCGGCCAGTTTAAGGCTATCTATCATTTATGTTTAACTATTTTTGACCCAATTATGGGACTCTCTCAATGTATTTATGGCCAGGCGGTGAAAAGTAGAAATAAATGATTTTCAGCGCGTGCACAGCACGGCTGCTATACAGTGCAGTAAGCAGCGGGGACACGTGCTGGAGTTTCCTTCGGAAAGAGGTGTGTTTAGAAGAAAGTGTGCCCATTTGCGGTGGCAAATGGAACTAAAAACTTTGTATTTAATATAGGTTCCATTCAAACGAAATATTTTCTAACATATTTCCTAAGTCTCCCAGGCATTAATTAAGCTTCGGTGTCAATTTTCAACCCTTGGTCATCACCAATTATGTATATTCATCTCCAATGGATATATTTTCTCGGGTTCTATAATCCCGATTTCAACGGGAATTCGTTCATTCAACTTAACATGAATTAATTAAAATATAGATAAGTACGTAAGATGATTTCGCACCCCCGTCGGCAGAAATTGAAACTAAAACATCTTGCAGTTCGTGCGCAATAAGTCTGCTATACGGTGCCGTAGGCAGCGGATTCGAGTACCTTAGTTTCGTTCGAAAAGATGTTTGTCTAGAACAGAATGCGCGCCGAAAATGGTTATTTTTATCGAAACCGCAAAAGAAAGTTAACGATTTGATAATCGTAGACAACGAAATATTCTGATATTCACTCATTATCGAGTATTAAGAAAACTATTGGAGGTATCCATTTGAAACTCAGAGTATGTTACGTAGATTATTTTTCTGATTCCGAAAATGCAAATTTTAATAAAAATCGGATGGTAATTTTTTTAAAAGTGAAAACTTCTTTAGGCGCGTTGGGCATTTTTTGAGATGGGAAAAAATCATTGAACTCGCGACACTGTTACTGTAACCGTCACTGTTACCGACACCTCTGTATATTTGAAGTGAAAACTTCTTTAGGCGCGTTGGGCATTTTTTGAGATGGGAAAGAACCATTGAACTCGCGACACTGTTACTGTAACCGACGCTGTTACCGACACCTCTGTATATTTGAAGTGAAAACTTCTTTAGGAGCGTTGGGCATTTTTTGAGATGGGAAAAAACATTGAACACCCGACAGTGTTACTGTAACCGACACCTCTGTATATAAGTATGTACATGTATTGTGTATAGTTCGGTATGAGGTTGGACGGGGCGGCCGCGTCGCGCGCCCCATGCTTGCATGTGCGCTATTGTTTGTTATGAAAATTATTTATATATTTAATATATATTTATATATTATTTTTATATAAATTAAACAGTAGTATTTTATCATATTATATAATTAAATATATAATATATATTATATATTATATATATATATATATATATATATATATACATATCTATATATATATATAATATATATTATATATAATATATATATAATATATATATATATATATATATATATATATATATATGTGTGTGTGTGTGTGTGTGTGTGTGTGTTAGAGATTGTGACGGTGTGTCTCAACAGGATTATGGTTAACTAAATCTAATAAAGAGCTTCAGAGTAAATTTATAATTACATAAACAGCGATAAATATGAGCTATTGAAATTGAGAGTTTCAGTGATGGAAAACAGGGTTAAGGCACTATATAAAAAAGTTAAGTTGAAGCAGAAAAGACAACGTTTCCCATATCTTGTTATAGTGCCAAAGTTTCACAAAAAAACAGTGAAATTTAGAGTTGTAACTTGTGTGTATGGTTCATACCTAGAGTCTGCTAATAAGAAATTGTTGGGAGTTATGAGTAGTGTGTTTGATAGAGTGTTGAGTACGGAGTCCACATTTATTATAAAGAACAGTTACATTTTATTAGATAAATTGAAAAAACATCAAAACATAAAGAGTTTGCTTGTATATGACTTTGCAGACCTATACAGTACCATTAACTTACTGGATTTAAAGGACAAGGTTATAGATTTTTATAACAGAAACAGCAATATAGATAGCGATAAAGATTGGTTTATTAACTTGTTTCAGTTGGTAGTGCAAGAGAATTACTGGTATGAGGGGAGTAGAGTATTTAAACCGATTGGTGGAATCCCAATGGTGGGGGGGTTGCAGTTCAATTTTAGCTGACATGTACTTGCATATATATGACAATAATAATATTTTAAATAGAGAAATATTGAGTTATAGGTATATTGATGATGTTTTAATAGGTGGATTAAATAAGGAAAAATGTAAACCTAGATTTTAAATATTATCCAAATACTTTAAAACTAGAACTCTCCTCCCAGAATATTAAAAACATCAATTATCTGGATGTGAATTTAGAGTTGGAGAATGAAAATTTGATAACAAGGGTTTATGACAAGAAAAATGATTTCGATTTTAAAACTTTAAAGATCTTAAATTTTGAATCTAACGTGCACATTTCAGCATTTAGAAATGTGTTTACAAACGGTTTAGTTCGTATTGAGAGATTATGTTCAAGATTTGGCGATGCAGTTGGCGAATTCATGGAGTGGATTAACATGGTATTGATGCAGGGTTACCCTATAAACTTTGTACGCAGAAATATGATTAATTTTATTGGTAGAAGTAAATATAGAAGTGAACTGAATTCATTTTTGAATGCTAAGTGTGGTCTAGATCAGTTGTTCGATGAGTTCATATAGGGTTGGTTACTGCTGTGCGTAGCTTAGTGTTTTGGTTGATAGTTTTAATTAATTTGGTCTCGGCAGGAGAAGGGGGACGTTGCTTGCGTGGAAACCGGTTTTAACCCTGCAGTGCATGTCGTTAGCCATGCCCTCCTGCCTTCAGGTTTAATTTTCCTGGTATTGGTTTTTCGTTAGTATTTTGTGTTTGGTTATAATTGTATTATAGTTTTAATTATTTTAGTGTTCAGTTGATATAATGTTTTTTGTTTTTGGCTATATAGTGTGGTTAGTGTAAATTTAAAATTGTATTTTAGTATATATATATATATATATATATATATATATATATATATATATATATTGCAAGAAGAATACCCTACAGAATTTTAGAAGTAGGAATCTGGATAAATAAAGATGATGACAAAATAAAACATGATATAAGGAAAAATCTTATCAGTAGTGATATTAGACATAATATCAATTTGAATACTTCTAAAAATCTAAATATTTGTAAAGAAATAGAAAAATCAATATTTAATTGTGACAGTAATCGAAGGGAAAATGACATTAAGGGAATTATATTTAATATAAAAAAGAAATTGATACCGGAGACCTTAACAACTTTACAATCTAGCACAAGAAATGTTAATAATGTTTTGGGCTTGGATTTATTGCGGTATAGAATCAAGAAACAGGATCTACAGAGATATTGTAGTTTAATGAACTGTCAGAAAAGTACGGAAGAAAAGATCTATTTTATATTGGATTATGTGGGGAATTGCTATAAAGGAGTTAATTTTGGTAAAATTTTAAACAAGTACAATGATCTACTACCAGTGAGTAAAGTAAAAATAATTAAGGCATTTAAATATGATAAGCCTTTAGGTCGTGTTATGTTTAATTATAATGGATATGCAAAAGACCTAAAGAGGGGTATTGATGAAAGTACATGCAGTTGCAATGATGGAGAATTTATTGAAATGAAAACTTCTTTAGGCGCGTTGGGCATTTTTTGAGATGGGAAAGAAACCATTGAACTCACGACACTGTTACTGTAACCGACACTGTTACCTACACCTCTGTATATTTTAATTTAAATTTCTTTAGGGGCGTTGGACATTTTTTGAGATGGGAAAAAACCATTGAACTCCCGACACCGTTACTGTAACCAACACCTCTGTATATAAGTATGTAAATATATTGTGTATAGTTCGGTATGAGGTAGGGCGGGGCGGGCATGTCTCGCGCCGCATGCTTGCCTGTGGGCTAGTGTTTTTTATGAAAATTATTTATATATTATATTTAATATATATTATTTTTATGTAAATTAAACAGTGGTATTTTATTTTATATATATATAATATCTTTGAATTTCAAAAAACATATCAAGTTCTTGTAACAATCTAATTAAATCTCCAAAGAGATAATTAATAATAATGTGTAGACAGAATACCACATAGTTAGTAAATTAACAAGTGCAATCATAATATTACCATAGCTTGTGCTTCAATGGTAATTGGCCAAAAATACTGAAAATATAACAAGAGATTTAAATTAGAATTGGATATGAAAAAACACGTGCAGATATGATCATCTGCCTGGATGTACCCACACGTGTTTTAAAAAATAATTCAGTATTTCATAATTATACTGGCATATATGCTAAGATCAGTATAATCATCCAGGTATACTGAATTATTACCAGCAAACAATTGGAAATAATTAAATTGGAAATAAAAATGGAAATAAAAAACTTGTAAAGAATAGATAAAATATTTTACTCACAATAATTATCCAAAAAACCGTATACAAACTATACTGAATTATTACCAGACAAGAATTTGAAATAATAAAATTGGAAATAAAAAAATTGTAAAGAATAGATAAAATATTTTACTCACAATAATTATCCAAAAATCCTTAAACAAAACAAGGTCTCCATTATACCATTACGGCCACATGGCGCACATCATTAAATATCATATACTTGATGATATAGTCAAGTTGAGAGAACATATTTTGAAATATCACCTTAATTATTACACCGTAACACAAATTGATTTTTATTTTTGTGATTTACCCATATATCAAATAGTATTTACCAAAAATATACTAATATTTATTAGTTAATGAATTAATATCATCATTAATATATATATATATATATATATATATATATATATATATATATTGAAATTCATGTTTTCACTTCTGTCGGCACTCCCGGAGGGCTTGTGTGTTTTTTTTTTTTTTTTTTTTGACTAAACACTGTCTCCGTTTTGATTCAAATGATCCAGACATTTGAGGAAGTTGTTGTTGAATTGACTTCCGCTTCGGGGTCCCTCTATTTAATTTCTAAAAGACGAAAATGTTACCAGAGAACGGTTCGATCATCGATTTTTTGAGTGATTTCGCATTTCGTAATATTTTTTGACGAGACTGGACAACGCCGGGCGGATCAGCTTGTGTATTTTTCCTAAAAAATCGCTAAACCACATAAAAAGAAAATACAACCCAACGGGTTTCTTCGTAGCTAGTATTTAATAAAGCTGAAAGTTTTATTTTATTGTGACGTGCAAACTTATTGTTATTTATTATATTAATACACAAGTTATAAATTGTGCAGTGAGCTTAAACAATTACAGTAATGAAAGTCTCTAAAACATTATCAATTTGATTGTATAATTTTCATGAAAATGCCCAACTGTTACTGTATATTTCAGCGCATAACACAAAGTTTTGAGACAAGAAAATTTCTACAATTTAACAGGAGCGCGTTCTAAAGAGGGTGGAAAAGTGAAAGCTTAAAAAGTAAGCATAGATTTAACGATTTTAAATTAATGAACAGTTGAAGAAGACATGATTATCTGGATGGTCAAGAGAACGATTCCAAACACATTGTGGGGATTCAAGCAGATAGGCCTGGCTGTAGCGCACTTCCTTACGTTGCATTTGCGTATTTTCTTTATATTTGGACTATTTATTATACATTATAATGCTATTTATTCTATTTTGATGTCACATATTTCATGAAGATTCCATTCCAGGAAAGTGGATGTGTGTAATACGGCAAATGTACCTAAAAATAGCAAAATACAGTTATAAATCGTATGTGAGCGTTTTGCGCCGGAGCACGTTTTAAGCCGAAATATACCGTAATTAAATAATAATGCTGCATCGATACATATAGAAATGAATGAAAACAAATGTAATATGCAGTGTCGTTACTGAGATATGATTATTAGTAATGCAATAATTCTAAGAATGCGGAACTAAGGTAATGAAATTGGGGATGTGTTGAATAATTTATAACGGTATATTGTCTTGAAACAATGTTGATATCGGAAGAAGAAATATGTCCGAAAGGGGGACGAATGAACAATTATTTGAATATTGATTTATCATTTATTCATTTCGAGAAAGGTTGATCGAGTACGAGAAGGTTCGTGGATTCTAAAAAGTTTTATAGTAGAATTTAAAAAATACACATATTTCTTATTCCAGAAAAATATAATGTAACCGCGAACGAAAATATGCAATATCCTCTTCCGACTTACACACGATTCCGAAAAGCATCGTTTATTTTCAGAAACGTCAAAAACCTGTTTATTTACGAGATTCAAACAATCATTTATAAAGACAAAGATTTTCAGAAACGTTTCCGAGTAGTTTTTATAATGCAATATTAATCACTTTCTCCGATCGGAATATATGTATTTAGGATGGCATCAGTTCTCAAGTAAACATTTTCCTGTCCAACGAACATGTTTTACAGACAAATCTGATAAATTAATGACATTAACTGTAACATTAAAATTAATATACTGGATGAACCAAAAGTTTGTTAAAATTTTAAACATTCATAAAAAAGAAAAAAATATATAATACAGAAGTGCTGTTTGCAAGAAAGGGCTCACAAGGTAGTCGGATTTTTTTTTAGCAGCAACAAAAAAAAAAGAAAAAAAAGTTTAAAAAGTCACCTGTAGATGGCGCTAACATTCGAGAGATTCAGCAGAATTATGCAAATTAATCCTGCTATAAAAGACCGGGATACACGAGGATATCCCATTCGCTTTCAGAATATTATCATTACCCGATCGAGCGTTGTTGGTGAAGTTGTTCTATTTGAACGGAGAGTTTCTGCAATTCATTCCGACATGTTGCATTCAGCTGTAAGAGGCGTTGTGAGTTGCCTTATTTGTGTCGTACAATATTCTGTAGGTCATGTTGCACAATTGTTATTGCAAGAATAAATGGATGGAGCGTCCTGTTCATTGTGTTTCGGGTCGTCAGCGCCCTCTACCAGTGATATTTTTAACTAAAACATTTTTTGCTGCTAAAAAAATCCGACTACCTTGTGAACCCTTTCTTCCAAACCGCACTTCTTTATCACAATTTCTTCCTTTTTCATGAATTTTTAAGGTTTTAACGAACTTTTGGTTCACCCGGTATATATTTTATGCTCTTGCAATTGCACTTCTCTCTGAATATATCTCTGCTGCAAATGCTTAATTGAGAATTGATACCATCCTAAAAAATATATATATATTATGGCATAAGAAAACTGCTAAATGCACTATAAAACTACAAGGGAAACGTTTCCGAAAATAAACAATTCCAAAAATAGCAAATGTAACATTGTTTTTATAAATTCTTCTTTAAAGCTTGAGACTATATTAGTTTTTGAGATATCTAAAGATAAAGAACCTTTTTTAGAATCATGGGCGAAAGTCTTTCGTTTCTGGTTATATTATATTTCCGTAAAATAAGAAACATTTAAATCTTATTTTAGTTGTACCAATCTTCAGGCATTAGTATGTATTTTTAGAGAGCAATAGTAGTATAAATGTGTGTTTTTACAGTAATATTATTATTAATTACCATTATATTTCTTTAAAATAAATGTATTTGTATTGTATTATCTATTGTATTATCTAATGGTAATTAACAATAATAATAATGTAAAAGAAAAAAAAAGACACATTTATACTACTATTGCTCTCTAAAAATACATACTAATGGCTCAGGTTTGGTAGAACTAAAATAAGATTTAAGTATATTACGGATCAATAAAAAGTTAAATTTTCAGTGCAAATTCACCTTGTTTAATAACTAAAATTCATTAAGATACAACTAAATATAAATATATTGCTTGAAGGTGCGTAAAAACATACATAAAACATTTAAAAGCTCATTAAAGTCCTTTTAAAAATTCAAAACGTTTTCAACCGAACTAGTCGGTCATCATCAGTGAAAAACTAATTGTTGAGTTGAGTTGTTGTCTCTTCGCGTTTTCTACCTTGCCCGGAACAAACAATTTTACTTCATGGGTTTGGAATATAAGGTGGGATGGGAAAGGTAGTCAATGATATATTAATTCCTTCCAGACTGCGTGGATATCATATGATAACACATCGTTACATACTATTTCTTTTTTAGATATTATTTCTAGCGACTCTCTTATGATAGCTTCCAGGTGATTATTTGTGCGGAATATAATTTTGGATCCATTGAAATCTACTTTTATAGGATATTACGGATATTTTAAAAAGAGGATGTTCTGGTTTTGACCTGTTAAAAAAAAAAAAAAAAAACATTTTGTCATTTCTTATACTGTAGATGCGTTTTCTGTAATTGGAAGTTGATTGGTACAATTAGAATAAATATAGCTCTATGACCTAGTCATTAACAAACTAAATATTTTCAGAACACACGTAATAGTGAGTTTTTATAAAATTGTTTCCGATAATAAATATTTTCTTCTCCGAAAAAATCAAAAAAATATTTTTCAATAAAATTAGTTGATAGCATTATTTAAAATAATTCCATTCAAAACAAAACAATGAATTCGTAAAAACAGACGAAACAATTCAAAGAAATCCTATCCAATGGTTGGAGTATCATAGTTGATATTTTTCCAACAGAGCGAATATATGCCGGGACCAGGACTCGAACCTGGGTACTTTGGTTTGCAGTATCAACGCCCCTACTGAGATATCCTGACGATATCCTGGCTGTCATATTTCACTCTTATTTGTAGGACAAGGCTGCGAACTGCGGCGCTAATTTCATTCATCCGAGCTATAACAAGACAACACTAGATACCGGGCTTGGTCATTCACTCTCAAAACGTCACAAATGGTGGCTGACCGCGACCAGCGATTGGTCCAAAGCAATGCGCCCATCGTTTTGTGCCAATCGCTGTATGTCTTTCCTCCTAGTCAGCCACCTTTTGTGACGTCATCATAATGAATGAGCAAGCCCGGTATGTAGTGTAGCCCTGGCTATAACTATAGCATTTTTACGTGATGAATCTGAAATAGCGCGGAAACTCCTATTCAAAGAAAATGTAAGCTTAAATAGAACTTATTTGAAAAAATATTTTAAAAGATGTTATGTACTATATTAAAAATAAGTGACAAGATACTGATATTTTCCGTAGTATTGTGCCAATTCAACAATTGTCAAGTTAGAAAGTTTTAATTCAGAAAATTTTTGATAATAAATTAAATTAATTAAAGACAACTCTGAAATAAGAGATAATTTCCTAAATATTTTTTCTTGTTCAGAGTTCATTTGCTACCGAAAATATTTTTATGGACGATGTAGTATGGCATGCATGTATGTATTAAAATCTATGAGTTATGTCTTGAAAAGAAAAAAGTCCTTCCGGCCTGTACCGGGAGGAAAAGGTAGCTTTCATACTCCATGTTTTTAAAAATTCACATACTTTACTCAAACACCCGAAGCTAAATTGATTGGAAACCAATTATAGAAGATTCAATTCCGATTTTCGTTAATACTGAATTTGAATCCAAATTTCAGTATGAGAGTTACAGGAAAACAAAAATCAGAATGTATCATAATGTCAGCCATCCTAGAATTTCAAACTGCCATATCACTGCCATTTTTAAAGATATAGCTAAAACAAAAAAAAAAAAATGTTCCGGAATCCTTGTATCACGGTCTAACACTTAAAGGAAAAAACTTTTTCAATTAATATTTTTTATACAACTTTTTGAATTTTTAAAAAATAATTTAAAATATTATCTGGCCACCATTTTGAAACAAGATGGCGCATGAAGCTGGCCAACGAAATCGTTCCAGACCTTGGTATATTCTACACATACGATCAGTCACATTCATACCGGTTCATAAATACGAGAGTTACAGCATAACAAATATCAGATTGTTTCAAAATGTTAGCCTCCCCCTAGAATTTCAAACTACTATATCACAGCCAATTTTTAAGATATAGCAAAAACAAAAATTGTTCCAGAATACTTGTATCACGTTCTAACACTTAAGATTTAAAAAAAAAAAAAAATCCATTTATAAATTTTTGTACAACTTTTTGAATTTTTAAAAATTAAAAAAAATAACTGGCCGCCATTTTTAAACAAGATGGTTGATGAAGCTGGCCAACGAACTCGGTCGAGACTTTAGTATTTTCTATAGATGTACTGAGTCGCATCCAAATTGGTTAATAAATAACAGAGTTACAGCATGATAAATGTCAGATATACATATATCAACATTTGAAAGGAGGGTGGTTTGGGGGGTTTAGGGGTCATGATCGGTGAAAATATACCAAATTTTTTTGGAATTGCTTTCCTCCGAACGGCTGCAATAAGTAGCTTTTTGTAATGAAAGCTACCTAACACTATAACTGCAAACTTTATAAATGTGGAGAGAAATATATTTCAATACAAAGAGAAAATATTGTTAATATCTAGGTCAAATTTATGCAGGCATTAAAAATTATTTATGACAATCTCAAAAAAAATTAAATTGCTTTTTTTTTTTTTTTTTTTTTTTTTTTGTACTCAGACATGAAAGTTTGTGATCTAAAACTTCCAAATTTAAATTTTTTTCAATTCAAAAGATGCATTTTATAGTAAGTTTTTATTTTATTCCTTTTAACGTAAAACACATCACGATATAGCATTATATTTTTAAAATTTATTTTCTGGTGAATAATTGAACCATAAATTTCAAATATGCAATTACTTTCAATCCATTCTGCAAATTTTATTTTCGCTTCTGACCTTTTTTTAAAAAAAAAATTATGGATACCCATGCGTCCGAAAAAATTCTGCGAACAATTACAATCATGCAAGCGTTTTGGTATTTTATACTTAAAAAAGGTCATTTATCGTTTTTCTTTATATCAGATATGCTTTATATTTCTCATCTTAATGTACTTAGTACATTGAATGCAAAAACTCATTCGTAAAAATATACGACGAAAGTTTAAAATATAGAAATACAACAATACATTTTATTTTTAGAAATGACATTTTAAACGTATTTGTATTTAACAAATTGTCTTGAATAGAATAAGGTTGGAAAGTTCTTTGAGAATTTTCTTTTGTTTTTGCGTAAAGTTTTTCGTGAAATATTTGGGGAATCTTTGCGTAAGGTTTGTATTTTCTCTTTTGCAATTTAAATATCAGTATGTCTGCAAGTTAAATTTCGTAAATTCTTACTTCTTTTTAGTGAACTTTAGAAATTTATTTTCGAAATTTAATTATTCATTTACAAGATAAAAGTGGTCTCTCGGAATTTATTTCTGTAAAGATTGTTAGTAATACGTTAATTTTCTGCCTCTCTAGAAATTAGGAAATACAAACTCGATGCAATGCAAGTTTTTAGACCAGTATAAAATTTCATTCTTTCTGGTTAACTCACCTTAATAGCTTACAGGTTGATACCTTAATAATGTATTATTCAATGCATTTACACATAACTTTTAAAATAGGTTGATTTAACTTTGTGCCGTTATATTAAAAATAAATGATCAACGTAAAATAGCACAAATAAAAATATATAAAATGGCAAACAGCTGTTTCGGAGCCCCTAAAGCTCCATCATCAGTGTCAAATTTAAAAGATTAAAAACCGATTCAAAAGTTAAGCCATGTAAATATGCTTGCGTCTCCCGCACCCAAGATTGATTGGCGGTAAGTTTTTTTTTTTTTTTTTTTTTTTTTTTTTTTCAAAAAGAACAGCGGAGTTGGGAAACACATTTGACGTAGGAGACCAACAGAATCTCCTAATACAGGCTGAATCATACCGCCATTTAATGACCCAGCCTACCAAAAACCAAGCTAAAACCGGTTAGCTTACCGTACTAGTGGACGGCGAGTGACAGTAACGGGGACGGCGAACACCTGCTCAGGCAGTTTCCTAATGCTGAGCTAGGTCACAATATGGCGGTTATTTTGGGTAACAGAATGGATATGCGTCAGCTCCCCTTATAGGAGCCTTAGACCAGACTGGACGAGTTTAAGTACGAAGGAGAAAAATAGGGGGCTACGAAGAGAATGAATTAAATAAAAGGTAGCCAGACATTTGAAAAATTTGGTGTACTGGACATATCATTATCCAAGTTTTTAATCTATACATAACCTCTGAAAAAAACTTTCGTCAAAAAACGTAAAACATACAGGCAGTAATTTACTGGAACAACCCTGTGATCGGAAAAGATTTTTTTTTTTTTTTCTCCTGTGTGAAAAAATTTTCGTCTTTTGACTGGAACATTTCAAGAAATTTTCAGCTTAGGTTTACGAAATTTTCGTGTTTTGAGGGAAAGGGGACATGCGTTTCCAATGCGAAAAATTACTAAGCAGCAGAGATGCCGGAACACTCCTTTGATTTGATAAAAATGCAGTTTTAGATTGTAGGATTTCAGATAATTTTTAAGTTAGATTGGGGCGATTTCTGTATTTGGGGTACGAGGGGGATGTACAAAACATAGCGGAAAACTTCGTGTTTTAGCGAAATATAATAAATGGAAATATTCATTCAATTCACTGATTTTTTTTTTTTTGGGGGGGGGGGGGCGTGTATGTACAGTCGTCGAAACAAAAAAGAAATGAGAGAGAGTGAACAAAACATAGCGGAAAATTTCGTGTTTTAACGAAATATAATAAATGGAAATATTCATTCAATTCACTGATTTTTTTTTTTTTTTTTTTTTGGGGGGGGGGACTTGTATGTACAGTCGTCGAAAAAAAAAGAAATGAGAGAGAGAGAACACTCAATAGCTAAATTGCTGCAAAAAAAATGCCGTTCGATAGAGAATAATGTTTTCTTTCAATTTATGTTCAGAAATAAGCTTAGGGAGCAGCCCCCGAATCGAAATGTAACAAACTTTGAAATTTTCAATAAGAACATCCAAATTTGAAATTATATTTGAATTCTTAGGAAGATTTTACTTTCGAATGCCGAACTGGAAGTCATTCTGTGAAATAGTTTAATAATTATGGAGAAGATAAAATTGAAACTCCTTAGTGCAGTATTAAATTCTTTTTTAAAAGTTGTAAAATCAAACTGCAATGCGGGCAGTTTTTTAAGCATTACTCAGAATCTATTTAACGTACTGGACTGTGATTTTGGATTCGCATCTGTACAAATTCTAGAAATAGATTTCTGTTAAGAAATTTATGTGTTCATAAGTTTTTTTTTTTTTTTCAAATATGAATTTCAATTTATTTGAATATTTGGAGCTTCCTAGAAACTTAAAATATGCGAATCAAAATTAGAATATAACGCTGATGTTATTTGATTTGCTCACTTATCATTATTCATTACGGCGATACATAACTTATAAATAATGCATTGTTTATAAGACTTATACTTTTAGATTTCAAGAAATGTTTATATTTAGATATTAATAAAACTTATATTAGCCTTATCTGTTGGTCAACCAGATGAGGCTAATATAAGTCTTATTTATATTTATGGCTGAAATTCAAATATTATCTACTTATATATGTTAATTAAGTTTTCCAGCAGAGCTGTAATTACGCTGGAAATTACTTATATAACACAAAGGATATGAATTATCACTTACTACTCTGCATATAACCAATAGAGTGAAAAAATGTCCAGACCGGTGATCGAACCAGAAACCTTTGGTATTACGCTGAGTAGTAAGTGATAATTCATATACTTTGTGTTATATATTATCTACCTGATGAGATAACTTTGTAACTAACAGAAAAGACTTGCTTAAATGTGAAGTTCAGGATCAAAATGAATCAAGTCCATTTTTTCGTTCAACCGAACTTGACATTAATTCTTGTTCTATAGACTTTAAAGCGTTCAATGACGTAACAAACCAAGTCTTATGTTGAAAATGTGAGCAATAAATGACTTAATTATTCTTTGACTCTCAATTCAATTCCTTACATACATCTTTACCTTCAAATATATCTGAATAATGTATTGTGGATTTGATTCACTTTTATTCCTAACGCCTCAATATTAAGAATGCTGTATCGATACATAGACAAAAGTATGAAAAATTCAATATTCGATGTCGTGAATCAGAAATAGTTGTTACGTGAGAAATAATTCAAGGAATATGGAACCAACATAATGAAATTGTTGAGGTTTTCAGTAATATATAAAAGCTTATTATGTTAATACAATAATGTTGAAATCGGCAGAAAATAATTTGTACGAAAAGCTAAATATCAACCAAAGATTTGAATATCGATTTCTTATTAAATGACTAACTCATTCCAGAAATAGTTAGATTCGTGATTTCTTAAAATCATTACAGTGGATACGATTTCTGTAATTGGAATATGATTTTTAATTAACATAAATATAACTTTGTGATCCAGTCGTTGTCATTTCCATAAAATTGCAGATATTTCCAGAACACAAAACTTTCTGATTAGGGAGCATTTATAAAAAATATCATAATGTTATATATATATTTTTAAAGATGAAAAAATATTCAAAACTCAGATGAATGCATTATATAAAACACTGCTTCTTTTAAAACCATAAAAAATGTTTTTATTTCATGTCAACAGAAGCAATAATTTAATTATATATACACTGTAAATTGCAATTTATTTTAAAAAATCCTTTAAAATGTTTTATATACATTTAATATGCTAAATTACGTGTAAAAATACTATTAAGTGCGTTTAATTACTTAATCAAGTAAAAAAAAGCCCATTACTTCTTGCTGATTTTGAGCATGTTTCCTTCCACAAGAAACGTGCTCAAAATAAGCAAGAAGTAATGAGCTGTCATTACAAAAAACATAATTACAAAAAGAATCTTTTCGAATATGGTTCCCTATTTTGCATAAAAAGTCGTCAAGATAATAAAAATAGTAAAAATATTTTTATTGAAAAATACATTTTATTTGTTTCTTCTCTTGAATCAGTTCGAAAAATATATATAGTTTATTCATTTGATTTTAAATCCTGATTAAGTTAGAATGAATCGAGATTTCAAAATGCTAATATTAAATTCATATGACAAAACCTTCATTTACATTTTCTCATAAAATCTTCTGATAAAAACTTTTTATTTTTTATTTAGATACAATGACCCAAACTCAAGCTAAGCATTTTGTTGCTGTTGTTGTTCAAAATCCTAATTTTTATTCTACTGGTCGGCAAAAAAAAAAAAAAAAAAAAAAAAAAAAACCCTCTGCCTGCAAAAGAAAAAGGGATTAATTTTCATGAATTTGACATTCCTGATTCTAAATATGTCCTCGAAATGCATCAGTCATGTACCTTTTTTAAGAAAGACAGTTTTAAAATTACCGTATCAAATATAAATTAATACATCCATTGACCATTCTACAAAACAATAAAAAGTTAAAAAATGATTTATTTTCATTACCTTAGTTAAAAAATGAATATATAATATATAATGAATATATATATAGATCGCTTTTTTTTTTGTCAACCATGCAGTTCTTTTGTGGTCTTCCTCGTTTCCTTTTTTTTTTATTTGTTCTATAATTAAACGTGATTTTGGGTAGTATTTCATCACTCACTTTTTTAACATGACCATACCAGATTAATTGCTTCTTTTGAAGTGCGTCTAATATGGTTCGCTTTATTTTCATCAGATCGTTGATTCTCTTATTTCTTATTCTTTCTGTTCTTGATATCCTACATGATCTTCTTTGGGCATCCATTTCCACTGCCGCTAATTTCTTTCTTTCTGTCTCCATAATTCTCCATCCCTTTACTATATGTAACAATATGTTTTATGCAATAGAATTGTATATATTATATTTTATTTTCCTGGAGATCGCCTCACTCCACCAAATAGAATTTAATAGATTTACAGCCTTCCTTCCTTGACAGATTCTGTATTTAATTTCCTGTGAGTCTTTGGCTTCTCTATTAATGTCTACACAATACTCACAGTTTCCTATTTTTATGTTATTATTTAATTTATAAAATGTTATTATTGTATCCGGTAGTTATCTGCTCACATATATTTTTTTATCCATTTGCAGTTGTATCCCTTTTCCATTTCAACTATATCCTTGTGAACAGCTTTCAGAAGCAGTCATTATTTTTACATGGAGAATTTTGATGCCGACCAGTGCTATTATCAATTAAAAATATGCATTGTGACATACATTAAGTTTTACATTGAAAAATCTGCTTCATCAAAAACATGGCTGAGGCAGATTACACCAACTTCCTATCATTAGTTGGGTATATAGAGAAATTTTACATTTCGGTAGGACAGTTTCTCTTATAGTTTTCAAAAGAAAATAAGGTGGGTGCCCCTGATATGGCCATGCTAAATTTTACGAATTTTCCCTGACGTCCTTTTAAAAGAATCAAAACCGTTTTATTTTTTTAACATTCTCAGGTTAACCGAGTTTCATGAAAAAAATTGTAATCCTCGTGAAAATAGTTTTACTAGTCCAAAAAAACGAATTTCAAAAATCTATCAAGAGGCCATATTAGGAACAAGTACACGATATGGCCACCATTGTTCCATGTTTCACAAATACTGATTTTCTTCAATTTAAAAATGATGTTCTGATAAATTAAATAGTTTTGTTGTAGAATAAGTAAACATCATACTCAATAGTTCTTTTTGTTATTCAAACGTGGATTTTAAACAGGATTTTTCATTAAAAATAAAGTTTTTTACAAAATTGACATAACAATTTAAGTTTTTATTTAAAAGAAAATGTGAAATCCTTTTAGAGTTTAATTTTATGTTTAAACAAATTATACTTATTACAATTGGAACAAATTAAAATGTCTTTATCCTGGGCTTGCATGGTGCACTTGATGTGGCCACCTGGTTGACCCTATCAGGAGCAGTTCAGCTTTCACAAAAATCGTTTAATTTTGAACAACTCGTAAAATATACACCATCAACGACAGTAGCAGTTGACAGAGCATTGAAACTGAACAGAGTATGAAGATATTCTCAAAAAAATCTTTTAAAAATATGCATAAAAAAGGTGACTTATCAGATAAAATCAAGAAGAGATTACACTAAAAATATAAAATAGGAAATTGGCGTCAAATTCCACAACTCAGCTGATTGGCACGTGATCACATGATACGCTAGGAGACACCTTCACGATATCCTCTTGCCTTTTAGTGAATTTTTTTGATTAGCTAACGTATAATAGGGGGATAGCCATATCAGGAACAGGGTCAGAACAGGGGCACCTACCTTATTTGAACAAACACGAAAAGGTTTCACAAAGTTTACTTTTATTAAAAGAATAGTTTAATTCATGTTTAGACTGTTTATATAAATAATAAATTTGCAATTACTCATAGATTGAGCCGAGTATTTTTTCATAGTGTAATTTAAATTAATTTTTTAATTGATGGATAAACCGCTAGCATGTCCTTTTACAAGTCTAAGGAAACTTACGACAAAATTCATAAACTATGTATTTTTCCGTGCGGATTTGGTCCAAAAACTCAACTAAAGTGTTAAATGGCGTTGGTACAATTTTTCATATGAAGAAAAACCCTTATCGAAAAAATTGCATTCATATTGAAAAAAAAATGCAATATACCACAAAGATTATTACATTTATTTTTCTTCTTTGGAAAACAGTTCTTCAAAAAGCTTGGCATGATTTGTTTTCCTTTCATGATTGTACATTTTAGATACTTTTTTATACTTCCTTTGTAAGCTCTCATTTATGTTTTTTTTAAATATATAATTTCCAAACTTTGTAAATATGGAGATAAATACACTGAGTCATAAAAATATTGAAAGACGCTTTTTTGTACCCATCTTAGATACGTGGGCAAAGTAAATTGCAAAAGTGTTCGAAATATAATAGGAATTAAGATTGCGTTAATGAAATATGTCACTGATTTTCAAGAAGTTTTACTTTTTCATTTTTTATACGCACCCTGGGTCTTTTTTCAGTAAAATTTGGAATACTTTTCTCCATACTCAGGCAAGCATAATAGTAAAAATTCCTTTGTTCTAAGAACAAACAACGACGAGTTACGGTATTTCTTTTAAATTGATAAAATGCGTAAAATAAAAAGATTACAAACAGTAAAATAAGTTTTATTAGACTGTTCGCATGTTTCAGCTCGATCTGAGCTATTATCCAAACAAATAAGAATATTCTATAATTGCACAGTCTATGAAGGAAACGCTATCATTTAATTTTTTACATACTTTTTAAAATTACGCACTTTATTTATTTATTTATTTTTTTATTTGGATATGTATGTCCATATTTGAAACCATGGAGTCACTCGAGCCACAATTTAGGCTAGTTAAGGGGTGCTGCATCGTTACATATTGTATTTTTACTTGTTACAATCGCTATGGTTTCTCTTATTATGGATGGATACTATAGACTGCAGGGAAAAATATTTTACTTTCACTGAAATTTATTTGGAGGGTTTCTTGTTGATATAATATAGTCAGGGCTGCGGTTTTTCTATTATACTTAATATCATCCAGATGGTCCTTTTTTCTTTAACTAAATTTCCTGCTGGTCATGCCAATATAGTAAATCTTAGATCCGTCTTCTTTAATAAAAGGTATTACATATTCTCCTGAATAATTCTCCAAATTAATGGAGTCAATTTTACTGAAAATGGTATTCTTTAATTTCTGAGGGTATGTTTATTGTACTTTGAAATTTGTGAAAATTTGAAGCTTTTTGGTGCGAAAAAATGGGTCTATCCGTTTTTAGTACCAAAAAGCAAAGTTTCTTATAATTAAACGTATCATAACTCGGTGAGTTTTGGTCGTAAAATCGTGGAATATTTACCGTTTTTCTTGTTAGCGCATGGATAAATTTCTTTTAAATATAGCGCACATTAACCAGAGACCGTATAGAAATTAAAAAAGTCCTACCGGCCTGTACCGGGAGGAAAAGGTAGCTTTCAAAGTCCATGTGTTTTAAACATGAACTCATTTTACTCAAACACCCGAAGCTAAAATGCTTGGAACCCAATTATAGAAGATTCAATCCCGGTTTTCGTTAACACTGAATTTGAATGCGAATTTCAGCACGAGAGTTACAGCATAACAAAAATAAGATTGTTTCAAAATGTCAGCCACCCTAGAATTTTGAACTGCCATGTCTCAACCATTTTTTAAGATATAGGCAAAACAAAAAATGTTTCAGAATCCTTGTATCACGGTCTAACATTTAACGGAAACAACTTTTTCAATTTATAATTTTTTATGCACCTTTTTGATTTTTTAAAAAATTAAAAAAAAAAATTAACTGTGCGCCATTTTGAAACAAGATGGCGCAAGAAGCTGGCCAACAAACTCTGTCGAGTCCTTCGTATGTTCTATACACATGATCAGTCACATTCATATCGGTTCATAAATACGAGAGTGATAGCATAACAAATATAAGATTGTTTCAAAATCTCAGCCTCCCCTAGAATTTCAAACTGCCATATCTCAACCATTTTTTTAAGATATAGACAAAAAAAAAAAAATGTTCCAGAATTCTTCTATCGCATACTAACACTTAACGGAAACAATTTTTTCAATTTATATTGTTTTTGTACAACTTTTTGCATTTTAAAAATTTAAATTTGTTTAACTAGTCGCCATTTTCAAACAAGATGGCGGATGAAGCTGGCCAAAGAACTCGGCCCAGACTTTGGTATGTTAGATACACATACTGAGTCACATCCAAATCGGTTCATAAATAAGAGAGGTACAACATAACAAATGTCAGATATATATATATATATATATATATATATATATATATATATATGTGTGTGTGTGGTTTTGGGGGTCTGGGAGTCGTGATCGTTGAAAATATACCAAAATGTTTTGGAATTGTTTTCCTCCGAACGTCTGTAATAGGTAGCTTTTTGTAATGAAAGCTACCTAAAAGTGTAACTTTTTACGAATTAATGGCAGGACCATTCCATAAACATAATTTTAATTCCTACATTATTTTGAAACATTTTGCAATTTACATTGCCTACGCATTTTCAACACGTTAAAAATTAAAGCGAGCTTTGTTCTTTTTAGGAGAACCCTGTATGTATATTTCAGTATAAAGAAGAAAAAGTTGTGCTTCTCTTGGTTTTATTTTTGCGGGTATTAAAAATAATTTACGACAGTTTCAAAAAATAAAATAATAAGTAAAGAAAATTCTGGTTGTAACCTGATTATAGTATACGATAAAATCTTCAAAAATTAAAATTTTTTTTCAACGAAAAATAATTTTTAGTGTTTGTTTTCTTACTTTGATTTAAGCATGCATGGCAGATCTTTTTATCTTTAGATTTCTTTTCTGATAAATAATTGAACCATAAATTTCAAATATGCAACTATTTTCTATCCATTCTATTATATTTATTATCGCCTGTACACTTCCTTGTTAATTTATGGATATTTATGTGTCTGAAAATTTCAGCGAACAGTCACTATAATACAGGCATTTCATATTTTATACTTTATAAGATCATTTATTATAATATTTTTTTCTTTTATATCAGAACAACTATATATATGTATATATATATATATATATATATATATATATATATATATATATATATATATATATATATATATATATACAGGGTGTTCCAAAATTCACCAAACAAATTAAGAGGGATGATAGAAGCCACCAAGAGGATGAAAACTTACTGTAGAACATGATGTCGCAAACCATGTTTAGTGGGAGAACATCGCAAAAATAGTTATGAAGGGTGTGACGTCGAGTGGAACAATATGGGCCAATAACAAGTGTACAAAAAAACATTTATATAACGCAAAGCATGATTACAATGCATTGCAGCTCAAGTCAGAAAGAAGACGATGACACGTTCTTATACCAATTGTTCGAAGTTGCAGGCACGAAGGTCATTGCACAGCCGGCACCGACGGACGAAGGATTTCCGGACGCGTTAAAACATACTACTATAAAAATGGCTCGTATTATTCTTTCTCCCGTTGAACTATAATGCATTGCAATCATGCTTTACGTCAAATAAATGTTTTTTTTTCTATTTCTTATTGGCCCTTTTTGTTCCACTCGATGTCACACCCTTCATAAATAGTTCTGCAATTTTCTCCCTCTAAACGTGGTTTGCGACCCCCTGTTCTACGGAAAGTTTTCATCCTCTTGATGCCTTCTATCACCCCTCTTAATTTGTCGGTCGAATTTTGGAACACTCTGCATATTGTATAGTACAAACTAAGCTACAAAAGCTCATTTGTAAAAATGAACGACAAAAGTTTAAAATAAAGAAATAAAACCTTTGATTCTCATGAATGACATTTTAAATGTATTTGCATTTAACAAATTGTCTTATAAAATAAAACTGGAAAGTTCTTTAAGAATATTCTTTCGTCTTTGCATTTAATTTTCCCCTTTGTATTTTCTCTTTCGCAATTTAAATATCGATATGCCTGCAAGTTAAATTTCGGAAATGCTTATTTCTTTCCTTTCTCTAAATTTTATTTTTTTGCGCCAAGTTTTCTCAAAAATAGTGAGTTGAATTAAAATTGCTCAAATAACTTTTGAAAAGTAAACTTTATATATTATTTTTGAAATTTCGAAAATACGAAAAGACAAAAGTAACCTGGCTTTCAAGTCTTTCTTATAAGATTGATAGCCATATGGAATTTCCTGAATCCGGAAATTTAAACAGAAATATAAATTCGATGAAATTCATGTGTTTTGACCAGTTTAAAATACACTCGTATTGTTTAACAGACGTACATACAAAATGTTAAAAAATAAAAAACGCAATTCCCCCAAGAGTTTTAGATCAAAAACTTTTCACCATATTGTCATGACATTTCGGGAAGTGTCGTAAGAATAAATAGCAATTTTCACTGAAACAACGAAAAAAAAATTACAAAACTATCAATAGAGGGCGTATAATATCTGTATACAGAATATACAGAGTCTGTTCGCGCATTTTTTATTTGATTTTGATAAATGATTTAAAAAATAGAATAACTTTGGAGTAAAAAATTCTAGCAACAACTTATTACTTGTAATTCATATTATCGTTTGATACTTTCAAATTTATTCTTCTTTCAAGAAGTCACATCCAAACAAGCTGTGAATACGAAGATACTTTTTTTTTTTTTGCCGAAAAGAAATATTACTCTTTTTCGGAAGTTTACAATGATTGTAAAGCGCGTAAAATAAACATTTCTGAGTGCAAAATAAACATCACTATTAATCGGAAAGGGAAAACCCGAAATTCAGTACTTATACATACAAAAAAATTAAATGAAAATAAATCATGAAAGAAAAGACTCCATTTTAATGCTGAAAACGAAGTTTCAGGTAAGGATTTATGACTGTCGCAAATTTCTCTTACAATGGGAAAATAAAAATTAGATGATTAGACTAAAATATTACAATTACTTTATCGTATTATTAAGATAATGTGTTACATACGATATTTACAAAAAATTCGATTTTTTTTTATTTCAACGTCTTTCAAAGAGTGAAAAACGACCAAAGCAACGCCACAGCTCATATTTCAAAAACTATCGCTGCATTTGTTGAAAAAATAAACTCGCACAGGCATTTATACTTTCAACATATTCCTTAGAAGTCACCTGATCTTTCACGTATGGTTTATTGTGAGTTTGGTCTGCTAAAAATAGTTCTTTCATAGCGCAAAACCACCTCGAATGATGGACTCTGGAAAGTTTTTAAAGAGGTATGGAAATCAATTACCTCTGTACATTTTCTGAAAATCTTCTATAATGGAAAGCATGCCACAGCATGAGAATCCAGAGAAACGATTATCAAATAGATAATTTAAAAAAAAATAATATTCACATTTTAAGCATTAAAAAAACTACCCTAAACGAACAACCTCTATAGACGATGTATAAGACATAACCCGATAACAAATGACAGTAACATTGTTTTAATAATGGGAAGAAACGTTTTAAACACAACACAGGAGGAAGTTCGGAATCTTCTTTGCGTTCTTCATAACCCATGATTCATTTTATTCATACACAAAACACCCAAGTCATAGTCCATTCCACGATGGATATTGTGAATGCTTTGAGCATGACCCCTTGTGACTATTTTTAGGGGGATGCGCCTTTTTTGCCTACGACTGTGAGCAAAATTGAGAATAAATATAACATATTCTTTGCAATAATGGGAATTTGCACATAAAGAATGCATTCTTTTCCAGTGTCTTTTCAAACGTGCTTCACAATATCTGGCGCGAAATGGATTGTCTAATTTCATGGATGTTTAGTATGTGACAAGTTTAGTATGTAAAAGAAATAACTTAGTACAATTCGAAGTCCTTTCGTCTGGGTTTAATATTTTTTCCCATCATTGTTTGTGACGAAGTGTATCTGTAATCAGGTCATTCTTTCTGATACACACTAACTAACAGGAAATATGCAATTTATCCATCTATATTGTGGACAAAATATGTCAGAAATTTCTTATTTGCCACCATCTGGATACATGGCATAGTATGGTTGATTACAATGTATGCAAAGTAATACTAAGCATATGGCGTGCGATGTTGTGTTTTCAAACCGGACAGATATTTTATAGGATCACGATTAACTAAGTGTTTGTGAACATTTTTCTTTTTGCTATATGGAAAATGTCCATTACCTCTTTACAACACTCCTCAGATTTCACAACTTTATGATGAACAGTTTTTCTGCAGCACTCTCGAAAATAGGTAGTTTAATTTCGGGACACTTTGTATTTACATAAAATGTTTTTCGATGCCTTTATAGATACATAATTATTAATGTATAGTAGTGGTAAAAAAGTACAGCCGCCAACTAACTTTTACGCATATCATTGTATAAAACTGTAAGTGACACCAATATGTTAGTAAGAACGACTACTTATTAATGCTCTACCTAAATTTTGCAAAGGAAATCATCTAACTATAGAAATTGTAACAAAATTTAAAATGCTCAGTACCTCTTTTTGACATCATATTTGCATTTTTCGGAAATTGTTACCTCCGGATACTAAACGGAAGTTATTCATTCAAGTAGTTTAGGAATTTTGCAAGTTTAAAATTTGTTACCTCCGGATACCAAACGGAAGTTATTCATTCAAGTAGTTTAGGAATTTTGCAAGTTTAAAATTTGTTACCTCCTGATACCAAACGGAAGTTATTCATTCAAGTAGTTTAGGAATTTTGCAAGTTTAAAATTTGTTACCTCCGGATACCAAACGGAAGTTATTCATTCAAGTAGTTTAGGAATTTTGCAAGTTTAAAATTTGTTACCTCCGGATACCAAACGGAAGTTATTCATTCAAGTAGTTTAGGAATTTTGCAAGTTTAAAATTTGTTACCTCCGGATACCAAACGGAAGTTATTCATTTAAGTAGTTTAGGAATTTTGCAAGTTTAAAATTTGTTACCTCCGGATACCAAACGGAAGTTATTCATTCAAGTAGTTTAGGAATTTTGCAAGTTTAAAATTTGTTACCTCCGGATACCAAACGGAAGTTATTCATTCAAGTAGTTTAGGAATTTTGCAAGTTTAAAATTTGTTACCTCCGGATACCAAACGGAAGTTATTCATTCAAGTAGTTTAGGAATTTTGCAAGTTTAAAATTTGTTAAATTCATTTTTCAATTTTGCAAAACAGTTAGAAATGGGAGGAATATTTTAAGCATAATTCAAACACTATTTGACTGAATTAGCTGTATTTTGGATGTGTATACTTGAAGCTTCTATAAGTTAATTTCTATTAAACAAACTGTGAATTACAGTTAACAGTTTGTTCGTGTATTAATTTTGAAAATATATGTGTGATTTTCGAAAAGAATAGGAAAAGTAACTTATAATTCTTTTAACAGAAATCGATTTCTACCAGTCTTTATCTAAGGATCCGAAATTACAGCGCATTCTGGCAGATAGGTTTTCAGTTATGCTTAAAAACCTTTCCCGTATTGCAATCTACTTTGCACGATTAAAATTGAATTTAACATATTGTTTTGCCTGTATAGCAATCATATTCAAATAACAATTTAAAATAACAATATTGTTTTGATAACCGTCTTAAAACAACATTCCTGTAAACATAAAATCAGAAACTGAATGAAGTTTGTTTTCACAATTTGAATGAGAAATATGTGCCTTTCTAGTTCTATTGTCGTGATATTATTTGAAAATGAAATCAAATTCGTAATTCGGTTCGCAATTTAAAGCAATGAAGATTAGAATCTTTCATTACGTTCTTAACGAAATATTTCAAACTGTGTACGAAATAAAGTCATTATTCTTCATTTTATTTTCATGTTGTTATGCAAACAATACTAGCAATTTTCGATATTACAATTAACAGCATTCTCCAATAAAATGCAATTAGTGTTCATTTTTTATTTTTAAGTTTCAATTCGTTGTTAAATTTTTCAATAAAAATGTTTAGCTATAGGTGCATTAAAAATTATTAAGTATTTCCCGTTTATTTATCTGGCGCAAATTAATATAAATTTTAAAGTCCATATTATATTCACTAAAATAAACCCTAAAAGTGTTTGCAAAAATATGCACTAAAAATGTTAAAAATATGAAGAAATAGAGATTCTAAACTTTCAAATATACAAACATATGAAATAAAAACTTCTAAAGTATGCAAAAAGATACACTAAAACATTTTAAAACATGCACTAATAAATTTTCATTTACATCTAATTTCCATACGAAGTATTTTCACTATAAATAAATGCACAAGAAAGAGGGGATCGTAACTAATAATAAATGAAAATATTTTCCTTTATCGGGAATAATTTTTGTTACAGTATATAATTATATTTTCCAAAATTGCAAAAAGTCAAATTTTGTATTCGATCATTAATGATGTTTTTTAGTGAGGAAAATGTTCTTTCAATATCCTCTGATGTAAAGGGCAATAGTTATAGTATTTTACAATAGATGTTATAACTTCTTCTGGTAAGTAAATTTCCTGTTAATGGTGCTATGTAACTTTTTAAGTTTAAAAAAATCCTGAAAGTATTTTAACATTTTGTTGAGCTTTTCGTGTGTTTTGTTCCATCGGGAGTTTCTAATTTTTTAAGATCTCGGTAAACGTCTCGGATTGAAAAAGATTTTCAGTTATAGGCAATAATTACTGATGATTGTTTTCTGGCAAAATATCGTTAACTATAAAAATTGTAGAAGAGTCTGAACTGCCAAATGCTGTAACCACATCCTGTATAACATTTCAGTTTTTTTCCATAAAATAAAACTGCATGAATTCATGTAGACGATCTCGTTAACAGTAAATTCTGGTGACAGATGGAGATTAGGATACATTTTCTTATAAATTTCTACTCACCTTAGTGTTGTAATTAAGCTTTTTTTTAGCGCAAACAATTATTTTATATGGTTCAATTTTTTCCTGATTTGTTCGGCTACGCGATGAAGAACGTAAGCCAAACATGCCACATCTATTAAATTGGGATATAATAATAATTTTAACGATATTACAGCTTTGACCATATACGGAGAAGCATCAATAATAAATTCAAAAACTTTTTCACAAAATGCGTCGTTTTCAGTTCAGAAATTAAAGCAAATAATCTTTAATGAATCTTCCAATAGTAGAGTGGTAAACTTTTTCGGGTACTTTGTAAGCAATGAGATTCGAATGAGAAGGTTCAATGTTAATTCTCACAGTAATAAAGAGTGCGACGACATTTGTCCGTTGTTTCATCAACGCTTACCCCTACAGCGTCCTTTCCAATGTCATTTTGGATTTCGTAAATATCTTCATTTTAAAATAGAAGTACATACTTTTTATAAGCAATGATTCCTCGAGTATACACTGTAAACACAAACGTCTGATATTCAGTTAAAAAAGTGTCTTAAATGGATGGTCACATTTGAAGTGAAAAAAAGTGTCTTACTTTTTAAGACACCTTTTTGCATCTGAAGTTAAGACATTGGAAACGTCTTAAAACGCCACCATTTTTAAAACACTTGAAATGTCTTAAAATGACGCCATTTTAAATACTTTAAATGTCTTAAAAAGCCGCCATTTTTTAGACATTTGAAACATCTAAAATGCTGCCATTTTTAAGACACTCGAAACATTTTCTATTATTTTTTTCTCTTATTTACACTGGCTGATTGACAGTAGGCTAAAACTTAGACTTACAGTCAAGCTACAAAGCAAAATAAATGGTTGCCAATTATGGAAGACTAGTACAACAGTCTGCATTATAGTGTCATAATTTATTTTGTATTGCAGCAAGCCATGTGCAATGTTGCCAAGTATATTTTTAAAATACTGTTAATCTTTTATATTAATTTTTAATGATGAGAACTTACCAACTAGGCATAGAATTTTTTTTTAATTACAATTTTAATTGATTCTATTTTGATACTTACATATCTGTAGCAGCACATTATTATTTTGAAAGGACCCAATCTGTCAGGATATTCATATCCTGGAATTAAAATTATTTTATAAAAGTTACAATCTTCTTTATGTATTAAAAAAAATGTTTTTTCCAGGTCAATATCGAAAACTAACATATTTATGGGCAGTTTTACACTGTAAAAAAAAACACAGTATTTTTACAGCTGAAAATGCTGGCAATATGGGTGTTCCTACTCCCCCCCTTCTCCATGTATTGTTTATATTATTTCTTTCTTCTTATATTAACCTGGGACATATTTTAAAGACTTTGGCCACTAATTATTATATTTTTTGTTGACTTATATCACTGTTTTAATATCATTATTATACAATCAATTCTGTCATGCAAATGTAAGGTAAAAATTTTCTTTTTTGGTCATGTATATCACGGAAAAAAATTTTAGTCATTTGCCTTGAGAAAAAATAATTTTCAAAAAATTATAACAAAGGTAGATTTTATTTGTTTATCTAACCTTTATTCAATTTAATTTATTATTCAATATTTCTTTACAGGACTTTGTATATCCATTTATTTGTATTTGAAAATACCTACTAATTTAAATCATGGGTATATATATATATATATATATATATATTGTTTTCCAACAATTTTAGTTATATTTTCTGCATCTATTTAAAGATTTTCGATTATTGAATGCAATCATTATGCCCCCCCCCCTTCCTGCTACAGATCTAGAAAACTTTCTGGTATTTAAACTATCAAACATAATTAATAACAATACCTTATTGTACGCAACTTTCGTATACGGAAACTTTATTCATAAGAAACTTTTTTTTATGCTAAGAAAATTTTATAAATCAACATTTAATTCTACAAATATCGTCAGATTATATTAAGAAATGAACACAAAAGAGAGAGAGAGAAAAAAAGAGGTTAAAAAACTTTTACAAATCTTTAATTTTAATTAAGGAGAATAAAGAATAAGATTTAAAAAAATCTGTTCTCATAAAAACCTTAAAGGAGGAGAGAGAAATATTACGAACAAAAGCAATAGGTATGAATTGCTTCTAATTGATACTGCGATACTATTAAACAAGCTATTTGAATGTGTTAGGAATTTTTAAAATGGTGCAATCGGATTAATCATAATAAATTATTCGAAAGTTACATATAAGAAAATCGGAAATAAATCACTGGCCGAAACTCAACTTAGTGTTAATAAGACTTTAAAATTTATTGAATTATAATAGTATGTTAAATAAATAAATAATTAAATTAACGCCGAAAGTGAACCGAAAACTGTTAGCCGGCACAAAATTTATATGATTTAGAAAATATATTTGAATACCAACGCATAAAATGGAATTTTGAAAAGTTTACCATTTATACTTAGATACATATCATACGTAAATAATAAAAAAGTCCTGTGATAAAATGCACGTAATAGTTGAAGTAAACTACTATACAACCACATAACTCAAACAAAATAATCTATTTTTTAATGGTTTAATATAAAATACTTATTCTAGGCAAGTGACTTGAAAAGTATTTATCGTGATGTACACGTGGCTTACAAACTAAATTCGTATCTTACAAATATATAATAGAAATTATGTGACGTTATTAAAACAGAGATATAAGAAAACATAAAGGTAAAACTTACTTTCAATCTTTAAAATATTTTCTTTTTTAATCCAAGGAGCTGTTGTATTTATTATATTTAGGAATGCATTACGCCGTCATGTAATGGCGGCGTCCATATCTCTATCGTCATCCCTGCACCTGCCTACCCTCCCTCCCTTCTCATTTGAGATGTGATCAAAAACGCTAATGTCATGTCTCAATCATCTCTCAATCATTGCTCGACACAAATTAAAAGAAAAATATCTTTTTATTCTTGAATTTTTCTTTTGCTTATCTGAATATGATCGATTTGTCAAAAATGTTTGCACATTTTAATGGTTATTTTTACTATACTTTTTAGGTGCGTTCGTAATTACATAAATACATAGCACCTATAGTCGTCGTCTAGTCCGTTCGTCTGTCCATATATAACAGAATAAAAACTCTCCAACAGAATTATTTTTAATTAAATATATATAATCGCTGCAGAATTTTCTCGAGTCATTTCAAATTTTATGAAAATCGAATCAAAACGTAAAAAAGATATTAATAAAAGTTTTCTTCATTCTATTAAATCCTATCATACGTAATTAATTCAATAATATCCCATGATAGGTTATGATTCTAGTTTGCCATGTTGATTACGTTCTATTTAAGATGGAGTCATATTATTTCCGTAATACTAAATTTAAAAATCGAATTCGTATACTAAAATTGTTTAATTATGGCAATCCTATAATCTACCGACAGCATTTTGGATAAATGTTTTCAGAGAAATATCTATTACATGGAAAAATAGTCTAAATATGGATTTCAAGATCTGAAATTTTCAAAGCTAGGCTTAAGTTTCCAAATGGAATTTTCAGTAAATATGAACAAAATAAAAAATATTCCCAACGTAAAATGTACTTATTTTATTACGGAAATTAACCATATCATAATAACAGACGATATAATTAATTTCACTGAAACTAGTTATAGTACGAACGCACATCATTTGTTACGTCCTACGTACAATTTCCAACTTGTTTGACATGTGACTAGAAGTTTTAAATTTGGGTTAATCAGGAACTTCTTTCGACAAGGAGTTTTTTTTTCACATATGGGGCAATGTACACTGGTTTGCAAAACTTAAGCAACAAACACAAAATGCTAATTTCTGAACACGCGAGTACTCAAAAGGAAATTCTATAAAGAGCAAGTGTAGAAAAGAGGTACTACCCTAACAGCACGGTCAGTAGATGTGAAGTCCCCTTGATGTCACACATGGTTAGATGTGTCCCAATCATTACGGTGAATCAAAAAATGGGATATTTCACTTTCTCATTATTTCTCTCAAATGATTGTTAACACTGAAAAGTCACTGTGACTCTCGCTTTGTGATGGGTCACCAGGTGACGTTACAATGAAGTCACCTTGTGATTCTCAAGTCACTGTCAGTTGAAGACTGAACTTTGAAGTCATTGTGAGCATTGCATTGTGATCAGTCGCCAAATAATGTCAGAATGAAGTTGCATTGTGACTTTCCGGTGATCGACACTCTATTGTGAAGTCATCATTGCACTCCTTTGTGAAAAGTCACCAGATGATTTCATTTTCTGTCACTTGGGAACTTGTCACAGAACAACTATCATGATGACTTTACAATGGAGTGTCAAAATGACAGTCACATGAGAGTCACAAGATGACTTCAATGTGAAGTCACCTGGTGACTCGTAAAAAAGCAGCAGTCATGGTGACTGTTCAGTGGAGTGACCAAATGACAGTAAAAATGAGACGAATGAAAGATATCACATTTCTGTTCATTGTAGTGACTGTGAAAATTGTGACCATTTGTTATGTCAAGAAGACTTCACATCGACTGTTTGTGCTGTTAGGGTAGTACCTATTTTCTACACTTGTTGTTTATAGAATTTCCTTTCGAGTGCTCACGTGTTCAGAAATTAGCATTTTGTTTTTGTTGTTTAAGTTTTGCACACTCGTATATAAGTTTACCATAAGATAAAAGGTCTTCATTAAATTCTTTTATACACGTTTGAATTAAACAAATTTTATTCGATTTTATTTCTATTATTTTGTGCTTTATTTACATCACACAATTTCTCTTTTGCGAAAATAGCTTCGTTAGAAAAAATGATACATTATTGATCACGGTGAGATAATTACTGTACATCGTTCATACATAAAATAAATCCCCGACTTTTTATTCCCTGTATTTTTTTCAAATCAAAAGCGATTAAACGTGTGAAAATATGGTACCAAATATCTTCCAATAGAGGGATTATCTGTTAATCGACAGTTTCAGAGTCACCCGTTAAAAGACTTTACGTCTGGGAAATGGTAATTATTTGCGAAACCGTGCATTTATAATTTTTTTTCCATTTACCGAAAGAAAAATATGCCAAATATGCCCTTTAGGTGTATTTTATAAATCTTTCTGCACTTATATGCATTTATATTGCATTTATATTTATTATTATACAGCATTTATATTTATATGAACTTATATTGCAAATGCATATGCACATTTGCAATTGCGTAAAATTCGGACTGTATAAAATATCATAAAATTTAAAAATAAATAAAAATAATTTGAAGAATTTAAGAATAAAGGTGCAAAAAACGTAATTTTCTGTATTGTCAAATAATATTTTAAACCTGACAATGTACGAGAAAGTATTTTTTAAATCAAATTTTAAACTATTTGAATGCTCTGGGATGAGAAACATACAAGTTTTTAAAATTTTTCTTTGATAGCATCGTAGTGTTGTATTCAAATAAATGTAGCTATTACTTGCATACCTACATTTTATCTCCTTTTAATCTCTCTGCTGTTTTTTTTTATTCTAATTGTTGGAATATCATAAAGTACTGTTTATGCGAAGGCAAATTAAAACTTATAAAATTCGCGCTAAAAATTGAGAAATATTAGGTAAGAAATCACATCAAATGCAAATGGAATGCAAGAAGGTTAGTTACGCATTATTTCCAATTAATGGGTAAATAGTCTGAATTTAGAGGTTGCAGGCGCAAGCTCATTCCTGTTCAGTAGAAATCGTAACTCTAGTCAAATATTAATTTTTTGTTTATCTAAGTTCTGCACTTCATCGCCACAATAACTTCAAATACAGCCCATGTTTACTTCAAATATAGAAAGATGAAATATTTATTATGAGCTAAATCCGGACTATATGGGAAAATGAAGCATTCTTGCATTACATAGGTAGCTGCATAGCATATACTGTTGAGTACGAAGAGTAACGTGAGCGCTTTTACAAAACTAGTCGTTGGGGGCCACCGTAATACTTACCCATCACGGATATGCATAATGTAAAATATTAAAATAAAAAATGTGTAAGCTACTTATAAAATGCATTGCAATTCGAATAAAAACGTGGCTTGATGATGTCATAAACTTTAAAGGCTCGATTACTGAATTGCTTAAAAGAAACATCCTTATAACTCCAAAAAACAATAATCCCATTAACTAGCGGTTTACTGCATCTGATTAAGCGTCTCATTTCCAATTAAAATATATCTTTGGATTGAAATTTGGATGAAATACAGAGTCATGAAAAATCAAAGAGTGTGGAAATAGGATTACAAATATCTTGGCAACGAATTATCCGATCGACTTCATGCTTTATGCAAAATTTATGTTGTTATATTATCTTTTAAATTCACTCCTTAAAATAAATAATATCGAAAATTTTTATATACCTTTTATAACGAATATTTCGAGAGTCCGAAAAAAGTAGTTCCGGATAATCGAGGTTACTGAAATCCAATAGTCTTCTTCCCATTATTACATACTAAGTACATACCAAATTTCAAGTCTCTATCTCAAATTTTTCGGGAGATAGAGCGTTTACAGACACACAGACACACAGACACACAGACGGACGGCAATTTTTTTTTCTAAAAATATGTTTTATTGGAATCTCCAGTGTCTGAAATGTGTAAATCCGTCAATTTTTTTTTTCGATTTTCAAAACGATTACAAGACTTACCCTATACTATGTATGATGGGTAAGTAAAACATACTAGATTTGGTGATGAATTTCAGAAACAACACAAATCCATAAAAATTACATTAAGTTGCACATTTAAACAAAAGACAAATTTAATAAAAAAAAAAAACAACTTTCAGTCTATTATACTCATCTACGGCTAAACGGGTTACGCTGAACAATTACTGGAATATCTACCATGATCTCTTCCGTCTCTGAAGAGAAATCTTTCTCGTACTTATTCGAGCTTTATATAATAATTCTTATTGTAACTTTTATTTTTTATTCGCATGGGTACAAATTTTAATAATATCATTTATTGAATTAAAAAATGTAATGGTTTTTTTATAATATTTTTTCTATAATGTTCTTTAGCTGGAAAACAAATCCACATTCTATAGCAAGTGATTTATTTTGTCTAATTAAATATTTGACAGTATTTTTAATTACGAATGATTATTCTCTGTATTATAACAAAAATTTGAAGATTTCTATGGAATTCTACTAATTTTTGCTGAATACAACGAACATATTATAACATATAATATAGCCTTGTAAAAATAAAAGCATGTCCTACAATATTTCAAATTAAAATGGAGTTTAAAATTAAATTTCGATTCATTTTGATTTGACATGAAATGAAAATTATTTTTTTTGAAACAAAAGGTATTTATGTTATTTGGATTCTGTAATTTTAATATATTTGTCAATTTTATGAATCACACACGATTCAAAGTACATTTTTGTACATCATTGATTTCACGCGACAGTGGGCAATAAAAACCTTTTAATTATTTGTTTTTAAGTCAATTCCTTTCGAATTGGACATATTAATATTGTGTCTACTAAGTGATCAAAAGTACGAAACAGAAAATAATATGTAAAATATAATTGATTAAGGTATTAGTCAAAATTTATTATTTAATCATTCAATTTAAAAATGCTCACGGTTCATTAATTTTTGCTACAGGTTCTCCTTTTTTTTAAGCCAGCTATATACAATTATAACAAAATATGCACTCAGAAAAAGGAATTGATTAAAACTACAAAACATTTTTGTTGAGTACACTTTGGTTGTTTTAGCAAAATTGGAGTAAAATTGAACCATTTTACTTCAATTAACAAAACATTTTTGCTGACGATACATTTTTTTTTTTTTTTTTTGGAATTGCAAAAAAAAGGTGGTTTTCAACAAAAAAAATTTTTTTGTTGATTCAAACAAAATTTCCATTGACCTATATTTAAACAAAATTTTTGTTTATATATGGGTCAATAAAAATTTTGTTTGAATCAACAATTTTTTTTTTTTTTTTTTTTTTTTTACAATTCCAAAAAAAAATTTTGTATCGTCAGCAAAAATGTTTCGTTAATTGAAGTAAAATGCTCCAATTTTACTCCAATTTTGCTAAAACAACAAAATGTACTCCAAAAATATATTTTGTAGTTTTAATCAGTTTCTTTTTCTGAGTGTGATGTATATTTTTTATTTACAATTTAACCCGTCAGCACACGGGCTCCTTTCCATTATTGTATTACACGCGCGGGATAAAGTTCCCCCCAATGGGTTTTCTTGTGTCAATTTCCCCTTGGTTAGATTATAAACAAAAATTTATATTTTGAAATAAACTGTAAATCAATAAAGGACATAATTAAACTTAAAATTAAAAGTTCTTTTATATTTAAAGCAAAAAAAGAACGTAAAATCTCGCACTAAGATTTTTTTCTGCATATCATTACATACAAAGCTTTTACAATCTAAATTCATCCATGAAAATACGAAAAAACATAAAACTGATATATAGAAACTGTATGTGCAAGGGTTGTTCATGTTTAAAAGAAAAAATATATTATTATTTGCACACTATATTTTTTACATAAACATTTGCATTAACATTTTCCTATCATTATGGGTTACGTTATAACACGCGTGGGGTAAATTTCCACGTGACATTTTTAGAACAAAAGAATGGAAAATACACAACCGGAGGTAAATTCTTTTTGGGCACATCTTGATATCATTCAGCTTGAATGGTACTATAAAGCTCAGAATGATCACGAATTATTTTCGCACATTTTAAAGTAATAGTTGTAAGCTGGGGTAGATTTTATCCATGCGCGTGTGCTGACGGGTTAAATACCTCTATTTAAAGTGGTATTATTTAAATATATCTTTTTATAGGGAAAAATATTTTTTCGGTAATCATAGGTGATTTTCAACGAAATTTCATCCAAAAATATTTTGATTTTGCAAATTTTTAGGGTTAAAAAAATAATATTATACAACTATTACTTCGTTTCAAGCTAAAATGTAAATAAAGAATCATTTTATAAATTTTATGATGATTCAACAACAAAACAAAATACTCACCACAGTTTAAAATTGCAGAAATATTCAGAAAACTTTATTTTGGGGAAAAGACAGTTAAAGTTTTAAAAAATATATATTCAAATTTTGCTATTAAAATTTCATTTTGGGCGCTAATAATAATCGTGTCAATACATATTTTTTTCTGGAAAGTTTATGAATTTTAGGTGATGTAAAAGAAAAAAAATTCTGGGATTCATCGATGTACAACAAATGAAATACAATGTAATTGAATAGATTATTAAATTGAAATATTAATGAAATGAAATGTTCAACAGAATTTATAAGTTTTTTGAAAATTCTTACAAAATGTAAACTTTGTAGAAAGTATAAACTGTGTGGAATATCAATTTTACTGTCGACATATTCTAATACTTCTAATACTTTACACGCTATTTTAAAGAATGACTAAGTTAAAGAAGACTGACATTGTCAAAAACAATTCAAAATATCTCTTGAAAACTATATTAAATACTATTTTTTCTTTTATATACCATACATTTTCATAAAGATGTCAATGGTGGGAAGTGGAAAATATGAAAAACGAGAAGTCACACTTTATCCCTTACACATACAGAATCTATAATCGATTTGTCAATTTTTATACTTCTATTTTTATGCGTGCCATGGAAAGCGAAGGTCTTTAGAAACTATGAACTGATAAAATATGATCCAAAAATGCTTTTAAATACAAATTTATATATATTTATACATCTTATAAGCAGTATATCTTTATATTAAAATAGCATATTTCTTACATGCAACTGAGAATTTCTGTATGAATTGAAAAAAGAATGGATTTAAGAATACTAACTCCTCCAGAATTCGGTAATACTATGCTTCTTCAAAAATAAGATCTAATCAAATAATAAGTCCTGTGATGATTTTTCAAGACGTTCGCAATATAAGTCCCACCCCCAAAATTAACCATACTCTAAAAAAAAACCAATCTTCCAGTCAATTTTTAAGATATTATTCCGATTTTTAAAAATATAATGAGGCATTCAAACAATGCATATTTAGTTGAAATAAAGGAAAAACTTGCTGTGAAATTATTCTTTTGTTTCAGGTAAATATCATATTTGGCATATTAAGAATATTTACTTCAGGTAAAATAACCTTTCTATAGAAAGGTTTCTGAGTCGTATGATATAACCCATCTTCTTGCAAAATCATACATAACCTCTTGTCATTTGTATGACAAGAGATAATATGTTATGCAGTTTTAGACTAATTGGAAAATGGGCAGTTTTTTTCCAAATCGGAATCAGTCTGATAATTTTTAAGCTTATTGCAACTAAGCCTCTGCAGTTTTAGGCTAAATGGAAAATTGCCAGTTTTTTCCCAAATGAGAATCAGTCTGATAATTTTTAAGCTTATTGCAACTAAGCCTCTGCAGTTTTAGGCTAATTGGAAAATTGCCAGTTTTTTACCAAATCAGAATCAGTCTGATAATTTTTAAGCTTATTGCAATAAACCTCTGCAGCTTCAAACTACTTGTAAAATGGCTAAATGTTTGTCCAAAGAGCGTAATTCCACCCAAGCTTATTGCAATATAAAAATGGCAGGAGAAAGAAAATTTCAAAAAAGTATTTACTTCAATTCACTTAATCAAATATAAACATATCTTTAAAGTAGGTTTTAAAAAAGAAAAATCAACAGGTTCAGTCACACTCGGTTTGGTGAGTTTAAAATCGGATTCCATAAGCACGAATTCATTTCATATATTTCATGCGAATGTTATGCGATCGTATTTTGCAAAATATCGTTCAATTATAGGAATATGAATCAAGCAAATAAATGCAGATATGTTGCATGAAAGGGTAAGTTAGTGATTTTTTTAACACTTTGCAACATAGTTGAAAAGTGTTTATGAATTGTGTTTGTCTGGCCGTCTGTCTGTCCACGCTCTAACTCACGTAAATAGAGTCGGATTTTTGTGTAATTGATATATGTTATTAAGATGTACTATGACATGTTCGGTATTGAAAATGAAGTATGTAACATTAATAGTTCAATTACAGGACACTAATAAGTATTCCGTTACATTATGGTCTAAGAGGAAAAATCGTTTTTAATGCATTTTAATAATGCTAGGTAATTTCAAACACATTGAAACAGATATATACCATTGAGGTGCACAACAAGATGTATGCCTTTGAATAAGGTGGGCATAGTATTTTTCATTAATATACACTACACACAAGACATTTTTGTGTAAGAAAACACAAAAATGTTCGGTTACTGTACTGTATGAGCGATAATAGTTGGAAGAGCGTTTGTAGTTACGGTATGCATTTTTAAATTTAACAAATGTTTTGAATACTATTTGGTGTGTATAAATTAGATAGATCATATACAGGGATGTGCAAAAGAATTAGAATCCATTTCCGTTAATTTGCAGGAATTTCTGAGAGGAAATTTTCAACATTGTTAAGCATTTCCTAATTGAACTAAATTTTAGCACAATATGTAGTATATATACAAATCGATATATTATATACAGAGATTCACAAAAGAATTTGAATTCTTTTCCGACTATAGACGGCGATTGCCGAAATTGGGCAATCAAACGTTTTATGCGTTTTCAAAATTGTTTACTTATCTATCATCCTTCACCTTACTAAACGGTGAAATTTTGTTAAAGTATTCTGAATGTTTTGGAAAGTGTTACATAATATATGCTCGACGCATGATTTTTCTTTCTTGTTTAATTTCACTTAAATATCTTCATTATTTTTTTTATAATAATGTGCAAAATTTGGTTCAAATGTATTTTTGATTGAATAGATTGACTGAAACTGTAATTTCCAATACCAAATAGCTCGCCTTATTGAATTCCTGTTTTAAAAGAAATATATTACAGGAAACTTTATCTGTATTTTCATTGCCTGCATTATATATCACACAAGATTTAAACTATTTTTTCCTGTACGTATGAATTAACATTATGGTTAAAAACATAAAAGAATATATCTGATACATCAGTGGTTGCCAAACTATGGGTCGCAACCGACCGGTGGGTCGCGGGCGATTTTTAGTGGGTCGTGAAATGATCATTCAGATCTTTTGAACTATATGATAAATTTTATTTGCTAGAGAAATTGGACAGGATGCAGATATTATAGACGAATTTGGAAAGCTAAAATGTTAAATAATTGATTGACACCGATATTTACAAACAATCTTATTTTAAAATATGTACATTCTAAAAACGACATTTTCAAAACTGATCAAAAAATACTCAAATCTGAGTATGACACATAGTTAAAATGGATCCGAACCAAAATTACTCAAGTTTGAAACATGTATATACTCATTTCTGTAAACATATATATACTCAAGTTTGAAACATGTATATACTCATTTCTGTAAATATATACAGGGTGATTCATAAAAGATGGGCAGAACTTTAAGGGGTTATAGTACACTTAAAGACAAATAATATTAAATAGGAGACTAAGGGTCCCAGACGTATTCCCAAGGAGATAGGGGGCATTAAAGTTTAGGGTCCGAAATTTCAAATGATTATAAAACATGGAAAAATTGGTCGATTCGTTTGCGGTTTTTGCAAAAAATTTTCTTTATGCCAGTATTTTCTTGAAATAAAATTTTAAAGTTCAATTTCAAAAAATGCCGATAGGGGGCGCTTTAGACTTTGGAGTAACAAACAACTATTTTTTAACGTTATTTTTTGTATTTCTTTAAATGATTTCGAAAGCTTAGACTTAAACTTAAATTTTGATCTAAAAATCTGAGTCCTAACGAGTAGTTAAGTAGCGTAAACTGAAATTTGAAATTTGAAACCCTTCTCCCCCCAGAACAAAAATCAGTTATTCCCGATCTTTGTGTCGTAGATTAGGCTCTAACTACTGCCGCGTTTTGCTAAAATTATTCTTTATTTCAGTATTTTCTTGAAAATAAATTTTAAAGAAAATTTTCAAAAAATTCCGATAGAGGGCGCTTTAGACTTTGGAGTAACGAACAACTATTTTATACCGTTATTTTTTGTGTCTCATTAAATGCTTTCTAAAGCTTAGACTTAAATTTTCAGCCCAAAATCTGAATCGTTAGACGTGGTTAAGTTTCTGGGGAGAGGGGTTTGAAATTTCTACTCCTGAGCACAGTTCAGTTTACCATGTCCACACATTGTGTGCTGTGATACGAGGTAAAAAGACACAAATTAGGATTATGTTACCAAAGCATATTTATTAACATGTAATCACAATAAATGTTCAAAATTGTGACCACCAGAGGTTATGCACGCAGAACAACGGCGACGAATGGAACGGCGAACATTCGCGAAAACATCAGGCTTTTCGAGCACTTCCCCTACAGCGGCGGAAAGTCTGGCGACCAGTTCCTCGGGGGATTCAATGGGTGTCTCATACATAAGAGCCTTCAATCGTCCCCAAAAAAAGAAATCGAGGGGTGAAAGATCTGGCGAGCGAGCAGGCCAAGCAACAGGACCACCTCGACCAATCCATCTGTTCGGAAATGTGATGTCCAGATAGTTGCGGACGTCTCGTACGTAATGGGCTGGCGCTCCATCGTGCTGGAACCACATGACCCGCCGGATGCATGGAGGAACAACGTTTAACAGGTCTGGCAGCACATGTTGCAGAAATGTGAGGTATGTTTTACCGTTGAGGCGTTCAGGAAGAAGGTACGGTCCGATTAGGTGGTCTCCGAGGATTCCTGCCCAAACATTGATGGAAAAGCGTCTCTGATGAGCATGTGGATACGTAGCATGTGGATTGACATCCGCCCATACATGTGCATTGTGTGTGTTAAATGTACCTTCACGTGTGAAGGTACATTCATCGGTGAAAAGCACAGTTCGTCCAAAATGTGGATTTAGCGCGTTCTGCTGCAGAAACCAGCGGGCGAATTCAATACGATTTGGATAATCCCCTGGAGACAGTTTCTGGACTAGTTGCACATGAAACGGGAGCAAATGTTCATCCTTCAGTACCCTCCAAGTCGTGGACTGTGAGGTATCCACCTGGCTAGCCACTGTTCGTGTACTTGTACTTGGCTGCGCCGCTACTACATCCAGAATGGCTTCTGCAACAACTACTGATTCGTCCTTTTTTGCACGACCTGCATTCGACCGGGAAGCGAGAAATGATCCCGTCTCACACAACTGTCTGTGCAAGCGCTCGAAAGTTTTGCGGTTAGGCAACCGCCTGTTAGGAAATCGCTCTCCGTACATTCGTTGTGCCTCTGCACCATTTCCATCTGCCGCTCCGTAAATTAAATGCATCTCAGCCTTTTCCTTATTCGTGAAGGGCACCATCTTCCGATTCATTACTACAGCGACTTACACTTGACTCACCGTTCAGTGGTTTTTATGCCTGAATCGTGTCGAAATTTTGCATACGTGTTCTTCTTCTTCCCCATTTGACATTTGCATACTTTCTGTTTCCTTCTTCACCCGGTGACTAGCGTCAGGAATGGAGCTTTAACGTTTGCATGAGCGACGTTTCCAACTGTGCCACTGCCTTTATGAGTGAATTCCGACTATGCAGTCCTTGACGAAAGTTGTATTTTTGCCTCGTATCACAGCACAGAATCGTTGGGCATGGTTAAGTAGTGCAAACTGAACTATGTTCAGAAGTTGAAATTTGAACCCCCTCCCCTCGCTACTGAACCACGCTCAGCGATTCAGATTTTGAGCTGAAAATTTAAGTTTAAGTCTAAGCTTTAGAAAGCATTTAATGAGACACAAAAAATTACGGTATAAAATAGTTGTTCGTTACTCCAAAGTCTAAAGCGCCCTCTATCGGAATTTTTTGAAAATTTTCTTTAAAATTTATTTTCAAGAAAATACTGACATAAAGAATAATTTTAGCAAAACGCGGCAGTAGTTAGAGCCTAATCTACGACACAAAGATCGGGAATAACTGATTTTTGTTCTGGGGGGAGAAGGGTTTCAAATTTCAAATTTCAGTTTACGCTACTTAACTACTCGTTAGGACTCAGATTTTTAGATCAAAATTTAAGTTTAAGTCTAAGCTTTCGAAATCATTTAAAGAAATACAAAAAATAACGTTAAAAAATAGTTGTTTGTTACTCCAAAGTCTAAAGCGCCCCCTATCGGCATTTTTTGAAATTGAACTTTAAAATTTTATTTCAAGAAATACTGGCATAAAGAAAATTTTTTGCAAAAACCGCAAACGAATCGACCAATTTTTCCATGTTTTATAATCATTTGAAATTTCGGACCCTAAACTTTAATGCCCCCTATCTCCTTGGGAATACGTCTGGGACCCTTAGTCTCCTATTTAATATTATTTGTCTTTAAGTGTACTATAACCCCTTAAAGTTCTGCCCATCTTTTATGAATCACCCTGTATACAGGGTGATTCATAAAAGATGGGCAGAACTTTAAGGGGTTATAGTACACTTAAAGACAAATAATATTAAATAGGAGACTAAGGGTCCCAGACGTATTCCCAAGGAGATAGGGGGCATTAAAGTTTAGGGTCCGAAATTTCAAATGATTATAAAACATGGAAAAATTGGTCGATTTGTTTGCGGTTTTTGCAAAAAATTTTCTTTATGCCAATATTTTCTTGAAATAAAATTTTAAAGTTCAATTTCAAAAAATGCCGATAGGGGGCGCTTTAGACTTTGGAGTAACAAACAACTATTTTTTAACGTTATTTTTTGTATTTCTTTAAATGATTTCGAAAGCTTAGACTTAAACTTAAATTTTGATCTAAAAATCTGAGTCCTAACGAGTAGTTAAGTAGCGTAAACTGAAATTTGAAATTTGAAACCCTTCTCCCCCCAGAACAAAAATCAGTTATTCCCGATCTTTGTGTCGTAGATTAGGCTCTAACTACTGCCGCGTTTTGCTAAAATTATTCTTTATGTCAGTATTTTCTTGAAAATAAATTTTAAAGAAAATTTTCAAAAAATTCCGATAGAGAGCGCTTTAGACTTTGGAGTAACGTACAACTATTTTATACCGTTATTTTTTGTGTCTCATTAAATGCTTTCTAAAGCTTAGACTTAAACTTAAATTTTCAGCTCAAAATCTGAATCGCTGAGCGTGGTTCAGTAGCGAGGGGAGGGGGTTCAAATTTCAACTTCTGAACATAGTTCAGTTTGCACTACTTAACCATGCCCAACGATTCTGTGCTGTGATACGAGGCAAAAATACAACTTTCGTCAAGGACTGCATAGTCGGAATTCACTCATAAAGGCACTGGCACAGTTGGAAACGTCGCTCATGCAAACGTTAAAGCTCCATTCCTGACGCTAGTCACCGGGTGAAGAAGGAAACAGAAAGTATGCAAATGTCAAATGGGGAAGAAGAAGAACACGTATGCAAAATTTCGACGCGATTCAGGCATAAAAACCACTGAACGGTGAGTCAAGTGTAAGTCGCTGTAGTAATGAATCGGAAGATGGTGCCCTTCACGAATAAGGAAAAGGCTGAGATGCATTTAATTTATGGAGCGGCAGATGGAAATGGTGCAGAGGCACAACGAATGTACGGAGAGCGATTTCCTAACAGGCGGTTGCCTAACCGCAAAACTTTCGAGCGCTTGCACAGACAGTTGTGTGAGACGGGATCCTTTCTCGCTTCCCGGTCGAATGCAGGTCGTGCAAAAAAGGACGAATCAGTAGTTGTTGCAGAAGCCATTCTGGATGTAGTAGCGGCGCAGCCAAGTACAAGTACACGAACAGTGGCTAGCCAGGTGGATACCTCACAGTCCACGACTTGGAGGGTACTGAAGGATGAACATTTGCTCCCGTTTCATGTGCAACGAGTCCAGAAACTGTCTCCAGGGGATTATCCAAATCGTATTGAATTCGCCCGCTGGTTTCTGCAGCAGAACGCGCTAAATCACATTTTGGACGAACTGTGCTTTTCACCGATGAATGTACCTTCACACGTGAAGGTACATTTAACACACACAATGCACATGTATGGGCGGATGTCAATCCACATGCTACGTATCCACATGCTCATCAGAGACGCTTTTCCATCAATGTTTGGGCAGGAATCCTCGGAGACCACCTAATCGGACCGTACCTTCTTCCTGAACGCCTCAACGGTAAAACATACCTCACATTTCTGCAACATGTGCTGCCAGACCTGTTAAACGTTGTTCCTCCACGCATCCGGCGGGTCATGTGGTTCCAGCACGATGGAGCGCCAGCCCATTACGTACGAGACGTCCGCAACTATCTGGACATCACATTTCCGAACAGATGGATTGGTCGAGGTGGTCCTGTTGCTTGGCCTGCTCGCTCGCCAGATCTTTCACCCCTCGATTTCTTTTTTTGGGGACGATTGAAGGCTCTTATGTATGAGACACCCATTGAATCCCCCGAGGAACTGGTCGCCAGACTTTCCGCCGCTGTAGGGGAAGTGCTCGAAAAGCCTGATGTTTTCGCGAATGTTCGCCGTTCCATTCGTCGCCGTTGTTCTGCGTGCATAACCTCTGGTGGTCACAATTTTGAACATTTATTGTGATTACATGTTAATAAATATGCTTTGGTAACATAATCCTAATTTGTGTCTTTTTACCTCGTATCACAGCACACAATGTGTGGACATGGTAAACTGAACTGTGCTCAGGAGTAGAAATTTCAAACCCCTCTCCCCAGAAACTTAACCACGTCTAACGATTCAGATTTTGGGCTGAAAATTTAAGTCTAAGCTTTAGAAAGCATTTAATGAGACACAAAAAATTACGGTATAAAATAGTTGTTCGTTACTCCAAAGTCTAAAGCGCCCTCTATCGGAATTTTTTGAAAATTTTCTTTAAAATTTATTTTCAAGAAAATACTGACATAAAGAATAATTTTAGCAAAACGCGGCAGTAGTTAGAGCCTAATCTACGACACAAAGATCGGGAATAACTGATTTTTGTTCTGGGGGGAGAAGGGTTTCAAATTTCAAATTTCAGTTTACGCTACTTAACTACTCGTTAGGACTCAGATTTTTAGATCAAAATTTAAGTTTAAGTCTAAGCTTTCGAAATCATTTAAAGAAATACAAAAAATAACGTTAAAAAATAGTTGTTTGTTACTCCAAAGTCTAAAGCGCCCCCTATCGGCATTTTTTGAAATTGAACTTTAAAATTTTATTTCAAGAAAATACTGGCATAAAGAAAATTTTTTGCAAAAACCGCAAACGAATCGACCAATTTTTCCATGTTTTATAATCATTTGAAATTTCGGACCCTAAACTTTAATGCCCCCTATCTCCTTGGGAATACGTCTGGGACCCTTAGTCTCCTATTTAATATTATTTGTCTTTAAGTGTACTATAACCCCTTAAAGTTCTGCCCATCTTTTATGAATCACCCTGTATATACTCAAGAATAAAACATCATGAGCTCATATTTGAGTATGTCCATGTTTCAAAAGTGAGTACAAACTGACTTTTATGTGCTCATTTTTGAGTATTCCCATGTTTCAAAAAAGAGTTTGAACTGATTCTAATCATTTTTGAGTATGTCCATGTTTCATAAATGAGTATGAACTGACCTCTATGTGCTCCATTTTGACAATGTCCATGTTTCAATACTCTGAGTATTTGTGGTATTTCAGAATTGAAATCATTGGGTCGTTATATCTGAAAAAAAAGTTTCGTAACAAAATGATAACATCGATTTACTCAGATTTGAAAGTGACTTTTCGCAGTGTAACAGCATTTCTTCCCGTGAAATATAAAGGCAAAATTGGAGGATCCTCTGCAATAACGAGGAAAGGGAGTTACTTTGATTCCTGGAAAACCATGTAAAAAGAATGCTTGTTGACCTACTTTGCACTTCCTTAAATTCTATTTCGTATCCCAACCTTCATGGCTTGTTAAAACGTTTTCAACTCTCACCTGTATCAGTTTCTCAATTTTGATAAAAGAGCCGAGGGCAGTTTTAGAACTTTTTTAAACAAAAAATTGCTAAGATAATTTCATATTTTGTAAACTCTCGCTATTGAACTATAAAAAAGTCGTAAAAAAAAGTCATTATGTGTTCCAAATGTACTTTTTTTCCACCAAAACCATTGGATATGCAATAATAACGTAAGTGTGCAATTTTAATTTTTGTATAATGTATTATTCAGCATATAAGGAAATATAAATTTTATTACCATAAAAAAATTGCCGTCTGTCCGTCTGTTTGTGTGTGTCTGTAAATGCTCAATCTCCCGAACAAATTGAGATAGAGACTTGAAATTTGGTATTTACTTAGTATGTAATAATGAAAAGAAGCCTATTGAGTTTCAGTAAAGTCGATTATCCGGAACTATTTTTATCGGACTCTTGAAATATTCGTTCTGATAACAGGAATTTAAAAATTTTTGAAATTGTTCATTTTAAGGAGTGAATATAAAATACAATAAAGAAACATAAATTTTGCATAAATAATGAAGTCGATCGGATAATTAGTCGCTGAGATATTTGTGATCATATTTTCCATACTCTTCGATTTTGCATGACCCTGCATTTCATTCAAATTTTAATTCAAAGATATATTTCAATTGAAAATGAGTCGCTTAATCCAACGCAGTAAACTCTTTGTTGATATGATTATCAATTTTGGAGTTATAAGGATGTTTCTTTTACGAAATTCAGTAATAGGGCATTTAAAGTTTATGACGTCAGCAAGCTACGATTTTATTCGAATTGCAATGCATTTTATAAATAGTGTACACATGTAAAAATATAAATCTATTTGGACACTACACTGTTGATTAGTTATTTTAAAAAACTCAAATTGCGCAAGTTGTGCCTGTTAGTTGCTAAAATCAGTGTAAAAATTAGTTTAAAACTCATAAAAAAGTTAAAATCTTACATTTTGTTCCACACCTACATGTATACCTCATTTTTTCCGTCCCTGATGATGGTTTTGGGTTTAAAGCCAAAATATGTAGGATTTTAACTTTTTTATGAGTTTTAAACTAATTTTTACAGTGATTTTAGCAACTAACAGGCACAACTTGTGCAATTTGAGTTTTTTAAAATAGTGTACACATGTTTTATTTTCATATTTTATATTATGCATATCCATGATGGGTAAGTATTACGGTGGTCCCCAACGTCTAGTTTCACTTGCCTTGTTATTGCAGACGGCCCCTCAATTGTCTTCCAAAATTCTTGTGTCAATGCCGCATTTGGGAATTAAATCTAAGTCAGGAAGATATCGCTACCACCCTGGCAGTGGTTTTAAATGCACAGTTATTATTATTTCCAGTTTGTCAATTTGTATTCTAAAGCAAATTTAAGGATATTAGCGACGAATTGGACTCCTGTAAGAATTTTTTTTAATCAACTATTCTGGAGTTCACCCGTATAACCCGTAACGCCTTCTATTACGAACCCAATATGTTAAACGTCGAATGGAATAATATACAAATATACATAAAAGAAAAACTTCATAAAAAAATAATGGTTTAACCAATTTTCGGTATAGAACGAGTTGTGACTAAATATTAACAAGTTTGAACTAGATATAGACGCCGTCATTAGTTTATTTTTGAAAATAATGCATTCATTAAGATACATTATTTTTACATAGTGGGTTTTGTTTTTTGATTGTTACACTTTCGCATTAGAATTATCTGATCCTGTTCTCGAGCGTGCTTTGTACGAAAGTTCACATTTTCCGTTGGATAAATTACATAAAATAATCTTGATAACTGCATATACGTATTTCCACTAAGCTCGCGATATTTTTTTTCAAATTTTCAAAGCGGGAACTACAAGCATAGAATATTGCAGTGAATTATTAATCTAACCAAATAAAATAACTAACAGAACAAATGATTTTTTTTTTCAAAATATAGACTTTATAAAAAATAAAAACAACCAATTTCACATATTATGAAATATTTAACAATGGAATATTACTGAATATTTTACTTTATTGAAACACAATCCAAAAACTTTAATATAGGTGTTATTTACAGAATAAATTCATTTGGTACCAAGTCCCGTGAAGAAATGATACAAATTGTACAATAAAAAAATTATGTGGGCGTCTCTTAAAATACAGACTTTATAGGAAAACAAACCGCCAAGAATATCAGGTTTACTGACGATAACTTGAAATATTTAGAACGTTAATGTAAAGAAAGACCAAGTTTAAAAAGTTTGCCCTTGTCTAACACAATTCCAAAATATCTCTTAAAACTACTATATTAAATAATATTTTTTTTTACATTTCTATACCATACTTTTGCGTAAAGATGTAATTGGTGGGAAATTGAAACTATGAAAACGAGAAATCATACTTTATTTCTTACAAATTGAGAATCAAAAATCGATCTGCCATTTTTTCCTATTTTTACACATGTGATATAAAGTGAAGCTTTTTAAAAGTATAAACAATAAAATACGATTTAAACTTACTTTAAAATGTATATTTATATATATTTATATAAATTATAATCAGAATATATGTACATGAAAGACACATTTTCTATGTAAAAAGCTTGGAATTAGAATGGAACCAAGAAAAACTGCTACATTGTTAGGTATTATCTATTATTTTAAAATATGACTCTGTTTTTGTATTTTACATCTACCCCTCAGAAACGGGTTGACAAGATCATCAATTATTCGAAAGGATCCGATTATATCATATAACTCTCAAAATGTCGATAGTTTTAGTTTCCAAAAAATAAATATTTTTGAGGTTTTTAATAATAGTTCTGTAATGATGGAATCTAAATTATTCCATAATTGTGGATAAAGGGGACGAGCACAATTTAGTTCAAAATATATATGATTCACCACCTCTTTAAAAATATAATCTTCAACACTATGTCCAAGTTTACAGTCTGAATAATGAAAATAGTAGTGAAAATTCAAAACTTTCTGATAGTTTGTTGAACAAGCTCCTATCAGACGTAGAAAGGACAGAGTCTTTTAAAATTTGCAAATTGCTTTCTCACCATCTGAATCTTATAATGAACGTTCTCCTAGACTTAGAAATGTTAAGCAAAATCATGTAACTTACTCTCCTTCTCCAGTTAGGCAAAACGTTGCTTCTAAAAGCAAAACAAACTTTATTCAGCATAAACCATATCAAAAGCGATCTTTCTTTCGGCCCAAAGTTTGACAAGTTTTCTCACAAGAAAGGCTTTACAAAGTTTTTTCACCAACAAAATGTTATTCAACGTGCTTTCTATGGACGATTTAACCACCTTATGGAAACATGTTACAAATTAAAAAAATTAATTGACTCATCTAGACAAAATGCCAACCACACTCAAAACTCTCAGCTTTCTGCGAATTCTTCTCAGAGAAAGAAAAACTTTAGTTCTTTTTCTAAAAATAAAAATGATTGTAAAAATTACCATTTAAACAGGTAAGGGAGATTGGTCCCGCTGACCGCCTTCTTTCCCAATCTTCCTCGTCAGGGTCAGTACACTCCTGTGACAAAACAAACGAATATCACATTGATAAACATCTTTATTCGACTACTTCCTCTTCAAGCGCTGCTACACAAACATCTCCGTACTGTTCTGAAAATTCTTTGTCGTTAAAGTATTCTTCTGAAATTGATGATTGTGTACAACAACGACACGTAATTTGCATCTCTTTTGACTACATGTATTCACTTCCATGTATAATTATGAATGTTCAACATAATGAAATATCAACTCTTGTCGATTCAGGCTCAACCTTATCTTTGCTGGATAATGAATGCTTTAATAGTATAAAATCCAAAATCCATTATAAATGTGTATCTAGAAATGTGTCTGTGTCAACCATAAACTCTAAAGTTTTCTTTAAAGGATGTATCGAGATTGCATTCAAAATAGATAAATTCTTTTTCATCACGTCTTTTATCTTACTGATATAAAGAATGTTAATTTTGAAGCCATACTTGGTTTTGAGTTTATAAATAAGCATTCTATAACCATCTCTCCAACTTTTAAATCTATATTAATTAAAGATAAACATATACCTTTTAACATTCAAAAAGAGTCTCCTACCAGTTATTATTTGAATTCTCAGTATACTAATGACAATATAACAGTTCCATATTCTCTTAATACACACAATGTGCCTATTTATGAAAATTCTATGTCAATTAACACTAATGATGGTACTTATTTTGATAATGTGAATGGAAATTTTGGTGATAATTATTTGCATTTATTACATAATTATGAAAATTATCCTTACAATTACAGTTTTCCAAATAATGGTTTGGTTATAAATAATGTTGGTAAAACTGCTATGACTTATGATAATTCTTTTATGAATGCTGATCTAAATATCAAAAATTTAGATGGTCATGCTCAAGTTTTTACTCAGTTTTCTAATTATTTTCCTACCGACGCAAACTTTGATTATGCTAATATTATAAATATTTTTTCTAATACCAATAATACCAAAATTACCTCTGATGACAATAATGTCACATGTGAAGGTGACAATGACATTATTTATGTTGGTAAAAGTATCCAATTTGAAAAATGGTAATAAAAATTTATTGAATTCTAACATGGTACAAGCTGTAAATAGAGAGTTAATCCCCCCCCAATTCTTCTGTGTGTTTACATGTCAAATACTTGAATTCTCCATCTGAATATTTTATTTTTAAGCCTGCTTTGAAAAATAAAGCTCTTGTTTTGCATGAATCATTGCATTCTAAATCTGCAATTCAAAAAGACTTATTTTTAGTTGTATGTCAGAGTATATCCAAAGTGGATATTCATTTAAATAAAAATACAATTCTTGGTGAATGCATTAATGTAGATGAGAACGATATTGAAAAATATTCATTTGATTCAGATTTAGAAAACGAATATTGTAATTTAATTTTACCATCTGAGGAAATTAAAAGAAAACGGATACAAGAACTGCCACCAAATGATTTTGACTTAAAACACTTGCCCCCACATGAAAGTGACTGTTTAAAAAACTTATTGTGCAATAAATCTCAAGCATTTTCTAAATCCTTAGACACTTTGGGTCATACAGACCTAGTTAATCCTCAGTTCTCAATGATGAATTCTCATCCGGTGAAAACCCTACCTTTTCCTGTGCCACAGGCATTAGAACAAGAAGCTCTTGACCATCAATCAAATGCTAAATGCTGGCATTATAGAAAGATCAAATTCATCTTGGGCTTGTCCCATGCTTCTTGTTAAAAAAAAAAGAACTGACATGTCAAAACCTCAAAAATATTGTTTGGCATTGGATTTACGATTATTAATTTCTATTATTATTCCATCTTCATATCCTCTACCTCGCATTCAAAATCTAATAGTACAATTGTCAAAATTTAAATGCTACACTACACTGGACTTGCCCTCTGCGTACTGGCAGATCGCTGTACCTAAGGAGATGCAAGATAAGCTCAGTTTTATCACTCCATGGTGACTGTTTACCTACCTTCGTCTTGTATTTGGCTTGAAGACAGCTGCGAGTACTTTTCAACAGTTAATTGATTCTGTTATTCAATTGTCTGAAATTGACTCTTGCTACGCATACCAGGACGACATAGTTGTCGGCGCTAATTCGTTTGAAGAAATGGTTGCGAAACTCACCAGACTCTTGGACACTCTTATTGCCAACAATATTACTCTTTCTCCTGAAAAGTGTTCTTTTATGCAAACTAGCATTAACTTTTTAGGCTTCCAACTCACAGATCATAAAATTCTTCCACTTACAAGCAATATTTTGAAAATTACTTCCTTCCCAAAGCCCAAAACTAAGAGGCAAACAAAAAGTTTTATTGGCTTATGTTCATTTTACAGGTCAATTATACCGCATTTTGCTAGATTGATTACTCCTCTTATTGAAATCACAAAACCTAAAAATAAATTCTGTTGGAAATCTGAGCAAGAAAATGCATTTAATAAATTGCAAGAAATTTTCTTCCAAAAACCCATGCTCAATCTTCCAAATTGGAATGAGACATTCTATGTGAATACCGACGCTTCAAAGACAGCAATCTCAGCTGTTCTAATGCAAAAAATTCAAGGTGAACTACGCCCCATTTCTTATTACTCCAAAACTCTATCTCAGTCTGAAAAGCAGTACCCAGCCATTAAATTAGAACTTTATGCCATTTATAAAGGAATAACAGCTTTTAAATATTACATTTTTGGCAGACACTTCATTCTTTTGTCTGTTGCTAAACCTCTCAAGAACTACAAAAAATCAACGTCTCCTGCCGACATAACTACACGTTGGATGTTAGAACTGTCTGAATTCTCTTACACATTCCAGCATGTTCCAGGCAAAGAGAATGTCTTGGCAGATTTTCTAAGTAGGACACCTCACATTCCTACTGAAGATCTCCATACTAATCCAGATCTCATTTTTGAACAAGAAATACTGCCTATTGTTGATGATCAAAACGATCTACATAATGAAATTGTTCAGTATCCATGTGGATTAATAGGAAAAACCCATCATAATTGCCATCTCCAAATTGATTCTCCATCTACAAATAATGCTAATAATGAAGACCCATTGCTAGAAATCTTTGATCAAACCATCCTTAATGAGCAACAAAAAGACCCTCAAATTAAGAAAATTTATGAAGATATTAAAACTAATAAAAAATCTAAAAGTTTAAATGGTTATTACATTAATCCAAGTAATGATTTGCTATGTTATAATGGACACTTCTCTTCAGAAGACATTGATCTACATAGAGCTGTTTTACCATCTTCACTTAGAGCTAAAGCTTTAAGAATTGCTCATGTTACTCATACTGGTATTCATAAAACCATTGTTAATTTAAAGAAAAGGTTCACTTGGAAAACTCTAGTTCCCGATACAATCAATTATGTCAACTCTTGTGAAATTTGTTTAGTAAATAAACATCATAAAAAAACACCGTTCCATATCTTCCAGCACCACTTCCTACAGCTCCCAATCAAAAAGTTTCGATTTACTTGGTCCTTTGAGAAATCACCAATTTGTTATGACTGTAATCGACCATTTTTTTCGTCATCTTGAATTATATGCCTTGAATAGCATTCATGCTGAGTCGGTTACTAAAGCTCTGTTGCATTACATTTCTACTCATGGAAAACCTGAGTTATCTCTTACTGATCATGGTTCCCAGTTTACGAGTGGTATGTTTTCTTATTTCAACAAAAAACTTGGCATAAAACTATAACACAGTACAGTAGCGAATCCACAGGCTAATGGATGGAGTGAGAGATGTAACACTCAAATAAAGTCATCTGTGAATAGAATGGCTTCCCAAGGATTTGATGTTCCAACTGCTTTAAAAATCCACCAATCAATATATAACGCTACACCTCATCCAGCAATGAATGATATTTATGCTAATTATAAAACCCATTCTTCCTGGAAAATTCTTGACACTGCATATGAAATTCACAAATTAATGGATGTTATTGAAAAAGTATACTATGAAGCTTACAAAAATAACGAGTCTTCTAGACAAAAATGTATCAAAAATCAAGGGAAGAATTAAAATTTGCTAATATCAAAGTTGATGATATTGTTTATGTAAAATTTCCCAGTGTATTTAACAAAAAAGTACAAGGACCTTATATGATAAAGAAAATAATTTCACCTGTACTTACTCAAATTCAAGATTGCAACAATAATCAAGCATCACCTATGTTAATTCATACTAACAGATTCTTGAAACTTCAGAAAAGAAATGAAGCATTGCTTCATCCTGCGGATTCATCTAGAAGTGCAACACATGATCAACCAGCTGTTGATAGTACATCTTCTTCTACTGTGAAACGACATATTCGTGCTCATACTGCTAATTGTGATTCTCCTTGCTCTCACACTAATAATAATACATCTCCTCAAATTCACACCTCTTCAAAGTGCCAGCAAACATCTTCCCATTCACTTAGTTCAGTACATTCACAAGCATCTGGTATTAACACTACAGTTCTAAACAAATCTACTCAAAGTAAAAAACATTATGATCTTCGCCCTCGCAATCATAACCAATATAAAGTGTAAACATAATCTTAATTTTTTTCTTAGTCTGCCTCTGCCATTTCAAAAAATCTTTTCTATGCTAGTTTGATTGGATTGTCAAATGTGAAGACTGACTGATTATTTTTATTTGTTTTCTTCTACCAAAGCTGCAGGCAGCATTTGTGTAATTTTTATTTTTTTTTGTAAGTCACCTTCGCCTTGACACAATGGAATTGTCATCCTGTCAAAGTATGTAAATCTTATTTTGGTTTCTCCTGTTAACTATGTTTCTCACTGAAATATTTAATCAAAACCATATTCATTTTTGAAATTTATGTTTAATATAAAATGTGCTGATAGCTCAAAACTCTAAAATTCAGTGTTTGATTTAAATTGTAGCTTTTTTAAAAACGTATAATTCAATATTATAGTTGGAGATGAAATGTCATTGATTAAATTATTTTGATAAGATAATTTATCTTAAAAGTAAATTGTTATTGATATAAGGTATAATATGAGTACATATGTCATCACTTTCCCTATTGTGACTTTTAGAATAATACAAATGTTACTTCTTACATGCCCTAACAGCTAACTTCTTTTTAACATCTAAAGATTATGCATGCTAATACTTTTATTATTGGTGTATTATGTAAAATGGTTAAAAATACATTAAGCCCTCTAGGTGTTTGAAAACCCACAAATTGAAGAAAATGTTTATGCATATGCAAATTATATGCTTTGGATCCAAAGTTTGTTTTAAGTCATTACATTTAAATAAAATACTTATGTATTTTATATGTAATAAATTAAAATTACATGTTTATTCTTAAAATTTTTGAAAATTCGAATTAAACATTCAATAAGTATTCAGGATATTTTTATATAGATATGTTGTGTGATATTTTTTTTACAAGGTCAATATTATTAAAGTTATGTGGTAGAATGATACATTTATTTATGTAATTTCTTTGAAAGTATTATTGTTGTTGTATTAGAGTTGTTCAACTAAGAAAAGTTGATTTCTTAGAAAGTGCTATATATATATATTTCTTTTCAATGAGAGTCTAAATATTCTCTCTGGACCATTTGCTTACATTTTGAATTTTTGTTATGGAAAAATTCTCAAATGAGTAATTTGTTGAATTTATATAAGCATTGTTCTAATAAAAGTGTTAATACAAAATTGAAATATAGTTCATCGACTGTGACTAGAAATACAGTTGTGATTCAAAGGTCTTATTGTTGCTATTTCTTTTCCAAAATGGAAATGTTTTATTGCTAATGTTATGCTATATTGAATTAGGAAAGCCATTATTAGTATGATTACCAATTTGTATCATATAATATTATTTGTTTTTGTGTACAATATTACAACCTTTTTTACTCTTTTAGTATATGCTGAACTTACTTTATAGTGTTGTATTTGCTATTTCACATATCAGTGAATGGACTTTTAGCAGCTTTATTTCAAAAGGCTCTGTTCACTTTTTGCTACTGAACTTCCTTTATAGTATTGTATTTGCTATTTCACATATCAGTCAATGAACTTTCAGCAACTTTATTTTGAAAGACTATATTTACTTTTTGGACTTTCAGCATCTTTGTTTTGAAAGACTCTTTATTTTTTTGGACTGTTAGCAACTATATTTCGAAGGACTTTGAGTACTTTTCGCCAGAACAATGTAAATTTATTATTATTTTTTTTTGTTTCTCATTATTTGAAGTTATATGTATATTGTATATAGGTGAGAAAATATTGACTCGATGTCAAAATTGTTAAATTTCTCCATCTCACCAATATTTTCTCTTGGGGAGGCCGGAGTATATGTTGTGGTTCTTACAACCACTGCCATATTTTAATTCAATTTAAGAAATGTTTTATTAGTCCTTATTCATTTAATTTTAAAATTCACATTCAAAATTATTTTAATTCTCTCCTTTTTAAAACTTCCCCTGTAAACTTTTCTTTATTTCATAACATTTCGCTTTTTAAAATTGATAGTAATCTTTTTTGTTACCTCTGCACTTCCGGAATTGGATTTTACTAGAGGCTTCGATATCATTCTTTGCCTATGCTCACTTCCTGTTCTAAGCTCCGCCCCTCGCCAATCAGATTCAAATATTTTTAATACGTATTTTTTTATCTCTGCCGATTGGCGTTTTTCAATTTTTGGCACCCCCCTCCCCTCCGTTCCCAGTCAGTGCTGAAGCTGCGCGCTCACACACAGACACTGAGACGTTTGCCACAAGAGTGTAAGGTGATCGCTTGGCTTACTGCTGTGAAAAATGTACAAAATGCGTACATCTAAAGTTACGATATGAAGAAAATATCGTCTTTAAAAATTGTGATGATCTGAGGTTATTATTTTACTGTCATTATGGCAAAAATGAAATTCTTTTCCAACAGCGTAGTTAATATGACGGTTGTGTGTGATGGTAGTTTCGCTGGAACCTGGCATTTATGGCAAAAATGCTTATTTTATTATCAAGTGGTGATACTTCTTTAGTTTTACAAATTTCTTGATAAAGTCATATGTTTTATGTTATCTTTAAAAATCAACATATCCGAGTTTCTCAAGAAAAAAAAAACTTCAGTAATATTTGTGATGGCGTTTATTAAAAACGTCAGTTATGTGCTTATAATTTAAGAAATAGAGGTGAATCTATAAAGAAGAGATTCCCTCAGAAATACTCCTTTTTCAAGATTCTTTATAAATAAAGATTTATATTGAAGCTGTATTTTTCGGTGCAAGTTCTTTTAGTCACGTCTCTCACTTATGTTCCTTTTTAGGTTGATGCAGGTAATATTTTAATTTTATCTTCATTGTTCTTGATTATAAATTTGCATGAATAATTATTTAATAATTCTTTGTTTCAATGTCATGTCGAAGTGGTCTTTTGCGGTCACAACAATATTATACTCACTATACACTTTTGATCACAAAACCAAATATATATTATCTGGAATATTAACAAGATTCCAGTGTTTGAAAAAAGAGAACTTATCGTCCAACCACCACACTGATGCATGAAGAATTGCGAGACCGTGGCGAACAATTGACCTCTCCGCCAAGACCAGTCAATTTGATTCATGAAGGAAATCAAATGGACCAAATACTTACGTATCTGTCTGGCATTATGGACGGGAGCCTCTTTGTATTGGATTCACAGGAGTCAGGGGAACATCCTTAAGTTACCTCTATTTTAATGCTTTACACACCTTCTTGGAATGTGTCTTTGTGCCTTTTTATCTCTTCCTGGTGACATTTATGTGCATGCGTTCGTATGTGAATATGATTCCTATCGATGTACTACTATCTCCACAAAAAAGGGTCCTTGAAGCTCTATTTACAATTGAGGGCGTTAGAATAACTGTGGAGTAAGTCAAAAATTTAAAAAATCTAGTTAACCATATTTTCACTGAATGTATATTAATTTATGTTCAGTGTGACAGTCAAATAAGTTCTAGTTCACTTAGGGAGTCGCTATGGGGCAAATCAAGTTGGACCACTTAATGCAATGGCAATACGAAAAATTTCACAAAACGCTCCATTTCTCAAATTACTAAATATTGACTTACTTCACTGTCATTCTAATCCCCTCACTTCTTCCGACTTTTATTTGAAACATGTTTCTTTCTATAAATGAAAAAATTAGGGACTACTTTCCCTAAATACATTATTAATTTATTAAAATAACCATTTAATTATGTAATTTACCTATTTTTATCGGCATTGAATTAATTATTATTTGCATTTTAATTAAATTATTTTTATTATTATCTGCATTTAATTTATAATTATCTGCGTTAAATATTTCATTATACGCCTTTAATTCATTATTATCTGCGTTTATTTTAATATTATCTGTATTTACTTTATTAATTTTTTACCATTAATTTATTATTATCTGCATTTAGTAGTAATAGTATATGTATTTACATTTACTATTATCATTTCATTTATTTTTCAGAATTTAGTTTAAAAAAAAAATCCTTAAAGTTTTTTTTTTTACAATTTTTGGGACTTTTATTCCAAATTTCTTTCACTATTTAAAAGAAACTTTAGTGACAATCGTCTCAAATATTATATTAATTTATTTTTTATCTGTATTTAATTAAGTTATTAAGGTATTATTATCTGCATTTAATAAATTATTCTTTACATTTAGTTTATTATTATCTAAATTCATGATTATCTTTATTATTATTTTACCTCATTTACTTGCATTTATTTATTCATTATTATCTAAATTCATGATTATCTTTATTATTATTTTACCTCATTTACTTGAATTTATTTATTCATTATTATCTAAATTCATGATTATCTTTATTATTATTTTACCTCATTTATTTGCATTTATTTATTCATTATTATCTGCATTTATTTTATTCATTATTATCTGTATTTAATTTATTTTTTATGCGTTTAATTAATTTAATTTTATCTGTATTTAGTAATAATAGCATATGTTTTTACATTTATTATTACTATTTCGTTTATATTTCAGCATTTATATAAAAAAATAATAATAATGGAATAAAATAAAAAAAAACTCTTAATGCTCTATTTGCAATTCTTCAGGCTGTTATTTTCAACATGTTTCATTCTATAAATGAAAAAAAGTGCGCTACTTTTCCTAACTGTTTATTTATGTTTTAAAAAGAAGTACTTGAAAGTTATTACGTCTATTTAATCCTGTTGTAATGTAACATTGTTGAAACTTCTTCAAAAATTCTTCCTTAGAATATTGCAAAATTAATAGTACGTATAATATTAATAGTATTAATAGTATATAAATAACTACTGGCATATTCGTTACATTTCACAAAAACTTTATTTTTACCCTTTTAATAGCTACTGAATAAAATATCTAAAAAGTAATTCCCTTCAAACATTAAAAAAAATATCAACAATCAGACCCAAAAAGTTTTAAAGATTACTTTATATTAAATTAACTGATAAAGTTATATCCTTTAAAATTCTGCCTACAACATCTTTATTTAGAAAATGCAGATATCACTTTACTTTTCCTTTTAATGAATTGCATTTATATCTGTTTAAGCCTTATCTCTGTAACAAAAAGCGAAATTTTTCTATTATGAAAACTGAATCCAATTACAGACTCTCAAAACTTTTTAACTTATCTGCCATTATTTCGTTATTATTTTATTTACGAAATTCTTAAAACAAAAGATTCCACTTCCCTCCCAGTTATCATCTTTCACTCTCTTCCGGAGCTCTCTTTTATCGATTTCTCGTAATGTTATCTAGCTACTTATTCTGCGTTTAAGAGAAGTATTCATCAGATGAAAACAAGTTTTGACGGAGATTTGAGAGGGAGTATTTCGCCAAATTAGTGATAAAGTGCCAAATCTGACAACATGTAATAAAATTCAGTGTACTTCGAAGTCCAATGCTAAGCAACAGGCAGAAGCGCGGGCGGAACAAGCATACCATTGGACAAGTTAGTCAGTGACGTCATTTCTGAAGGATTCTGGGAAGTTTCCAGATATGGCCTATAAGGGTGGGCAGATATTATTTGATTTTCTTACATATTCATTTTTTTTTAAAAGAAAATTCATAGTGATGAAAAAAATCTCCCAGATTGAAGGTCATAAATTATTTTTGATACCGGAAAAATTTTCACATTTCTCACTTAATTGATTGATGTTTAAAATTCCATTATGTAAACGTAACACAGAAAAATAACTCTGAACTAATTTTCCAGAATGTAACTTTTAGTTCAAAAATATTAATAAATGGGGCGGAGGACTTTGAAATGAGCATAAAATTGACCTAAATATGAATCTTAGTTTTCGTGTTAGAAATTTGACAAAATTTATGAAATAAAAGTAAGTTGATATGTACTTAACAGGAAATGTGCTTTCACGCTTCCTTAAAGGTATGTAATGAAAATAATATATCATAATGTACTGCAAATTAATTTTTCTCAAAACAATTTTTTTACAGTTTTAATATGTTTAAAATTATATATGCGTTCTTCTAGAAATTCTTATAGTCCTTATAGAAAAATCTTAATATCTCTAAGGGACAACATTGCTACTTACTTAAAAAACTCTGTGCATTCGTTTTGGAATGTTTGAAAATTTAATAACATCTGAAATTTTAATAAAAGTTCAATTTCGTGGCAGTTTTTTTTTATTATAACTATTTATTGAATTTAAAAAATGGATCAACAAATAGTTAAATAAAGTCGTTTTTATAACAAAATGAAAAAATGATAAATATTTTGAAAATTGGAATCTACCGAGCATTTAATGTTTTTAAACGAATTGATAGCTTTAAAACGTTAATTTTTCAGTAAATAGAATTTTTATTCCAGATTTAAAGAATTCCTGTAGCGAACATTTCTTTGAAGGATTTCTTGTTGGTATATATAAAAAAAAAAATTATAAATGTTTTGAAAATTGGAACCTATTGAGCATTTAATTTATTTTAATGAATTGATAGCTTTAAAGATTAATTTTTCAGTAAATAGAATTTTTATTCGAGATTTAAAGAGTTCACGTAGGGAATTTCTTGTTGGTATAAAAAATTACAAGAGCTGTATGATAATGTAAAATGTAATGTTGCCCCCCCCCTCTCTCTCTCTCTCTCTCTTTCTCTTCTCTACATCGAAGTCTGCATTTCAGACAAAGGGACAAATTATAATTCAGAGAATATTTCAGAGCTAACTAAAATATTAAATTATTTTCTATAATTAATAAACAGTTATTGAAGCAGGAATATTCGGCGGCTTTCAAAGAAGAGTAAGATAAATTATGTATATATATTTCCTTTAGTCTAACCTTTTATATGATATTGGTTATTTTAAATAATTTAAACGTACATGTAATAAAGCGTGCAATGAAAAGTACATATATATTTAGTTATATCAATTTGTATAATATCTTGGAGAACAGACATTATACATTAGACATTCGTTATATCACACATGTTTGAAAACAACAAAAGAGCGCGATATATACTAAAACGCGAAAACAATTACGATAGTCTGAAAATAAATCTTTTATATTTGTATTTAGAATGTTAGTTTAAATGCATGTTACGATTTTCTAAAGAAAATTAGTGATAGAGATAATTATTGCAAACAATGTATAATAATAAATTTATACATATAGTAATGAAAAAGTACTATTGAAATAGAACATTCTGAGAAGGAAAAAGAGCAATGCATCCATTGAATTGATTGATTAAAATAACTTGCCGCTACAGTATAATAAAAAAATATTTTCTTAATTTTAATTACAGCTTAAATATTCAAATGTTATTAAAATAAATAAATTTTTATATAATAATTGTCTTTTTTTCCAAATACCCTTTGCCATTCCGTTCTCGTGGAACAGCGACTTCAGATTTAAAATATATATATATGAGAAAATCGCTTTCACACAAGGCAATGATTCGCAAGATTTCTCAAAGGTAATTAGGAATTTTTATGAAGTTCCATTTACTTTTACTTTGACACTGTTCTTCACTTGGAATATTTTATCTAAAATTGATTTCGATTCAAATATTTTTCATAAAGTTCATCTCAAATCCACTTATCGAGTTAACTCTATAAAATGGCACACATCTTTAGATTTCGAGATTAAATCTCTATTCCGCGTGGGAGGATTGTCTGAATATTGCATAACTCGTAAAAAGTACTTAACCACCTTCATATTTTAAATATTTCTTTAAAAATAATACTCGGATACAAATGTTTAACTGCATACAGTTAAGATTTTTTCTCTTATTTTATTTATTTATTTATTTTTATTTTATTTATTTATTTATTTTTATCTTATTTATTATTATTATTATTATTATTATTATTATTATTATTATTATTATTATTATTTTATTTATTTATTTTATTTTATTTATTTATTTATTTATTTATTTATTTTGCAGTTTCTAAATAATGAGAGAAAACGAACAACTCTACTTTCATATAACCATTTTAATTAAAATTGTTGCTTTAATAAAGGTGTGTTTAGGGTTCCGTTCATCTGACGAAACCCTATTCGACTCACTCCTCCGTTTGTCTGTCACAGAGTTCGTACTCGGAAACTGTATGACTTAGAGACTTGAAATTTTGTATACCTATAGCCGAATACCTCCTGTTACACGACAAATCATAAAATTTTGAAAACTCTTGTATTATTTTAATTAAATTAATTAATTTAATGACATCCGACTATTTCTGCGATTTTCTTAGATCTAAAAACAGAGCCTTAATTTCAGTCTTCGTAGCATTAGACTAGATGGTTCAGTTGTAGCGCGTTTTTCTCCTAATACAAAGATTCCGGGTTCTATTCTCGACGAAGTAAGTTTAAATTTTCGATTTTTACATTTCATTGGCTAATGGATTTAATTTTTTTTTTCAATTTTAAGGGGGGTTTTTAAGCTAAAATCGAATAATTTAATTATGCTTTTCAGATATACTTCCTCTTGTTATCATTTTATTATTAAATTTAATGGTACTGCCATCTATGTTCTTACTAATAAAGTGTATTGCTAAATGATAAGAATAATTATAAATTAGTGATTTAGATTTATTAATTAAAGGATAAGGTGTTTTGAAAGAAATATCAAACGAAACTCTTTATATCATCTTAGATATCACACTTTTCCACTTTTGTTTCTTTTTCTTTTTACTTTTTTTTTCTTTTTTACTGGAACTGTTGTTGTGTTATGCAGGTATGAAAACTAGAATAAGTTTGAAGAAAATGCCAAACATATTCATCAACGAAAATAAAGATTTTTTTTTTAAACATACAAAAATCAATAAAGCAAATAATTTTTGAGAGTTATACGAAAATAAATGGTTTTTATATACCCATGTTAAAAAATAAAATGTCAAACTATTATATACACAATTTTAAACATTATGTTATCATAATTTTTTTCTTTACTATTATTTTCATTGCCAAAAATTGTTTATTGTTTCGATTGTTTTCATTGTTCTTTATATTTCATCTTTTTCATAAAGAAATATTCTGATTTTCATGATTATCTAATAACTTGCATAATACAAGAAGTAAAATTCCAAAAATATAGTTTAATAATTTTTTAACTTGTTTTTTAAACGCAGTTGGTTTAATTGAAAGGATAATTTAAAGTTGGGTTGTTAATTTGTTTTCCCTTTTTACTAACTGTAATAACTTTTTTTTAAAAGCATGCATTTATACAGTACATTTATATCCTGTTATTTATTTTCCAAATAATAGGGGATATCACCCGAGTTTCCTGGGTTACAGAACATTAGTGAACACCATTTATTTATTGAAAACAGTAATAGTTTTTTCATATATATATATATATATATATATATATATATATATATATATGCAAATTTTATCTTAAAATGGCTTTAGCAATTTTGTATCCTACCATTTTCGAGCATCAGAAGACTATTAGGTTGGGTCATCTGTTCGAGAACTTTTGATTAGTGGGTCATTTTTGGGTCAACGCGGGTCAAGTTAATTTTATCTAAAAAACGACTCTAACGATTTTGATGAAATTTTGCATCCTACGAGTTTTGGGCACGAGAAAATCATCGAGCTAGGTCACAGGTCCGAGAAAATTTGATTAGTGGGTCATTTTTGAGTCACTGTGGGTCAAGCTAATTTTATTTAAAAAAAACAGCTCAGAATATTTAGACTAAATTTTGTATCCTATGGTTTTCGGGCACGAAAAGACTGTTGGACTAGGTCACATGTTCGAGAAAATTCGATTAGTGGGTCATTTTGGTCGTAGGTCATTATGGTTCAAGCTATTTTTATCATAAAAACGGCTCAGAAGATTTGAAATAAATTTAGTATCCTACACTTTTAGAGAACGAGAAGACTATTGGGCTAGGTCACATGTTCGAGAAATTTCGATTAGTGTGTCATTTTGGTCATGGGTCATTATGGTTCAAGCTATTTTTATCTTAAAAATGGCTAAGAGGATTCGAAATAAATTTAGTATCCTACACTTTTAGAGAACGAGAAGACTATTGGGCTAGGTCACATGTTCGAGAAATTTCGATTAGTGTGACATTTTGGTCATTGGCCATTATGGGTGCTATTCTTATCTTAAAAACGACTCAGACGATTTGACCTAAATTTTGCATCCTACGGTTTTTGGACACGGGAATATAATTGGGCTAGGTCATATGCTCGAGAAAATCCGATTAGAGGGTCATTTTTGGGTCACTGTGGGTCAAGATAATTTTATCTAGAAAACGGCTCAGACTATTTTGACTAAATTTTATATCCTATGGGTTTGGGGCACGGGAAGACAGTTGGGCTTGGCCACATGTTCGAGAAAATTCGATTAGTGGTTAATTTTGAGTATGGGCCATTATGGGTGAAACTATTTTTATAAAATAAAAGGCTTTGTAGTAATAATACAGAGAGAAAAATATATGAGTTGAACTCAAATCTAATTTTGACCGAGCATAGCTCGGTCTTCCCTGCTAATATATATAATATATATTTTTTATGATTGTCCACTAACTCAAAAAAGCCTTCTTATATGAAAAATATGAATTAGATGTGAAAATAAATTTTCAAAATTTATTAAAAGCGGTATTTTTGTATTAGCCGCATGCCAAGAGTTAATAGCGAAGAAATGGCCAAAGATTTCACTTCTTACAGCAGCCTTTCTGATTCTGACAATTTCATCAATCTAACTGCGTAGTTCGATTACATGTTTACACATTTATGTTTTATTTATATTATTTATTGATTGATGAAGTTTTAGCTTCGTTATGAAATATTAACTGGAAACAAATACTAAACCATTTCTATTGTTTTAAATGCAAAAGGAGTAATCTTTCGCAATCGGACTACACGCTATAAAGATAAATTTAAAAAAAACATTCATTACAATTATTTAAAAAAAATACATAAAAAAATACAGTCTTCCAACAATTTTTATTCCATTGAACATTTTTTTTTGCCTATTCGCCGGTGTAAAAATTGAATTTGTGCAGTGTCTAGATGCTAAAAAAATTTAGAGTAAGGCGAAATTTATTTGCCAGGTGTTGCCACCGTCAGTATTAATTCAGCGTTACTCACAGACATGTTTTTGCTTTTTAAATGTAGATTTACAAATCATCAGTAGGTATTTTGATCATTTGTCTTTGTACAGATAAACTAGTTGTTGGGGGCCACCGTAATACTTACCCATCATGGATATGCATAATATAAAATATGAAAATAAAACATGCGTAAACTATTTATAAAATGCATTGCAATTCGAATAAAATCGTGGCTTGATGACGTCCTAAACTTTAAATGCTCTATTGCGGAATTGCGTAAAAGAAACATCCTTATAACTCCAAAATTGATGATTATATTAACTAACGGTTTACTGCGTCGGATGAGGCATCTCATTTTCAATTAAAATATATCTTTGAATTGAAATTTAAATGAAATACAATGTCATGAAAAATCGAAGAATGTAGAAAACAGGATTACAAATATTTCGGCAACTCATTATCCAATCAACTCCATTCTTTACGCAAAATTTATGTTTTTTTTTATTGTCTTTTATATTTAATCCTTAAAATAAACAATTTCGAAAATTTGTATATACCTTTTATCAGAACGACTATTTCGAGAGTCCGAAAAAAATAGATCCGGATAATCGAGGTTACATAAATTCAATAAACTTCTTCCCATTATTACGTACTAAGTACATACTAAATTTCAAGTTTCTTTCTCAATTTGTTTGGGAAATAGAGCGTTTACAGACACACAGACAGACGGGTGGCATTTTTTGTTTTCTAAAAATATGTTTTTCGGAATCTTCAGTGTCTGGAACGTGTAAATTCGTCAATTTTTTTTTTCGCTTTTCAAAACGATTACAAGACTTACCCTTCACTACGTATGATGGGTAAGTAATAGTTCAAAGATCATTTCTTTATAACTGGCACGTTCTCATTTATTTTATAAAACAAAACAAAGTAATATTTCAGAAATGTTTATTTCGAGCTTTATATGAAATAAATCTATAGAAAAACATCTAAAATGAGATTTTTTATAACTTTGGATTCTCTATTCATAATTTAAATCCACCTTTTACAGTTTGATAAAAGTTTTAAATATGTTTGTCAGAATATTTTGCTTTTGTTGCGTAGGAGTTCATTTTAGTTTCGAATACGAAATAAGCGAAAGTTCCACGTTAATGTTTTCTATAAATATTTAATGTCTAAGAAATATATTAGACAGCTACGCGCACACCTCTTATATATAGTATATATATATCAGACAGAGGCGTTCCATTTAAATTGTATGAGATTATTAGATTTTTTTTTGGGGGGGGGATCTATTTATATTTTACATTTAGAAAAAATTATAACATAAATTTTATTAGCTATAAATTTCAAGAAAGGACTCATATTTTCAATGCAGGTTAACCTTTTCACTATAAAAATGTTACGCTTTCAATGACGTCATTTGTCAAGCTCGTTTCATTCTTTTAAGATTTGGCCTTTAATTTCGGAGCTGATGGAATCAAAATGACGTTATTTTGCCGAAAATATACAAAAATATTTCAGTTTTATAAATTAAAATAAATGTTTTAATTTTTTTTTCTGTTTTCTAACTAAAATATTCTATTTTTAGTAAACTTGAGAAAATAATTAACCACAATCTTTTAGAAATACTTTTTTTAATTATTATTCTTTGTCTTTTTTTCCCTTCATTAATTTTAATTCTTAGGCACAAGCAGAAATATTTGTCCCATTGAATACAAGCAAAAATTCTTCGGCCTCTATTGTTGAATGTAAAATTACGATGTATCGATTTCTAGTTTTTAATTTATCGACAGACGATTCTTTGCCTCTCTAATAAACCCTCACCTTTTTGAAAAATGTAATTGATTCATGATCTTTTGAGGTTGAAAATAATTTTTTCTTTGCAATTTTAATGAGATAAAGACTTCTATAAAATTATAATAATCCCTATTACTTCCATTTTCTCCACTTCCTTCCAGAACAATGGAGTAATTTAGTTGCCACTATTAGAGAAATGTCACAAAAAATTACAAATTTATATATTGAACACTAAATTAAATTTAAAATTTCGATAGATATTATGGCACTCTACGATCCTACTGAGTAACTGAAATTCTTTTCGACTGATAATCGATCCTATTCTGGGAGAAGTAGATGTGAAATACAAGCACATATTTGTATTTTAGTATAATAGACATAAAAGGAAGAGTAAGGGAATTGGCAGGTATGTTTTTAAAATTTTGATACTAATTTTTAAAACAAAGAGAGAAGTGCGTCAAGTCCAACTTTTGTTGATGTTCAATGTTTTCCTTCTTGAGCTAGATGTATAATAGTACTAAAACTGCATTTCGCACTTGTTTTTTTTTTTTTTTTCAATTCTTAATATATTTGTACACTGTAAAAAAAAAATGGGTCGATCTACTAAAAAAATTTTAGTTTTTCTCATTGATCTTTGCAATTACTAAACATTTTTTTTGTATTCTTACTCAGTTACCAGAAAATTTGTAAGAATTACTAGAAAACAGCTAGCAAAGATTCCGGTTTTTAGTACCGGTTACTAAAAAATCTGTGGAATACAAATATACTAAAAAAATTTTAGTAACCTCAGAATTTTTTTTTACAGTGTAGTAATTACAAAATACCATTGCATTGTTTTGTAGATTTTTCGAAGTTGAAAATTTAAAGAAAAGTATACCAAACTAGATTAAAACTATAAACTATACTACTAGATTTAAACCCTTATTATGTGCGTTCGTAATTATATAAATACGTAGCACCTATAGTCGTCGTCTGATCCGTCCGTCCGTTCGTCTGTCCGCATATAACAGAATGCATAACCGCATGTAGCAGAAGCTACCCAACAAAATGGTTTGAAATTTAAGGTATATTATCTATGCAGAATTTTGTCGAGGTATTTCAAATTTTATGAAAATCGAATCAAAACTTTAGAATATATTAATAAAAATTTTTATTAAGAAATTTGAATTTTTTTAAAAAATCGGTGTTTTCTTGTTATAGGAGCTTCCGAGGTTGAATCGTCAAGTGACCGAGATACTTATTTTGTTACAGAAATGAATCTGCAGACGATATAATTCATTTCACAAAATTAAAAATCATCAAAATCTGAATATTTATATAACTAGCTATAGTACGAAGGCAGCTCGTTTGTCTCGTTTGACGTACAATTTCCAACTTGTTATTGATAGCCTATGTATTTTAGAGAAAATATTCAAAATTAAATCTTTTAAACGAAACATTTTATGAACACGCGGGATTTTCGAAAAACAGCATTTTTACACCGAAGTCATTCAATAACATTATTTACGCACTCAACTTCAGTAACTTTTATTCATTAACCAATAATATATATAAATTCGTTATTCTAATCATTTATAACTTGAAAATGTTACCAGCAATAATTGGGTTACTCGGAGCAAAAAAAACAACAAAACAAAAACCTTCATTATTAACTTTAATAGTAAAATAATTAAATAAAAGTCTATAATTAATACAATCAGATCAAAATACTCCAGTCACGAATTTTTAATCGAACAAAAGAAAATACGGATTATATTTTTCCCAAATGAGTCAAAAAGCATTCATGCCAGGATTCGAAACCGGGATTTGGGCTTAAGCTGCCAATGCCCTTCGAACTAAGCCATGATTGAAAAATCCAGTGGACACATTTCACTGAAACAACCTTTTGGCAATGATATCAGGCCTGTTACCTTAAACAGTTCAACAGAATAAATGGTGAGTAAAGAAACTCAAATAAAGATTGAATACGTAATTACACCTTATTATTTCAACACATTCATACTGAGTTTTTTGTCAAGAGTTTAATTAACTTTTTTTCATCTTTTGCAGCGTTTTTTGTTTCAAATGAAGTCACAAATCGATCACGAGAAGTCAAACACGTTGGAGGGCAGTTGTGATTTTTTGCTGATATACTGTTAAAAATTTGGAACAAGGTTGCATCAATTTTTGGCGCTGCAGTAGCTGCCATAAATCGATGAAATATAAGTCGAACCATAAATCGATGAAATATAAGTCGAACCATAAATCGATGAAACGTTGAACCATAAATTGGTGAATTTTTGGGGGGTAATTGTGTGAATTGTTTTTTTAAGATGTTTTAATTGTTTCAATAAACTTTAGAATTGATATTTACTGCTTCCCTGATTGATCTTTGTTTGAAAATTGCTTGCGTGTGTTATACAAAATCAGAAACCTGGTTTATTTAGCAAATTTAATTATATATTTCAATTTAATTTTTTTCCAATATGAAGCACCCACAACACCATCGTATTTTTCACATGATTTATACCTTAATTCCTGATTAACGTACATAAAAACTGCGATGTTGTTGTGAGCGCTTTATATCGTAAAAAACCAAAGTAATGTAACTGAAATGCATTATAATTTGCTGGATAAACCAGGTTTCTGATCTTGTATAACTCACGCAAGTTATCTTAGAAATAAAAAACAATCAGAGAAGCAGTAAATATCAATCCTAGAGTATGTTGAAACAATGAAAATATCTTTAAAAAGAAAAAAGAAGAATCAATTACCTTACAACGAGATTGGAGGGGGGGGGGGGGGAATAAATGCTTTTTTTATATGTAAGATTAGTCATTATTTATTTAAATATTTTTATATGTATGTGGATATATACATCGAATTTTCCTGGCAAATAGATATTATTACGATGCTTATTTATGGAACAACACGATAAATCATATTTAATTTTAATCTTTTATGCCTATAGATTATGTATCTAAATTCGTATTACATTATATGTCATATAGAAAACTACAGATCTCGTGTTTACTTTTATTATTATTATTATTATTATTATTTTTTTTTTTTTTTTTTGTAAATGTTCACGAAGCCTTTTTAAATTTCATGTATAGCTGTTATCTATCAAAATTTACTTTTTTAGGTTTATTTTTTTTTTCATAAAATAAGAAAAAATATAAAATAGAGAAAAAGAAGGATATAAAAACAGAAAATTCCAGAAAGAAATGAACAGAATGACTGCATATGTACAATTCTTCAATGGTTGGAATACATTTTGAAGATAACGTGAATTCTAAATTAATTAAAACTTAATTTATCATTAAAAAATATTCAATTTTTTATTATATAAGTAAGTATAAACTTATTTAAAATGAATGTTTTAAAATTACTCAATATTGAAAATATAAAAAAAATAAACAAAATATCGCAGAAAAATGCATACACACAATTAAGGAAATGCACATACTAATAAAAAAAACCTTCTGAAATTAATAATCAGTATTTTTAAATTATACTATTAAACAACAATAGAAACTACAATATATATGTGAAGAGGAATTAACTTCATATATTCCACTTCTAATTATTTTTCATCCCCCCCCCCCTAAAATAACTGCTTTCAAAATTTTCACCTAAATGTATTTTATTTTCTACACTATATAAGTATCTTGTACCTGCCTTTTTCCTTTCATTAACCCTTTCGCGACGAACGTCCTTTACAGAATTTTTAGTCTTTTTCCACCGGTTTTTGAAAACAGACATTTTCGCCTAACTGAATCGCAAAAATGCTATGATTAACTGATGCAAAGCTTACAATAAAAAATAACTGGTGGGAATAATCGAGGATTCTGAGCATCTTATGCGACTCGTATACATGTCGCTCGTCCCCAAGGGGTTAAACTTCTTTTCAATTCATTTCTTTGTACGTTCGTCTTATATAAAAAAAATAAAAATAAATAAATTGTTTTGTTCGCTTAAGCAACAGCCAATATGTTTGACTCGCAGTTTTTCATTCAGCTCAGGTAATCTGACACTGTGTAACGCGAACGGAACAACCACACCACAAGTTGAATAAAATATTTCAGCGTTTAGATTTAACATTGTTTCAACAATCTTACGATATAAATAAGAAATTCGTATTCAATTTAGAAATTTCTCAAACATTAAACAAATCTAAAAGATTGAGTATGAGGATTTAGGATTTAAAAAATAATTTTAAGTATCAATAATATAAAAATACATCTTGATAAAGTTTCTTAGATTAATGCTCAGCATATACACAATATCAATCGTTTTCTATAAAACATATAAATAGTATTAAGCTCATAGTCACAAGATAAAAAATCTACAATAATAAAATATTAAAATTAGAAATAAGCTATCGTGTCATTCCATAAATAATCCTAGAAATATCCTTGCCAACAATGGCGGAGATGAAAACTTTGTTTCCTTTCTCGTCTGCTTATCTCATAAAGACGCAGTAGAGATGCGCAGAAATCAGCGTTTCTGATTCGCTGTTAGGTTGCAACATTTCGTGGTGCAAATAAAGAAATTTTGGAGGTTGCAGCATTTCGTAGTTTAAAAATTAAGAAATACCATTTTTTGGTCTTTTCATTATTTTGCTCCATGAATTGGTGCAATTTTGAGCGGAAATTTTCAACAGTGTAGGATTGTAGGCACATCTGGAAGTCAACCGGGCAATTGTGATTGGCAGATGAAAAGGTCATCAGCTGATTGAAATTCGAACAGAGAGTTGTGAATTTTTCGCGATTTGTTTTATGCGATTTGTAGAGTTTCTTCATGTAAGTGGCATCATTTATGTATTTAATTTCAGAAATTGGCAACGATAACTTACTGTTTTTGTATTTCAAAATAAATAAATAGATAAACAATAAAAAAGAAAAAAAAGCGAAGCGGGACTAAAAGGTATTGCATTCAAAATTGGTCCGGTTCAAACAAAGGGCCCGGTTTCAACCAGAATTGATTGATTCGACTGAACATGAACTAATTAAGATATAGATAACTAATTGAGACATAGATTTGGTGCCCCCTAGCAGTTGAAAGTAGAATAAAAATATTTTTAGTTTATGTACAGCACGCCTTCTTTATGGTACCATAAGCAACGGGGACACGTGTCGGAATTTCGTTCGGAAAGAGGTTTGTTACGAACAGGGTGCACCCCCTGGCGGTGGAAAATGTAAATAAAAGATTTTTAATTTAATCTTGGTCCGATTCAAATGAAATTTTTGCTAACATTCTTCCGCGGTCTCCCAGATACTAAATAAACTTCGCTATCATTTTTTCAGCCCTTGTTTACCACCATTTATGAATATTAACATCCAGGCGGGTGATTTATTTTCTCGGGTTCTATGGGCCCGATTTCAACGGAAATCGGTTCATTCAACTTAACGTGTACTATTTTAGATATGGATACCTAATTAAGACATATATTTTTTATCCACTGGCGGTGTAAAATGGAACTAGCAGATTTTTTACGCGTGCAGAGCACGTCTTCGAAACTGTGCCGTAATCAGCGGGAACGAGTGCCTGATTTTCGTTCGGAAAGAAGTTTATTTACAACAGAATGTTCAACCTGGTGATGGAAACTGGAACTAAAAGATTTTGCAACACGTCTGCTATACACGGTATCGTAGGTAGCGGGGACATGTGTTGGAAATTTATTTAGAAGAGTATGTATCCGCTGGAGGTGGAACTAAAATATTTCCTGCGCGTGCGCCGAAAATGGGTATTTTTATTGAAACCTCAAAAGAAAGTTACCAATCTCATAATCCCAGACAACGAAATAGTTTCATTTTCTCTCAACTTCGAGTATTAAGAAAAGTATTGGAGGTATTGAATCGAAACTCAGTCTGTAACTAGTTTGTTTTTCTGATTCCTAAAATGAAAATTTTATGAAAATCCGACGTAAACCTTTTTTAAAATTTTGACGAAAAACTGACCCGCTTTGAATAAAATGATCCAGACATTTGAAGGGGTGGTATTAAATTTACTTCCGCTTCGGGGTCCATCTCTCTATTTAATTTCCGAAAGACCAAATTTACCAGAGGAACGGTTTCTTGCAGCGATTTTAAGAGTGATTTCGCGTTTCGTATTATTTTTGACGGACCTGGCAAGCCGGGCGTATTAGCTAGTGCGAAATAAATATTGATTTTTCCTATACAAATATTACTACCAGTATATGAAGCAAAGAAATTTCTGCTAATGACGCTTTTTTTTTTTTTTTTTTTTTTTTTTTTTTTGTAAATATTCAAATTTCAAAAACTACTATTATATTACTTAAGAAATAGTTATACAAATTCACTGAACATTGAATTCATTGAAATTAATTACAAAATCTATTATAAATTATTATAAAATTAAAAGAAAAATTTAATTACAATGAAACAAATAAGCACAAATGGGTGAGTATATGGTGAGTATTTTATTATGGTATGGGTGAGTATTTTATTTAATAACTAATTTTCTTGCAAGTTGTATTTTTGAAACTTTCAATCTTAGTTGAAAAGTGTTTATTAATTCGATTTGTCTGTCTCCCATCTACCGTGTGTCTGTCTGTACTCTAACACACATAAATATACTTGGATTGACATGTTATTGATATTTGTTATTGAGGTTTACTATGTCATGCTCGTTATTGAAAATCAAGTTTTATGTCTCTAGAGTTCGATTACAGGGGGTCCTCAACAAAATTCCGATATTTGATGGTCTATGAGGAAAATCTATTGCAATATATTTCAATGATATTATACTATTTCTAACATATTGAAATTGAGGTGCACTGCAAGATGCTTTCTATAGAATATAATGTGTGCAGCATTTATCTTTGATTTATATATGCATACAGAAGAATATGGTTGCAGTAATTTGTATGAGTAATAATTGGTGAAAGTTTTCAATTGTGGTATGCGTTTTTAAATTTAAGTATTTTTTTTTTTTTTTGCATACTGCTTAGTGTCTATAAATGCTATAGACAGTGGCTTAGCCAGGGAGGTGGTCCAAATTCTCTGGATACCAGTAATATTCTAAAGTTTTCTTAGAATTGAATATTGCGGACATTTCTCCGATTAGGTAAAGTAAAGAAAACTTTCAAAAGTTAGTGGTATCCAGAGCATCTGAACCCTGCTCTGGCTACGTCACTGGCTATTGATCATATACAGGGCTGGAAAGAAGAATTTCGGTACATTTAGTACATTCGGATTTTGCTGTAGGAGAATTTTCAAATGTGTTTTGCGTTTCTTAACTGAATTAGATTTCTGCATGCTATGCAGTACATATACGAACCTATAAATTATATACAGAACTGCGCAAATGAATTCGTATAGTTTTCCAATTGTGCATGTTAATTGCTGAATTTGTGTTTTCAAATGTGTCATACGTTTCCAAATTGTTTGAATGTGCATCATCTTTCACCTTATTAAACGGTGCAGTTTTGTTACAGTTGTGTTGGAAAGTATTTCATAATCTCTCAGAATTTTCAAATGTGTTATGCGTTTCTTAACTGATTTAAATTTTTGCATGCTATGCAGTATTACGAACCTATAGATTATATACAAGACAGCACAAAATAATTTTTCCAATGGTGCAGCATTGTTACAGTTGTGTTGGAAAGTATTCCATAATCTCTATTTGACTCATTATATTTCTTTCTTGTCTAAAATTAAATATGGTTTTCATATATAAATTACATTAGTTAAAGTAATTATATATATATTTTTTTCTTTTATAAATTCCACAACAAATCTTTAATATAAGTTGTACAGACTCAAGAAATACCAAAGAGAGTTAAGAGAAAAGAAAGACACGTGATCCTTCATTGTATTATGCCAAATCCCATTTTCAAAGATTGTTTTAAGAGCAGAAAATTGCTTTTTATACAGCGAAAAATATCGTAATTGTAAATACAGATAATATACGTTTTTAAAATTTTTCATTTTTACAGGAACAAAACATGATAGTGCAGGTGTGAATTCAACTTGATATAATAGGTTGACCTTTCAGATACATAATTTAAAAAGGACAAAAGTTTCTTAATCTGCGAAAATATTCTATAACATTTCCTTGTCACAAACGAACCCGAAAAGCGTTAGGTATCTTTAGAATCCACAGAAAACAACATATTTTCAACATTTAATGAAAGATTTATAAAACAAATAAATTTCAATTAATTTTACAGGAGTGAAATTCACCCGAAACTAATGAGTAACAACCAAGTGGATTATTTTCATTGCTAAACTGAGTGTATATCCGATAGAGTGAAAAATGTCCCAAGCCGGGAATCGAACACGGGACTTCGAAATAGCACTCTGAGGCTCTACCTATGAGCTACGAGGAACGATATCCCAACTCGGCATCTCTCACTCTTATATATGTCGGACAGGCTGCAACCGCAGCACAAGAGGGAAAGTTTGACTGGATGACAGTTTCCATCTTGTGCTCTGAAAATTAATTGAAAAATTAATCGAAATTTACTTGTATGTGTTGATCTATGCTGGACATGGTGTGGCTTTAAAATAACGTCTAAAATTTGCCACAGAGTTTGTGTGCTCGGAATGACAGTTTTCATCTTGTGCTGCGAAAATTAATTGAAAAAAAATTAATTGAAAATTAATTGAAATTTACTTGTATGTTTTGATCTATGCTGGACATGGTGTGGCTTTAAAATGTCGTCTAAAATTTGCCACAGGGTTTGTGTGCTCCGGATGACAGTTTCTATCTGGTGCTGCGGTTGCAGCCTGTCCGAGATATATAAGAATGAGATATGCCGATTTGGGATATCGTTACTTGTAGCTCAGTGGTAGAGTCTCAGAGCGCTATTCTCAGGTCTCGGGTTCGATTACCGGCTTGGGACATTTTTCACTGGTTCCTGGTTACACTTTTCTGAGGTTCCAAAAGGAAAAAAGACGCTTTTCGGAATCTTGGGTAATGCGGAAGAGAGTATTGCATATTTTCAGTCGTGGTTATATTATATTTTCCCAGATTAAGAAACGTTTGTCTTCTTAGTTGCGTTCGTAATTACATAAATGCGTAGCACCTGTAAAAGTCGTCTGGTCCGTCCGTTCGTCCGCATATAACAGCGCAAAAACTACCCAACCAAATGGTTTGAAATTTAATATCTATTATCGTTGCAGAGTTTTGTCGAGTCATGACAAATTTTAAGAAAATCGAATCAAAACTTAAAAGATATTAATAAAACTTTTCTTTATTCTATTAATTCCTATCGTACGTAATCTATATTGTAAAAGCGCAAGTCATGTGACTGAGTAGAACAAATACGGGCAAACCACTTCTTTTTTCATATTCCATGCGGCCATTTTTATTCAAAATTATTTTTAAAAGTAAAATTGCATAAAAGTTAAATTTTTAGAAATAACGTTTAAAAAAAATGTTTGCTTGGGAAATGAGTTACATTAAAAAATGTATAGATTCTGAGATAACTTCAGTGGAAATTAGGTTGTTAACAGCCGAATATTTCAATCCATTAGAGTAAATAAACACATGAGATTCGCTCATTATGAGTCATAAAATATTAAACGATGGAGGTAATCATTCGCAAAGCAAGATCTCCATGGTGAATTTTGCATCGCTGTCTGCTGTAGAAAAATAAATTGCATTTGTAAACATGGCATACGTAATAAGAAAACAAAGACATGCTCATAGCAGACGATATAACTCATTTCACTGAAATAATAAGAATGTTTTTTTTTTTTTTTTTACATCGTGAAACTAGTTATAAAACGAACGCACCTCTTATGTCAAGTTTGACGTACAATTTCTAACTTGTTTTACAGTATATTCATGAATATTTTTTATTAGATTTATAAACATATTATAATCATCTGTAGTTTTTGTTTGTAAAAATCTAAAATAGTATCTAAATAAAAGATAATACTCCGTAAATAAATAGGATACAATACAATTCTAAGTATTTCGTTCCAGCTGTAGAATATATCTACAAAAACAACTTTTCAAAAGTAAAAAAAGGCCAAGCGTAAAAAAAAAAAAAAAAAAAAAAAAAAAAAAAAAAAAAAAAGTTGTGGCTAAAAAATGGTGTGATATCAAATTTCCAAGCTATTATATTGCTTATTTAACTTTTTTCCATTAAATAAGTTATCATATATATAAGTCGAGTGCCTACGTATATGTTAATAGAAATCGTTTTCTTCTGTACTAAATAAATCCTAACGAGTTTCTGAAAATTCAATTTTTTTCAAATTATGCATGATGGGCTTGGCGGCCATCTTTGCATATTATTCACAAAATTCTAACCACCCAAATCCGTAGTTCAAAATTGTTATTTAAGCAAATATTTAAGAGTTTCATTTATAGACTTGTATGCTCTGAAAATTGTGTCTTAAGATAATGATGACTTATCTTAAAGATTCATCTTATGATTTATTTTTTAGAGTAATTATTAATTTCAAACTAGTAAAAATCAATTTATCAAAATATCAGTCTTATCTAATTTATCTGTCCGTAGTTAGAATCTGAAGTTCGAAATTTTTATAAAAATATTACATTGCAAACATATTACGCTTTTATTTTAGAAATTTGGGTGCTTAGAAATATGGAAAGATGGTCGCCAAGCCCATCATGCATAATTTGAAAAAAATTGAATTTTCAGAAACTCGTTAGGATTTATTTAGTACAGAAGAAAACGATTTCTATTAACATATACGTAGGCACTCGACTTATATATATGATAACTTATTTAATGGAAAAAAGTTAAATAAGCAATATAATAGCTTGGAAATTTGATATCACACCATTTTTTAGCCACAACTTTTTTTTTTTTTTTTTTTTTTTTTTTTTTTTTTTTTTTTTTACGCTTGGCCTTTTTTTACTTTTGAAAAGTTGTTTTTGTAGATATCATTTCTTTTTTTTTAAATATATTGAACATAATTTAAATAATCTAAACATGAGAAATAATTTAAAATTACATTTTACTTTCAGTCATTGTTTAAAGGGTTAACTAGAAATAGCAGTAGATTTTTCAATTAAATTAATTACACTCCTAAAAACAACATACTAAATGTGGCTTGTTATAATACTTGTTATCCTCCGTTAAAAAATATCACTGACTAATCCATTAAATGAATAAAAATGGAATACGTACATAGCGTGTCAGCGCTGCATTTGAAATCAAACGTGATATCACGCTCTTTTATTATTAGCACTAGCTGGCTTCGCCCGCTAGCGGGCCCCTAATTTACACCGGGGCCTCAATCCTTTTAAAACCTCGAATAAGATAAACCACGAACCTCCGACCTGGTTCCACGCTGCTTTCGGCACCGGATAATCCCTTAATTTGCACATCGAATTGTATAAACATCTAAACAAACTTCCGACACGGGTCCCGGCTGCCTTCGGCACCGTATAGCAGTCGTGCTGCGCACGCTCAAGTTCTATCTTCCACCACCAGGTAGCGCAATCTGTTCTATACAAACCTCGGGCACTGAAATCGTTAAGGCTATAGATGTCGAGTCGAATGAGCTATACCCCGTCGTGATCTAACCCATTGAACCAGAGATAGGAAAGTGCGTTCACAGACCTTTCCAACGATATATCACATGAGAGGTGCCGGCAAAATTTAGAAAAGTGCCCCCTTTGGGGGGGGGGGGGTGAAAGTGGGAGGATGGACCCCGAAGATACATTATATGAATAAGCGGTCACAGGCCTTTCGAACAATATATCACATGATTAGTGTCGGGGGGGGGGCGCAAAATGTGGGGGTTTAACCTGTGGTGCATAATATGAGTAAGTGGTCACAGTCCTTTGTAACGATATGTGATATGACGGATATCGTTAAAATTTAGAAAAGTGTCACCCCCCCCCCCTTGTGTAGGCAAAACGCGCTCCGCCCCTCCCTATAATTTTTGACGCAGCTTCATTTTTAAAATTCATGTTATGTGTTATAAAATATCGTAAAGTTTCAAACAGATAGCCTTATTATACTTCCTAATTTTGTTCACGCTCCTCCCCATCCTCTCCCCGAACTGTGATGCGCCATTCTTTTTTATAAATTTTTTATCATGTGTTATAAACTATCTTAAAGTTTAAAACAGATCGCATTGGAATTTAATATATTTGCTGAAATTACTACTAGGACTTCCCTCAAAGGGATTAGTCTGAGTGATATTGTTGAGAACATATGGATAACAATTATAATATTAAGAAAAAGAGCAAATTAAATGATAGAATTACAAAATATCATATATAAATTCATATACACTGTTAAAAAAATAGAAAAGAAATTTGTAAAATTATTTTGGAAGCGTTGGAAAGTGTTACATAATCTATGCTTGACGCATGATTTTTCGTTCTTGTTAGTTTATGCATTTGCGTAAATAATGACTGAAAGACATAGATAGACGGCAAAAAAATTGTTTTAAATGTTAACTGATTTTATTATTATTTTATGACAAACGCCAGTTTTGTTTTGTTTTTTTAATAGCTTTGAAATTAATTTCTAAGTTGCCATAATATAACCATCGGCATTTTTACTAATGTCTCATCAAATCTATGCTTGACGCATGTTACATAATCTAAAAAAGACAATATGAGCAGTAAAAAAAAAGTTTTTATACACATTTCATCGATATTACATAAAAGTTAGCAAAAAAATACAGCAACCTCCTCGTATCGGAATCCCCAAAACACACAAAAAATGTTAATTCCGCGATCACTGTACCGCACGTATGATCGCTTCGCGAATATGAAACCGAAAAAAAGCATCACTGGATACAGCAACCTCGTCGCATCGGAATCCCCAAAAATACACGAAATTCGTTAATGCCGCAATCAGTGTACCACACGTATGATCGCTTCGCGAACATGAAACCGAAAAAAAAAACATCACTGGATACATCCACCTCGTCGTATCGGAATCCCAAAAAATACACAAAATTCGTTAATGTGGCGATCACTGTGCCGCACGTATGATCACTTCGCCAACATGAAACTGGAAAATAAACATCTCTGGATGCAGCAACCTCGTTGTATAGAGATCACAAAAATACACGAAATTTGGTGAATCTCTTCCCAATATTTAAACAATTTATTTAATATGCAGAAGCCGTTTATCAGTTATTAAATGCAAACAGATGTAATTTATCTAATAAGTGTAATCAGATGCAATTTTTTTAAATACATACATAAACCTGAATAATAATTCATCAGTTTTGTGTTCATAAGTTGTTTATATCATTTGACAGTAAATCTCAACTTCTTAAACATGAATTGTCTCAAGCTTTTTAAAAAAACTACAAGGTCTGTATAACTGCAACGTACCGTGAAGGCTATATTAGCTACATATTATTAAGTTAAGTTAAAGTTTCGTTATCGCGTTTGCAGCCAATTGCTTATGTCAGAAAGCATGGCTTAACGCCATTTAAAATTCATTACTGTAATTCTTTTTTTTTGGGGGGGGACGGGTTGCAAATATATACATTTAAAATAAAACTTTTGCCTCCATGCCATTAGTGTTGTTTGTATTATTAACTAATACCTTGTAGACCGAGCTTCATTTGAAACATATGTAAAAGATTTCTTCTACAGTTTTTTTTTAGGAGAAACTTTCGTAATTGGGCCCAAAGCCAATCGGAGCATTTAATATCATTAATGTAACTCTTATAGAGTTAAAACAATATTGTTGCTAGCTTTACTCTTGTTTGAGACCAGACTTGCATGTGTATCTGAATGGGGAAAAGTTTCGTATCCTATGTCGTGAAAAAGTGAAACGAAAAAGTGAAACGGACATCCCGGAACTGTTGATGACAGTCACATGACTTACGGTTTTATTATATAGACTAGCCGCCACTGGCGACCAGTTTGGTCTCCCTTAAATGTATGTTAAACAGTGCAACACGTTACATTTATTCATAATTTAATTTTCCCTTAATCCTTCGCCAAATCGGAAGATTCTAATAGACAAATCATGAACTTTTGCGATCATGGTAGCATTTCGCATATTTTTTGGGCACAAATGTCACATACGCACGTTGGCGCGATTCCCCCCCCCCTCACCCGCCAATTTGGCGAAAACTTTGTTATGGAAATTGTTGTTTATTTACTTTTATTTTTTATTTTAATTCTATAAATTTTTTTTTATATGTATATCAATATTTATTTACAACAAACTATCATTTATTTATTTTTATTCTTTTTTTTAATTATGAGTATTTTTGTTAGCCGGGAGCAGATGATAATTCGCCAAATATCGTTCCCATCACCGTCATTCAAACTACAATTAATTTAATTTTAAATTATAAACCTGTCACTCATTTCATTTAAAATACTTAACTTTAATCTAAAATGCTTATATTACATAAATTTAAAATACTTCACACTTTTCATTTAAAAGAGAAAATAAATAAATAAATAAGAAATAATATCATAAATCAAAACATTTGATTTCAAAATCAAAGTATCATTTCTAATTTGTACACGCGATAAATAAAAGCTGTATTAGCGATTTTAAAAATGCTAAAAATCTGATTCATTAAATATTATTACATGAGTCCAATTTACGTCAAGAAAAGGTCCGAAAGTTGAGTTGTATAGCACATAATTATGGTAAACTTTGATTGTCTCACTGGTGCGAATTATTTTTTTGACGCGAGGCAGCGGTCCAAAAATTCATTCGCGGAGAACTTGCTTTGCGAATGATTACCTCCATGATTTAATATTTTAAATGTTCACGACGAATCAATCTTTTTTTTGTTTACTTTTATGAATAGAGAATTTGAACTGCGAATCTTTCGACTGAAGTTATTGCAGAATATATACATAATTGAACGCAAGTCATCTCTCAAATATTAATTTATTTTGAACGATCTTTCTTAAAATGTAACTTTTATGCAGTTTATTCGAAAAAATAATTTTGAATAAAAATGGCCGCTTGGCATATGAAAAAGTGAAACGGACATCCCGGAACTGTTGAGGACAGTCACATGACTTACGGTTTTATTTTAGAGGATGGTACATGGTCGTTGGCGGGTTTTGTATTTGTTTTGGCATAATTTTTTAATCGCCAAGTTAATTAACAGTTTTTTGCTAATTAAGGATAGAAAATAATATTTTTTTACACTGAATTTTATAAAAGCACACAGATTACGTAATTACTTGTCCAAAAATGCAATTCTTTTTTTATTCTGCCGAATATTAAGGTCTGTAGGTTGTTTGAAAAAAAAAGTTTGACGAAGAAAAAAGTGATCATTTTAAGTAACTCGACGTTTTTAAAAAAAATCTATATCTCTGTTTATAAATCACTTATGAAGATGAGTTTGGTCTTAAATTGAAGAAATTCTTCATTAGATTCTTCTAGTTTTCGTTTTTTATTTCTGCGACGCTTGGTTTATTATATATCTGATATTTTAATCTGGTATGTTTTGTCGATTTAACATTGCGAAGTTGATTCCTGTAAATAAGCAGTAGTGGTCTAGTTAAGTTCTTGGCGTTGTTTGTGTGGCGTTTTTTTTTTTTAAAGCTTGGCTTGGCAGAGCGCCCGCCCTGCTTGATCAATAAGTTTTCCAAAGTGCATCACAGTAATATCGCAAGCGGAAAATAGGCTTCTAAATAAATTAATCTACTCTGAAATTAAGATTTTCCCCATCTAACAGTTCATCGGTACTTCTTGGTTGCTCGAATATTTGTAATATCAGAGTCATTTGTTAATTATTTTCCAAGTTACTTAAACTAATCACATTAAGCATTATGTATGTATGCTAAAGACATGAAGAATAATCTAAGCGTAAGTCGAACACGATCTTTTCAATTTAGATGAAAATATTGCTATGTTGAATTTATATTACCAAGCGTATAAACAGCTAGGTTAGCTCAGATTTTAGTTTAAATATGCATTCATATTTACATAATATCATGTGGGTAGTTAGACTGGTTAGACAATTTGTCTGATGAGGAAATTAGATTAATAGACTGACTGATAGAATGGTACATATGTGTACATAAATATAAAATTTTAAAGAATATTTATTTCTTTTATTAGAATACTATTACCACCTGAAACTTTAACTAATGTTTAGTTAAAGAATGTTTTGTTGCTGTTTATATCTAACTTTGACATAATGACTTAATTTATGATATATATACAGGGTGTCCATAATTAAACGACTCTACTTTAAAGTTGTCTACAGACGAAACTATTGGTCAGAAAGTTGTGAAATTTTATGGAGAACATAATGAAGGGATGGGAATTTGTTTGAGCGAAAAAAAATTAATTCAAAATTTCGCCACCAGGGGGCGTTTTTATAAATAATTTTATAGATAATTTAGCATGACATTTAGCATACATTTACGAGATAGTTTAAAAATTTTATTACAACATATGTTCCATTTGACGGCCATCATTTTCAGCTACCATCTGGAATCGTAAGATAGCATGTTCCACTGTCGTCCGCAGTGTGTTTTGGGAAATGCTAAGAACATGTCGTAAAAAAAAGTTTTGTTGAACATCTTTTGCTGTAGTAAAATTTGTAAACTATCGCAAATGTATGCTAAATGTGTAATCTATTAAAAACGCCCTCTGGTGGCGAAATTTTGAACTAATTTTTTTTTCGCTCAAACAAATTCCCATCCCTTCATTATGTTCTTCACAAAATTTCACAACTTTCTGACCAATAGTTTCGTCTGTAGACAACTTTAAAGTAGGGTCGTTTAATTATGGACACCCTGTAATATATTTAAACTTTATATATTTTTTAATAATCGACATTTTTTTCTAAAAATACCTATTATCATTTCAGAAAAGTTAAAAGGGGATATTCAAGGAAGTTTTATCTTCTACGTATACAGTTAAAATATATGTCTGATTTTACGAAATACAACTGTAAATATTTTTCTTGTCAAAACAAATAATAGAAAAAAATATTTACCCTTAAAGAAATTCGTGTTTTGTTTTAATACTGTTCATATTTTTTTAAAAAATTTTCGAAAGCGTATTTAGTTAGCCTTCATAAATATCTAAAATTATCATAATTTGAATATTTTAAAAATTAATAGTAAGTAATGAAATTGGCGCACACTTTAGAACCTTCTTCTCTCTTTCCCATTTCGTTTAACCGACTGCCCGTTGAAATTATTTACCCCTTTAAGTTTTTCAAGTTGCTTTTTTAATACTAATAATCATATTAAAGGTTTGTATCTGAAACGTATTAAATTAGCTTTCATAAAGACTTAAAATTTGCATATTTCAAAAATTACTAGAAAGTATTGAAAATGTCTCATACTTTACAACCCTTTGCATTTAACCCACTGTCCTTTAAAAACAACAGCATATCAGCTAAAATTTTTAATGGACGGTCAGTCCATTAAAAATAAAAGGTTGTTCCAATGTTCCAATGCTGTATTTCTGAAGTACCGATGAAGTTCGCACTGACTTCGCTTACCTTCAATCGATAGTGATGAATCGAATCGTCTTAATGCGCAGATGGTTGTGCAAAAAGATTTGATTTTCTTTTTAAAATGTCATGCATTGGTGTTAGAATGCCAAGCGTAAGAGGGTAGGGGAGGAAAAAAGGATCCCTAGCCGTACATTTTTAATTATCGAAACATAAATACAATAAATAAAAATTTCGCAGAAAACAAAAAATAGAATTTTATTAAATAGCACTATAATACACTATTTACAAACATAATTAAATTTATGAGGCGTGTTCAAATGAAACCCGTTCGACAGTTTTAGTAAGCGGAAATTGAATAAAGGAAACACTAAACTGAATGAAATAGAAATAATAGTATATTTAAACTTACAGCATATATATATTTGTTTAGAAAAAGTCACCCATGCTTTGAGAAACGCATCCCATTGTTTCGGTTCTGCGTTAATTCGTCGCGCGCAATTTTATCGCAGCGTCAATTCGTCGCAGCGACAACTCATCGCAGCGTTAATTCGTCGCGACATCAATTCGTCGCGGCGTCGATTCGTCATGGTGTCAATTCGTCGCAACGAAAAAATATTTGAAGGCTATGATGATAAAAGTAAGGATAATTTAGTAAAATTATTTAATGATGTAAATTGTTACTTATAATTCTCTATATTTATAAAACAAATTATCATTAAATTATTTTACTACATTATGTTTAATTTTATCATCATAGCCTTCAAAAACATTTTTGTTGCGACGAATTGACGTCGCGAGGAATTGACACCACGACAAATTGACGCTGCGACGAGTTGACACTGTGATGAATTGTGCGCGATGAATTGTTCCGCGATGAATTGTGCGCGATGAATTGAAGCGACACCCGTTGTTTCGGAAGGAATGCCGTCGGCGAAGAAATATTTCGGTTGTTGCTTGAACGTTAATTCACTTCCCAAGTCACGAATGCTTCGTCGACGGTTCATCATGACCGCAGTGTCAATATCGACTGTCAGTGTCTAAGTATCAGCAGTGCGCGTCTTACCAAGAAGAAACGACGGAAAATCCGTCGTTTCTTCACGCCGTTGCGGAACAATCCGTCACAGTTGTCTTTCATAAGCACTTTTCTCCATACACAGCAACCATTCTCCGATGAATCTCATCAGGCTTGCATCCCTCTGCTGCTACAAACTCAATTATTGCAAGTTGGTCTTGTTTGGACGGGTTCAAAATCACTCCGGCCATCCTTAACGTACTGCCACCTTCAAACAACAAAAGAAGAATGTTTGTTTAGCCAAGCGATGCATGCTGCCTGCCTACATGCGATGTTACTTGCTTATGCGCATTTCCCTCCTTAAGCACCATTTCGGCAATTTGCACGCTTTCAGAGGGTTTCATTTGAACAGGCCTAGTAATACTTTATTTATCACGATACATAAATTACAGTGAGTTCTTATATACGACTCTCTCAGTAATACCCTGTTCAGATTGGATATTTAAGATAGCTTAGACCGCCGAACTCACTGAGGGAGTTTCACAAACTCACTCAGTGAGTTCGGACTGTCTGTTGTTAGATACAATCGCTACCACTCACTTTGATTGGCTCTGGAGGCTAGCTGTAACTGATTGGCTGTTGAGCCTGGCTAATTTATGCGCATGCGCACATTCTATGTTTGTTCAGATCTCAGACACGGTGACGTTCAGTGAGTTATCTTAGATGCGTTTTGCGGTGTGAACAGATATTCAATTCTTGGTGGGTACCACCTCAAAATAGCGATCTAAGATAACTTAAATATCGATGCGAACAGGGTATTGTACGCTGATTTTTTCACGTCTTGAAGGTACCTTATAGGAAATAATATAAAACGTTCTTCATATTGCAAAAAACGACATATATCTCACTCTAGCAAGAATGTTTACGATAAAATTACATGACCACTTCAGATTAACAACATAACCTCTTCAGATGCACCCACGATTCCGAAACATATTTATTTATCTTTCGAATCTTCAGAAACCAATAGATTTCCAAGATTTAAAAAAGCATTTCTGAAACATGAGTTTTTTTTTTTTTTTTTTTTTTTTTGCAGCCCTTAATTTCGGAAATGTACTCAAGTTCTTTTTACAATGTATTTCTCAACACGAAATATCTGTTTTTCGGATGATGTTCATTCTCAAATAAACATTTCCTGCTGCATAACAGAATTTATACATGCAAGAGAAACAAATTAATGTTAATGTTATTGTTAATGTCAATGCTGTCAAAATTAGCATGTTTGTCTGTTGAGCATGTTTGTTAAAAATAAAAAGGTTTACTTGATACAAACCGAAAAACACATATTCCGGTAATAGAAAACTGAATAATGCACTATAAAAAGCACTCAGAAGCATTTACGAAAATCAGTAGCAGCAAAAGAAACTTCGATCAAAAATCGATTGCTTTCGGGAGTTTCTGAAGATAAAGAAACGCTTTTCTAAATCATTAGTAACTCGTAAAAGCTTGTGCTATATTGTCGTAAACATTCTTGCTTTACGAAGAAACATTTGTCTTTTTTACAGTGCATATACACGATTATTTTTCTCTTGTATACGACGTAAACTTAAAGGGGTCCGGGACTCAAAAATCTTCAAATTTTGTAAAAATATTTTATCGTTTTAAAAAAATTTCTGTTTTTATCTGCTTAAAATGACGTTTAAATCACGTTTCTATCTTAATTAGAACAGGATATATTATTATTTTTTTTGTTTTCAAAATCTAGCTTTCAAGTAGTGGTTGTCATGGAAACGTTTTTGCGTTTTTCTCTATGACGTTTTTTTTTACGAGTTCTCCTCTCTAAATCGTTATAAATCAAGAACCGTTAAAGATAATTAGTTCAAACTTGGAACAAATCTTCCAGTTATTTTACTTTGATTTTGATTTAGCAAATTTTAAAAAATATATTTACTTTTAAAAATATGATTTAAAAAATGTAAATTACATCTTTTCTTTTTTTCTTTTTTCTTTTTTTTTTTTTTTTTTTTTTTTTTTTTTTGCAAATTTTTACTTTAAATATTTTTATTTTTTTTTAAATTAATATTAAAAAAAATGCTGAATCTAAATTAAAGCTTATGTCTTTCTATTTAATTAAATTTTAAAAAAAATGTAATTTGACGAATAATATTTCGAGTTATAACGATTTTAAATTACCCCACATTTAAAAAAAATAATAATAATAAATTTTTATTTTTTTTAAAAACTTTATGAGAAGTTTTATGATATGATTTTCTTTACAAATTATATGGTTAACCATCACAAAAATAAATTTAAATTATAATTCAATAAATAAGAATGTTTTTAAAATGTGTCTCTGACCCCCTTAAAACTGATTTTTTTTTCTGTCTTGTACTTCTTAATTCATATAAAATCCAATACAAAGTTTTTATTTTTTTTTCTTACAGATAGTGTTTTTTAATGTTTATTCATATAAGTTACAATGTAGCTGTAGAAATTAATAAAAATGTGATGTTATTTTACAATTAAAAAAATTATCCCGCAACACTGTGCAAGTTTCGGTTATTTAAAAAAATTCGAAAATCCCTTCAACAAAACGATTAAAAAATATATATTAAAAAGTCAGACAAAAACAATGATATGCATCATATCCAATACCACAATAAAACGATAATACTATACCAAATATTCTAATTGTTTGTTTCGGGAATAAATTATACCGTAAGTAAATATTTCTAACCCTTTCTTTATTTAAAGACAATATATTATTTACAATGCCGTATTTTCCGATGTATAAGACGTTCCTCAAAAATTAAATCATTTTTTTAAAATAAAAACCTTGAAACTATAAAAATGACAGTACTTAATTTAAAAATAAAAATAATTTTTATGAGGTTAATGCCTGTTATTTGTAAATTACTGTTTATTTTTTTATGTAAGAACTTTCTTTATTAGAGTTAATTTATGAAATTTATCATTTTCTAAAATTAAATACGGGCCTTCGTAAACTGTAATAATAATAAAAAAAGATTTCTTAATATAGAAAATTGTAATATAACCACAGACGAAAACTAGTCGTTGGGGGCCACCGTAATACTTACCCATCATGGATATGCATAATGTAAAATATTAAAACAAAAATGTGTAAACTACTTATAAAATGCATAGCAATTCAAATAAAATCGTGGCTTGATGACGTCATAACTTTATAGGCTCGATTACTGAATTGCTTGAAAGAGGTTTTTCCTTATAACTCCAAAAATAATAATCCTATTAACTCGCGGTTTATTGCATCTGATTAAGCGTCAAATTTTCAATTAAAATATATCTTTGAAGTGAAATTTGGATGAAATACAGGGTCATGAAAAATCGAAGAGTGTGGAAAATAGGATTACAAATATCTCAGCAACTCATTATCCGATAGACTTCATGCTTTATGCAAAATTTATGTTTTCTTATTGTCTTTCATATTCACTCCTTAAAATAAACAATTTCGAAAATTTTTATATACCTTTTATCAGAACGAATATTTCGAGAGTCCGAAAAAAATAGATCCGGTTAATCGAGGTTATTGAAATGAAATAGGCTTCTTCCCATTATTACATACTAAGTACATACCAAATTGCAAGTGTCTATCTCAATTTTTTCGGGAGATAGAGCGTTTACAGACACACACACAGACGGACGGCAAAAATTTTTTTCTAAAAATATGATTTTCGGAATCTCCAGTGTCTGAAACGTGTAAATACGTCAAAAATTTTTTTTCGATTTTCAAAACGATTACAAGACCCTATACTACGTATGATGGGTAAGTAATATACAATAACGTATTCCGAGTTTCATACTATTCCGAAAAACGTTCTTCATTTTTTAAAATCTCAAACGAATATGTTTTCGAAAAAAAATATATAGATTTTATATTATTTATTTGTATTATTTAAATTTTAACTTAGAAATAGTTAAAATCTCAGTGGTTAAATTAATAACTGCAACTATTACTAGTAATTTGGTAGCTACTTAACTGTATATTTCATCTTACTTAACTGTATATTTCATCTGTACTATTGAATTCACTTTACCATGTGCTTTGCAAAATTTGGCTTCGGATTATGGATACAGGATGTTGTAATGTATAGATTTTCTTTGTCTTCCTTTGTATTTATTTTTTTATACATTTATTTATTTTCACCCCTCTATATCACATTATTGTTTTGATTTGTAGTGTTCCATTTTCAAAGATATCCTTGTTTTTCAGATTTGTTCCAATGATTATTTCGGCTTAGAGTTGACACAATTTTTGGTATTAAGCTGCGCTCAATTACAGAAAACAATCATTATTTGCTTATAATGTGGTATCCCAGCCCTTGAAAAAGTAAATTACATTATAAGCCTTTATTTATGTTTTTACTTTTGTTTCACTTTTTGAATAAATAATACTTTATTTGTCAGGACTATGTTTTATAATTTGTAATTTGACAGTGTTATATGGAGTAATAATCTCATTGCATATGGTTAGTTTCAATGGTTAATTTTTGCAATAAGTTTATATATATATATATATATATATATATATATATATATATATTTCCGATTAGTTTTTATAGTGTATTTATTACTTTTATCAACCTGGAATATACGTTTTTGGGCTCTCATTACTCAAATACATATTTTCATGTTCAACGTACGTGTTTGGTAGAAAAACATGATAAAGGAACAGCATTAACAATAAATTAATAATATCTTGTTACTTACCCTTGTATAAATTCAGTTAAACTAAAAATGTTTAATTAAAATTGATAGTATTCTAAAAACCATTTTTCTGGCTTGAGGAAACTGATTAATACATTTATACTTTTTGAAGGCTACTCGGAAACGTATTTCCAAAATCAGTGACAACAAAAGATTTTTTTTTTTGTTTTTATACATGGCGCTTTAAATCTCAGAATTTGTTTAGTTGCTGTGGTTTCGTAAGATAATAACGCTTGGAAGAGGGTTTTTTTTTTTTTCGTACGTGGTTATATTATATTTTTAGAATATTTTTTTTTATTATTATTACAGTGTGTTTAAATTACGTTAGTCTATCTTTTTTTTTCCTTAGAAATTTTCAACAGAACTGTATTATTCTTGATACAAACATGAAAAATACCAAAAAAAAAAATGGGATTTCATTGTATCACGCATCCTTATTTCAATGGGGCATTTATCTGCAGCAGGTAAATAGGGTAAATTTAAATACTTAATATACATTTATAAAAGTTTGTTTTATGAAATCTATAATACAATACTACAATACAGTACTACAATAATCCATGTATTAATTGAACTTTATTTAATCGAGGATATTTCATTTATAGATACTATCAGTTGTCCGATCATTTTAGTCGATGTTTTTTTAATGTTATATGCAGAAGGTAATTATATTTAAAAATACATTTTAATTATATTTATTAATATAGAAAAGTCTTCAGTAGATATTTGAAAATTTAAAATAATAAATAAATACAACATAAATGTAATCTGGATATATGAAAAGGCAGAAAACCAATGTTAAATATGCACAAATAACACGCAAAAAGCAGTTAACAGCTGTTTCGAATCCACAAGCGAGATCGGGCATAACGACAGAGCCACCGCCTCTCTGTCGTTACGCCCAGCCTTGCTTTTTCTATCATTCTGTGGTTTACTCCTTGTCGCACTGAAGAAGAATCTCGTTTGTGGATTCGAAACAACTAATTTCTGCTTTTTTGTAGATTATTTGTGCATATTTAACGTTGGTTTTCTACCTTTTAATATTTTTGCACAAACGCTTTATTTGCTTTTATTTGCACAATAAGAAAAACATTTTTAAGAAAAATGATTTATTTTATGCATTACTAAAATATACGTCCGATAAAAACATATGTACAAATGTCTTTACAACTTTAAACCATTATTAATATTAACATTATTAACAGCATATAACATTTTCCAAGCGCTTTCGGCTCTAATCTAAGCCATTATCAAGGATTTCAATCAGCGGAGAACAAAGTTCTGATGTTGTTCAAGACAAAAACACAATGTGACAGTAGAACCCATTATAGACATGCGTTGGTGGATGGACCCATTGTTGGTGAGGAGAAAACACAAATCACGAGTCTTTCGGGAGATCATATGTTCCCGTAACTTGGAGCAGTTCGTGCCAAATGCTTTGTATTTGATATGATAATACATCATTGCAACAGTTGCTTGCCTGCGATAAAATCTCGAGGGACTCCGATATTACACAACTTTTAAAATCGGCTGCCCGCATAATGATTCTTGCTTTATAGAAAAATAACTCATATCACTTATTTGGAATAATATAGATAGGGCAGTGGCGAGTCTATTTTTGCTAACATCTTGAATATGTTCATTGATTCTCATTATGAACTTTCTAGTGGTCATACCAACATAATTTAATAATTTATTTGTAACCTTATCTTTGTAGGTAGTATTTTGTACGAACTTCTCCGTGTTACTAGAAAGTATGGTCTCCCGTAACAGTCGTGATTTGTTTTTCTCTCTCACCATCAATGGGTCCATCCACCGACGCATGTCTATAATGGATTCTCCTGTCACTTTAAGTTCTATTCTTGAACAACATCAGTGTTTTGTTCTCCGAGTATTGAAATCGTCGATAATGGCTTAGATTAGAGCCGAAAGCGCTGGGAAAGTATTATGTACTACTGATATTTAGTGTTTTAAAATTTTTAAGACATTTGTACATATGTTTTTATCGGACGTCTATTTTAGTAATGTGTAAAATAAATCCGTTTTCATAAAAATGTTTTTTCTTATTCTGGATTGCAAAGGAGAATCTTTCGTTTCGAATATTCTTTTATTATTAAAGTTATTTTGGTTCTTTTGTTTTATTACTTTTTTTATATAAAATCTGGATATAATTTGGTTACATTCAAAGTATTGTTCTCTAACTCTAGAATACAGGAAAAAGTTTACCAAACTCCATTACAACGGTATTTTTGCTAACGGCAAATAAGTTTCTAAGTAAATTAATCTACTCTGAATCTTCTAACAGTTCCTTGATACTTGGCAATTCATAATTATTTTGTAATATCAGAGTCATTATTTTCTTATTTCCCAAGCCATTTAAGCTAATCATAGCAACAAGTATGTATGCTAAACAGATGAGGAATAATCGAGGCGTAAGTCAAATACGAACTGCACAAGTTAGATAAAAATATTGCTTTACTGACTTTAAAGTGCTACACGTGTAAACAGTTAGTTTTGTTCAGATTTTACTATAAACTAAGGCGTTGAACTCGGGTATCCCGGGATAGAGAATATAGGTGAAAATCATATTTTTTTTATTGAAAACTCTAATAGATTTTTTTACATTTATTTTTTTTAGATTGCCACCTAACAATACCAAAGAGCATTTTATATAAAATATTCAATTATATAATCAAATAAAATTTTGAAATTTATTAAAAGCGGTCTTCTCGGGCCAGAAATTAGTAAAAGAAGAAATCGCTAAAAATTTCGTTATCTACAACAGTTTTTTTTTTATTTATTTATTCTCATAATGTCAGCGGTTTTAACAAGGCTTCACTAGATACCGGGCTTGCTCATTCATTATCATGACGTCACAAAAGGTGGCTGGCCGCGACCAGCGATTGGTGCAAAGCGACGAGCCCGTCGTTTTTTGCCAATCGCTGTTGGTCTTTCATTTTGTCGTTTCGCTTTGTACCAATCGCTGGTAGCGGCCAGCCACCTTTTGTGACGTCATGATAATGAATGAGCAAGCCCGGTATCTAGTGTAGCCCTGGTTTTAAGCGCTTATTTCTATTACATGTCTGTTAAATTTGTGTTTTATTTATACTATTTTATTTATTACTTAATGAAGTTTTAATTCAGTAATGGAATATTAGCTGGAAACAAATGCTGAACTTTTTATATTGTTTAAAGTTTAAACGGATTAATATTTTGTAATTTTATGCAAGCAATAGAGTTAGATTTAAGAAAAAAACATGCATGAAATTTTATTTAAATGCTATAATAAATGAGTAAATTACGATAGAGTTTTCAAGTAATTTGCATTTGAAAGTAGATTTTTCTCCCATATAATGGTGTAAAAATTGAAAATATGCGATGTTCAGAAATTTATAAGATTGCAGTACCAAAAATCGCAAAACCGAAATTTCATCGTCAAATGTTGCCATTCGCAAAATGACGTCAACGTTACGCACGGACACGTTTGTCCTTTATAGTTGTTCGGACCTAGTGCGCATGCCGAATGAGCTCCGCAATTTTGGGGAAATGGGAGAAACATAAACATTTTATACGATTGCAGTCATATATAAGAATAGTTCAGTAAACTGAAATGTGTAGACAGGATATAATATTAATAAAATTAATAACATTAAATGAAAAATCATTATGTTTATCCTAAATATTGAATGTTAAAGTACGATCAGAAATAATAGTAATATTAACATCAATAAAATTAGTTGTAGAATTACATAAATAGGTAGTACTAAGTTCAAGATTAGAAGTATACACTACAGGAAGAGATATAGATTGATTATCATTAAGAGAAAAAATAATTAGGCCATCTATTTATCTATAGAGCAAAATATTATTGTTAATGAACTTTCTTTCATAGGAATAAAGATATAAATCTGTTAGCATGCTGGAACTAGCTGCCTCTTGTGGAATACCCTGTATCTGAATAAAAATAGCATTATTTGGAAATAGATAGCTATGAAAAAGTGAAAAACTGGTTAAAATTTTGAAGTAATTAATATTAATATTGTCGAGTAATTTCAATAATGAGAAACTTTCGATAAAATTGAATTAATAGTAGAGTATAAATCTGCCAAAATAATATTGTTGAATAGGTCCTTGAAATCATATGTAATAATATTGTTAACGTTTGTTAGTGCCTTCATTTTATTAACTAACACAAAACACTTTTTGATATAATAAGTGTTGTCTTTTCTGAGAGATAAATCATAAATTTGCGTGAGAATATTTAAAAAAAGAGTTTAAAATTACATTATTCTTCCCTTCTGCAAAAAATTCAATATATATATACATCTATTATTTTTTAATTATTTTTTATAAAAATATTGTTATATTTGGATACTTTATAATAAAACTGCGTCGATTGAAATTACTGGAAAAGACATTTTATATGCCATATCAAAACATCTCGAACCTCATTAAATCTGGCATGCAAATTAGAGTTAGTATTTGAAAATATTCTAATAATTCTAAAGAAGAGTGTTAGCTCTAAAAACAAAACGCAGCATATTTCGAACTGTTATTAGTCTCAGTAACAATTATTAATAATCTAGTTATAAAATTAATTAAAAGAGATATTGAAATAGACATAAAAAAGATATTACACATACATTTAAATGTATCATAATATTTTGTTTGAGTGAAATAAAAAACTGGTTTCCTAATTTCAATCCAAGAGACATAATTCCTCTTGATAGGGGTTAATTAATGTATATTTATTTATTAGTTGATGATATTTGTTTGTTTATTTGTTCATGTTGATTATTTGTTTTTGGGTTGATGGTGTTTATTGAAGTTTAAGATTTTTATAAGGTTCTTGCAATGAATAACAAACAGGAACTCTCATCCAATGGCATCGAGCATAGTTTTTCTACATCTAGAGATCCAGGCGCTATATGCCTTAGATAATTTAGGAGTTTTGTATCGATAAATAGCAAATTTTCCAATAGTCCCAAAGTTGAAGTTGTCCAAAAATGGTCTGAACTTTTAAACATCCAACAGCAGGTAAACGGTGAGAATTTACTCGGGTTATTCTTTCAGGAGATTAATCTGTGAAGTCGGCAATGTCTTCTTGATTTTTTTCCAAATACCCCCGATAAATAGCTCGCTGTTAGAAAGCTCAAAGTATCGTATAAAAATGGACCAAATTTTCACTTAATTTGTAATCTTCATTTTGTTTACCTGTTGAAACGAGAAAAAAAATAGTTTTTGTTGGGTAATTATATAATTACCCAACAAAAACCATTTTTACGTTAACAACAAAAGCGTTACCACAAATACGTTATTCTGCAAACTTGAACAAATTTTGAATATTATATGATTAGTGCGAAAATGGGACAACAAAGGAAAGAATTTATCATTGTGAATATCAAGATATATTCTGGGATTAACACTTTTCAATTTTTTCAATTTTATATAATTATAATACATTCTGTGTACCCGGAATTGTTAAATAAAACACACAAAATTAATTTATTTTGTCATCTTCAAAGTAGCCCATCGACTCCAATACAACTTTATCACGCTTGACCAAATCCTCACAACCTATTCTTCGGGTGATTGAGGTACGGCCTTCAAATCACTCATCGAATTTAATTTTTTAACTTCGGTTGACTCAAACCGCCTTCCTTGAATTGATACTTTTAGCTTCGGGAACAGGAAAAATCCACACGGTGAAATATCAGGCAAATGCTGTGCTTGGTCATGGCAACCGTTGCGTTTATGGTACAAAACTCTTGCACAACGATAGCTTTGTGCGATGAGGCATTAACATGGTGAAAAATCCACGCGAAAATTCGGAGATTTTCAAGATGTTCGGCTCACGAAAAATCGTTTGAAACTCAAACTTTAAAACAAACTCGTTGTTCAACTAACTTTTTTCATTGTGAAACGTTCCAGAGCATTCAAAAAAGTATGACTAAGAAAAAACAAAAAAAAAACAGATGCTGTCTACGTACTTAGCCACAGATGGTGTTCAATCTCGGAATTGTAACTCGGTATACTAACACTTACATAATAAAAATTGTCGTGATATCTTTTATGCGTGCATTTTAAATGATACATTCCGGTTACTTTTTACACAGAACGTATATATATATATATATATATATATATATATATATATACATTATATATATACGAGTAGGGAAAACCCACCTATGCTCGGTCAAAATTATCTTTAAGTTCAACTCGATATATTTTTCTCTCTGTATTATTACTATAATGCCTTTTATTTTATAAAAATAGCTTGACCCATAATCACCCATAATCTAAATTACCCACTGATCAAATTTTCTCGAACATGTGAACAAGTCCAATCGTATTCTCGTCCCCGAAACCCGTAAGATATAACATTTAGTAAAAATAGGCTGAGCCGTTTTTTAGATAAAATTAGATTGAGCCACAGTGACCCAAAATAACCCCCTAATCGGATATTTTCGAGCATGTGACCTAGTCCAATGATTTTCTTGTCCCCAAAAACCGTAAGATACAAAATTTCGTCAAAATTGTTAGAGCCGTTTTTAAAAAAAATGTGCATATATATATATATGTATATATAACATTTACACAAGTTTTTTTTAACATTTGTAATAATTAAAATTCGCTTCAAATCGATGTTGAATTGGTATTAGAATAAGTGAATAGCTCTTATTCTTGTATCAATGGGAATTTAAACAGTCATTTCCTAACTAATATTTATCTGACTCCTACAAAAATGTCATTAAATCATCAAGATAATTCTTCATTTTATTTTTAAATAATATTTGTTATTATTTCTCTGGTTTCTAACTCATACGTTGTGTGCATTGTAGTTAAAAAAATGTGCGAAACAAAAGTTGTAGGTTCTGTGTCTTATTCCTTGCTTACACTTTTCAGAAAATGTGTTCTTTATTTTTTTCCCTTTTTTGAGATCTGCAAAAATTTTCTTCCTCTTCGTGCATAAAAGATATTCTAAAAATACGCTTTCTTTAAACCTTTCGTAACATATTGAATATTGTTTTTAACTTACTAAAATTGATTTTCTTCTAAGAACTCTTGAACAATGCTAATTTTGTTTTTACATGAGACCTGTGAACGTTTTTATTGATTACAATTTTTTTTATTTATAGTAGAATAGATTTATTATATTTCGCGTCGTTCCAAATCTTGTTTTCCTTCTTAAGATATTGTTTCATCTGTTTACATTATTTTTTTTTAAATAATTTATAGAAGTTTTGATTATGAAGTTTGGTTCTATTTTAAAGTTTGAAATAAAGTCCACTAGATCGAAGATTTAAATAATAAGCATTTTCGTTTAAAATATCGATTAAACGTTCAGAAAATCAATTTTTCCGTATTAGGAAAGAATGTCAGTTCAAGATTTCAGCTGTTGTCAATAAAAGGTTTGAAAAGTAATTTTGCAAATTTGCCACATGCACAGTTTAAGATTTAGCAGCTAGTTGGTCCTGTCTATGATGTTTTATTTTTTTCGTGCCAAATTTTGTGTATTTTAAATTCAAAATGATGTTTATAATTTTTGAAACTCTTATGTAGATCAAACCTAAAATATTGAACACATTACCACTATCTACTATTATGTTTTGAAGAGCGTATGCTACAAGTTTTGAAACTGAACCAAATTCTATTTAATTATTCAGTACACTAAAAAAATTCAAATATTTCTTAATCTAGGAAAATATAACATAAACACAAACGAAAATATGCAATAACCTATTCCGACTTACCCACGATTCCGAAAAAATGTTCTTTAACTTTAAAGACCTCAGAAACTAACATATTTTACAGCTTTATAAAATCATTTTATAAAAACAAAGTTACTTTTGCAGTCACCTATTTTTGGAAACGTTTTCGAGTATTTTTTATAGTGTATTTATCAGTTTTCGTAACCAAGATCATAGGTTTTTTTGGATGCTATCAAATCTCAAATAAACATTTTCATGTTCAATAAACATGTTTTATATGATAAATAACCATGATTTATTACCATGATAAATTGCCAGCATCAACATTAAAATTAAAATTAACATTAAAATTAACATTCTTGTGTTACTTTTGCATGTATAAATTCATTTATGCAGTTGAAAGCGTTTAATTGAGAATAGATAGAATACTAAAAACCTATATTCAGGTTTCAGACAACTGAATAATACACATAATAAAAAGAAAACTGCCGGGTTCAACTGAGGGCATTGAGCTCACCAACTATTCACACTAATTGTATATGATACTCTTATTTTAAAGAATTTAAAATAAGCCCCTCGAAATTTAAGAAATCGACAATATATTAAGGGGGATCATCTACTCGTTCCCCTTATAATTAAACAATAAACCCCCAAAACTAATCAGGGAAGCGCCTTATTACAAGGAGCATATATACAAAATTTGAAGCAAATCAGATAATTCTGCATGAAAAACCCATTTATTTAAATTAAGAGGGAAGTATTAGTTCGTCTTTCCCCCTTTATACTTAACCAATGAACCCCCAAAACTAATCAGGGTTCAGCATTATCACAATTAACTTATAAACAAAATTTGAAGCAAAACGGTAATTTCTATCAAGGGTTATCGGGTTACGTACATACGTACATGCATACATACATTACATACGTACATACAGAACTGGCGGGCACATTAGCTCTCAGGCTTTGATAGCCTCTGAGCGAAGAGCTATTCAGAAACGTTTCCGTAAATCAGTAGCAGCAAAAGAAACTTTGTATTTAAAAATAGTTCTTTAAATCTCGAAAATACATTTGTTTCCGTAGTTTCTAAAGTTTAAAAACGCTTTTAGGAATGGTGGGTAACTCGGGACAGATTATTGTATATAGTACTTGATTATATTACTTTTTCGTAAATTAAGAAACTTTTGTCTTTTAGTACAGTGTTTGCATCATATTCTTACTCCTTATTCGGTGCTGTAGAAAGGAATTTGAATGCATTACTGCAGTAATAATCTGAAGTTTGATATGAATCATGTTAAACATTTTCAAGCAATGCTAAATTTTTACCGTGCATTGAAAAAAATGACACTTTCATATCTGAGTAAATCGATGTTTTAATGTTGTTATGGAACTTTTGTTTCAAATAGGACGACACAATGCTTTCAATACTGAAATAACAGAAATACCCAGAAAATTGAAAAATGGACATGCTCAAAACTGAGCACATAGAGGTCAGTTCATACTCATTTTTGAAACATGGACATACTCAAAAATGATTAGAATCAGTTCTAACTCATTTTTGAAGCATAGAAATACTCAAAAATGAGCACATAGAAATCAGTTCATACTCATTTTTGAAACATGGACATAGTCAAATATGAGCACATGCCGTTTTATTCTTGAGTATGTGCATGTTTTCAGAAATGAGTGTATACATGTTTCAAACTTGAGTAATTTTGATTAATTTCCATTTTGACTATGCGACGTACTCAGATTTAAGTATTTTTTGCTCAGTTTTGAAAATGTCGTTTTTAGAGTGTGCTATGTAATGTGTATGTTTTTTAAGTGTGCATATTTCAAGCAAAATAAGTGAAATTTATTACGGTGTATGAGCAATTATAATGTGTACGTTTTTTAAGTGTGCATATTTCAAGCAAAATAAGTGAAATTTATTACGGTGTGTGAGCAAATATTATTTTAAAAGTATGATATTGATGTTAAAGGATTTTAAGCCTACGAAACTTTAATATGCTTCTTAAAAATGTTTTTACTGAAATTATTTAAATTGTTTTTTATGTCACTTCTCTTTATCCCTTCAGTTCCAAATTTACATAAAATATGTGATGCAACACGGACTTTTTGAGTTAAAGTATATTACACGAAGACAATTTTTACTTTCAGCAGCCTTTATTATTCTGATAATTGCAGTTGATTAAGCGCATAGTTCGATTACATGTGTCTTAAATTGGTGTTTTATTTATATTAATCAATTTATTTACTGATATGTTTTCATTTTGTTACGCAATATTAGCTGGAAACGCTGAATTATTTATATTGTTTTAAACGCAAATGTGTTAATCTTTAATAATCGGGCTGCACGCTATACACATAGGCTAAACAAAACATACTTGAAAATTATTTTAAAGAGTATTTGTTTCTATTCGGTTGTGTAAATATAGAGATTGTGCGATGTTTAAAAGTTTAAAAAATTGCAATAAATGCGATGTTTATTGGTCGGGTGTTGGCAACGTCAATATGATGTCATCGTTACACACGGACATGTTGTTTCTAGTATATAATATAGATGCATTTCATTAGTTATAAAATTTTAATTTTTTAATACATTATGCAGCAAAAAACTCCATATTAGAAAAAAGTTCGAATACATTTTACAATTTATTCATAAAAACTGATCAAATTTATGTGAAAATTTCATAATAAGATGTACGCGAAAGAATGAGATGAAAAAGAAAAATTATTTTACCACAATATTTCGAAAATAATTCTAAATCTATTCTGAGGCATGATTTTATTTCTTATTTACTGTTTATTATCATGAACATTATATAAATTAAAGTAATATGCTTCTAACACTTATTCATATCAAAATACAAAATATTGTAGTTATATAGTAATCTCAAGGTAAAAAAAGCATTTAATTTAGCGAAACCATATTAAAATTTACACTGAGAAAAATGACAACTTCAAATCTGAGTAAATCGATGTTTTTATTTTGTTATGAAATGTTTTGTTTCAAATATGCCGACCCAAATGATTTCAATACTGAAATACCAGAAAAACTCAGACTATTGAAACATGGACATACTCAAAACTCAGCACACAGAGGTCAGTTCATACTCATTTTTTGAAACATGGACATACTCAAAAATGACTAGAATCAGTTCAAACTCTTTTTTGAAACACAGAAATACTCAAAAATAACCACATAGAAGTCATTTCAATTTGAAACATGAACAAACTCAAATATGAGTACCTAATGTTTTATTCTTGAGTGTGTGCACGTTTTCAGAAATGAGTATATACATGTTTCAAACTTGAGTCATTTTGATTCGGCGCCATTTTGACTATGCGACATACTCAGATTTGAGTATTTTTTGCTCAGTTTTTAAAATGTCGTTTTCAGACTGTACGCATAAAACATACAGTGTCATTGTAAAGCTCCTGCAAAATCTATATCTATTAACGCCTAACTTTTATGTTTTTAATATAAAGAACGTTCTTTTCAAGTCATATCCTAATAAGGAGAATAACAAAATTCGATATATTTGACTGAAAAATTGGAAAACTATCACAATGTCAGATTATTTGTAATACTCAAATATTTTTATTATATTCAGAAAATGCATCTTTGATATAAACAATTATTTTATTTGAATATTTAAAACTTTGTGTTATTAAAGTTTGGTTTATTTAATGTAGTATGTGTTATCTAAGTAAGTTTGGACTTAGTCGGGTTTTGAATTTTTCGCGAATTTTTTATGCGATTTATAACGTTTTTTCGCGTTTTGCAGAGATTTTTTTGACATTCATAACAGGAATCCTGTTTCAATCTATTAACGCAATGTATTAAAGAGCGTTCTCTGTAATTTTTTAATGTTTCCCGAATTTTAAAAGCGATTTTTGGCTTTATTTACGTTCTTGGCGATTTATTGACAATTTGATTTTTCTGAAACTGAAAGAATGGTAGAATCCACATTGTTACGTCATCAGACACACTTTATATTCTTTACGGAAAATAAAGGGATCCGCCGTTTACTAGGAAGTAAGTGAAACATATTTGTTTCGATTTGTGGTAAAATTTCCATTTTCAAAAACTTATAGTTGTAATGAAAAAAAAAATCAATGGAGACAGCAAGTTCTAAATATAATTGCTTAACAGTACACTATTTCAAAATATACATAATCCCGGGAAGTTAGATTACAAAAAACCCATGTTTTCTGACAGCAGCTCCATATTTCTAATATTTTTCCCCATTATCATAGGAACAATCAATTTTCAAGCAACGTATATTTTGCCAGTTCCATAACTGTTTGTCCTGCTTCTAAAACGGATTATTTCCCCCTTTAAATGTTCTTCCAAATGATTCTTCATAGTTGTAGAAAATCGTTTTAAGTGTTTATGCATTCAACTCTGGCTTTGAATTGTAGGTATACATCCAGAAATTGCAATTCCTGAAAATCTCTTGCTTCCAAATTGAATGGTGTTTATAACTTGATTCACGTATCAGGAACTATCTAATAAATTTTGATTGTGTTATTACACTTTTATTATATCACACATTTTCTGTAAAAATGGATTGAGCTAATATTACATATAATACACTTGTTTTCGTGAAGATAACGTTAACTTTAGATAGAAATCTGTTTATTTATTCTTGTTACATAGATAGATAAAATAAGCATAATTAATTATTAAAATAAAATTTTCAAAAATTTATAAATATAATATTTTTATTTAATATCTGTTTATTCTATAAAAATCATTAGAAAACAAAATTTTTCATTCTCCTTAAATTAAATATCTCAATTTTTTTCAGGTTTTTCATTCGTGCAATTTTTTTAAATATTTCATTTTAATATAGCTATTTTCTGCAAAATTTCAAGTTTTATAATTTCAATTGTTAGGTGCGTTTTAAAAAATTAAAATCGTTTCACATCAAACGAACATTTGTAATTCGACAATAATTGTATGTCCATCCGGTAACTTTTTTTTTACGTAAATTTTCTAATAATATTCAATGGAGTCTAATAAAAACAATGTACATCAATTTGTTCCCTCAGTTTCTGTAGAATTTTTAGATTACACTAACTATCTTAAACGTAGGACTTTATGATAACAATATTGCATATACGTATGCATAATTATTATATCCCTACATAATTTAGTAACAATAATAATAATAATACTCTTTTAATCTAATAATTAAGTCTTGTAAATTTTATTCATAATATATTTTTCTAAATTTATTTATTTATTATTCGAAATCAGAAACACCTCTGGTTGAAATTTGCATAACTAAAACACTCAGTAATTTTTTTATGCTTTCTTCCACATGGTAACCATATTCCCAGTTATAATTATGGAATCATAGATTGAACAAAGTTTTCTTTTGCATTGATCTTGGCCCTTGGAGGAAATGCGAAAACAAATTTAAATCCAATTAATTTTCCTTTTTTTATTTTATTTTATTTTATTTTATTTTATTTTTCTTTTCTTTTTTTTTTGTAATAAATTTTCACAATAAAATTCTGCCATGGTTAAATTAATGTTTCGATAAAAAATTTCCCATAGTAATTTTTTCTACCTGTGCTCCGTGGAAAATTGTAAAAAAATTGAAAATGAACTGATGCGACAACCATTTAAGCAACAACTTTAAAACAAAAATAAGTAGTACTCTACATAAAAATGGGTAGTACAGATTCAACGCAATTTACTTTTGCCTTCATAGTGCCTCCTGGAAGAAGATATTTCAACTAAATTTAAATAAATTTAAATAAATTTGAAGTTTTATGTTTTTTTTAATAAATATTCAGAATAAGCTTCTACCACGGTCAAATTTATGTTATGATAACATTTTTCACAAGATATGTTTTTTTACGCTAGTAGTGCCCCTAGTGAGAAATTGCACAACTTAAAATTTAAAATGGATGTTTTACGTTTTGTCATGTGGCAACCATACTCCAAGTTAAATTGAATATTAAAAATTCATAACAGTTTTCTTTTGTGTTTATAACGCCCCATACGAGGAAATAAAGTAATCAAATATGAGACCAATTGATTTTTTTTATGTTTTTCTGTATGACAATTATTTTGAAGTTAAAAATAGGCAGCACAGATTAAACATACCTTTCTTTTGCGTTTATAGTGTCCCCTCGCCGGAAATAGATCAATTAAATTTATTTCACATTAATAATTCTATATAATAAGATTTCACCACGCCAATTTAATGTTTTCATAAAATGTCTCACATGATAGATTTTTTTTACGCTGGTAGAGGCACCGGGTAGAAAATAACAGGACGGAAATTTTAAAATAGATTTTTTAATGTTTTCTCTCATGTGGCAATTATATTTCAAGTTAAAATTAGGTACTACAAATTCAACTCCAATTTCTTTTATTCTGTTTACTCTCCCTAGCTAGAAAAAGTTTAACCATTTTTTTATTATTATTATGTATCACTGGATAACCACTTTAAGATAAAAATAGGTAAGAGTAATTTAACAACGTTTTCTTTCGCGCTTATAGTGACTTCTGTCGGTAAATAGACTATCTACAATTTAATAAAAAAGGAGTTTTTATGTATTACTACTTGAAGACATTTGTAGAGATTATTTTGAATTTAAACTCATTTCATAATGCAAACAAAATTTCAAATTAAGAATATGAGAATAACTACAATTTAAGATACATCATAGAATTTAAAATACATCAAACAAGTTCTTACAACAAATCTAACCAAATCTCCAAATTAAAGATAGGCAATTATAAAGTGTATACATAATACAATTAAGTTAATATGTAATTAACAAATTCATGCACCAAATTACCGAAGCGACAATTCAGAGACGGCTCGCAGACAAACATGCATAAAAGTTTTAAAGAAAATTTAGAAAATAAATAGATATGATGATACCATATCAGTTTCATATGATGGTACCATACCATAAGCTATAGTCAAGGAAATAAAAACAACTTTTATGTTTTTGCAAATTTCAGTAAAATGAAATTTTAAACTTTTATAATTTATTTTTAATGTGTATTGTTTAGATCCTACTAATATATGAGATGCCATATAAATAGAACAAATGTAACCCAATTACATAAGAAAAAATAATGGACTTTGGATATAAAATAATATATATATAAGCATTTCACAAACATTCGCTAGATGTTTACTCTGAACTCCAATGCATATCTAAGCTCTTCTTATAATGCTTCTATAAATGTTTTATAATAATACTACCTATTGTTTGAGATCGACTGCACATGCATTATTATCCGTATTTCTAGTGTTTTTCAATAAGTCTGATATATATATTTAAAAATTAATAAATTGTCTCCGTTCAGAAAGATAAATTTTCAGTTAAGCAAAACTCATTCAATTTTTAAGATACACTTCTGCAGTATTTTTGCAGTGCCCTTGTTTTAGAAAAGGTAAATATTTTATTTGACCAATTTTTTCTTGTAGTGTCATAGAAAAATATAAAAAGTGTAACCGTTTGAAAATTAATGACAGGTCTATATTATTAATACACTCATATTTCGTATCTTTATTTGAGCACTCTAGCAATTTACATTGCCTGTTTAAAGCTATAGTCAAGGAAATAAAAACAACTTTTATGTTTTTGCAAATTTCAGTAAAATGAAATTTTAAACTTTTATAATTTATTTTTAATGTGTATTGTTTAGATCCTACTAATATACAATGTATTGTTTCTATAAGTAGAATCTCGAATTATTAAGATGTTTTCGTGTCTTATTGTTTTCTTCCGAAATATCCTAAAAATCGACCAAAAAAATACCTGTTAAAGAAGAACAAAAAAGGAAACAAAGGAGAACAAAAAACATTGTTTATTACAAAATTTTAACTGTTTTGTCAATACTTACTTGCGAAAACCTCTGTTTCTAAGGACGGCACTAATTCTCTTTGGCATGGAGTCGTCTAATTTCTGACATTTTTCAACAGGAAGGAAAAACTATGCATCTCACAGTCACAATGCTCCAATCAGTATTTTCAAATTTGAAGAGTTACTGTCTTTAATATCATCTTTTACATGTTACCAGAAGTTCCTATTGGATTTAACCCGGCAGCAGTCGCATGTCGGTCTTTTCCCCGCCGAAATTTTTTATCTACCTTTTTCTCATTTCCCTTTAAAGCTACAGTAATGAAATGTAGTGTAGCTGACCTTGACCGTTGGTTCTTTTGTGTACTAAAGTTACAAGGCATTCCTGCGTTTTCTTAGAAATGTATTGTATTCCAAAGCTGAAATCGGTCTAGAAAACCGCGGCGCGACTACTCCGGCTCACATAATTTTTTCCCCTCCTAGTTCTTCATTCCTGTTTCCGTGAATTTCTCGGCAGGAAAGTTTCTGTAAAGGGTGTATCTGGGTACGGATTTATGATATGTATTGCTGTTAGTTTGATAGGCATTGGTGCAAAAAGTTTTAAATGAATTATTAATAGCATGGATTGAAATGTATAGATACATATTTATTTTAATTAACTGCAGGGATACCATCAAGTGAAACTTTTTGCGGTTCTGCTCTTCAAAATAATTTATCCTTATCAGACAAAAATATACAATCAAAAATTTATTCAAAATCAACATTTAATTTGAATAACCTATTATATATATATATTATTTACTTCATATGTACGTAGCTTCTAAAAAGAGGTGTGACTCCAGGACCTTGCCGCCATCCTGAATAAAATGTCATTCATAAATTTTCATTTTAAAAAGGCCATTGAAGCATAAAATCTCTAAAGCTGGCACCCCTCCCCCCCCCCTCTTCCCCCCAAAAAATCTGAAGCCCTTTATATTAATAATTTCAGAGTAAGGAGTTTTATCTTCTTTTTTATTACTTTTATATAAATACTAGCAAGCTACGCCCGCTACGCTGGTCAATTTCTCTTAACAAACCTTTAATCAAACAAAATATTGACATTTATTAATTCACTTTTATATTTTAACAGAATAATAAGGCTACTATAATTTGTGCTATAGCCAATATACACGTCAGGACACGTCGCCCTTATCATTATCTTTTTACGAGTGAAGGCTCGCTACGGTACTCCATTGTGAAATTTGGTAATTTTTGAAACTCAATATTTGAAACACGGCCTAATCATTAGATTTGAAATTTAAATCAAGAAAAATACAATTTTTTACCTTTCAAACGCAGTTTGTCTAACAATTTGCTGACAAATACTTTTCGAGCTATTATTTTTTTCAGTAACTTCAAATGTTTCATTTACCGAGATTAATCTGTGGCAACGATTAGGGAAAAAGCCAGTCGTCAGCAACGCATAGCTTTCTATTAAAGAGGATGTTGGAGCAGGGATTGTCACCATCAATTTGCCACCATCACTTTTGAAATCGGTTCTGTAGTTCCAGAAATTCCATAGAAATTGTAATTTAGAATGAATTTAGAACTCTTTTCGCTCATTTCACCCTTTTAAATTTCAATTAAAAAAAAAAATGTTCTTAGAGAGCATTACATCTTATAAGTAACTATAATGCCAAATTTTAAATTTCCAGCTTCTTCAGTATTAAAAAAAAATTGCAATTTTAGAAAAAATTTTCGCGTATGCACCCCGCTGGGATTAGTGGCACCGACATAAAATATAGTCTATGTTGGAGCAGGGATTGTCACCATCAATTTGCCTCCATTACTTTTGAAATCTGTTATGTAGTTCCAGCGATTTTATAGAAATTGTAATTTAGAATGTTTTTAGAACGCTTTTTGCTCATTTCACCCTTTTAAATTTCGAATTTTTTTGGAATTTCTCTTTAGAGAACATTTACATCTTATAAGTAACTACTATGCCAAATTTCATGTTTCTAGTTCCTTCAGTATAAAAAATATCGAACTTTTTTCGCTTTTGCAACCCTCTGGGGGTAGTGGCACCGACATAAAATATAGCTTATGTTGGAGTAGGGATTGTCACCATCAATTTACCATCATGAATTTTGAAATCGGTTCTGTAGTTCCAGAGATTCCATAGAAATTGTAATTTAGAATGTTTTTAGAACGCTTTTCGATCATTTCACCCTTTTAAATTTCAGAAAAAAAAATTAGTTCTTAGACAGCATTACATCTTATAAGTAACTACAGTACTAAATTTCAAATTTCTAGCTTCTTCAGTATTAAAAAAAACGCAATTTTAGAACGTTTTTCGCTTATGCACCCCCCTGGGATTAGTGGAACCGACATAAAATATAGCCTATGTTGGAGTAGGGATTGTCACCATCAATTTGTCTCCATTACTTTTGAAATTGGTTCTGTAGTTCCAGGGATTCCATAGAAATTGTAATTTAGAATGTTTTTAGAACGCTTTTTGCTCATTTCACCCTTTTAAATTTAGAATTTTTTTAGAATTTTTTCTTAGAGAGCATTTACATCTTCTAAGTAACTACCATGTCAAATTTCATGTTTCTAGCTCTTTCAGTTTAAAAAATATCGAACTTTTAGAACGTTTTTCGCTTTTGCAGCCCTCTGGGGGTAGTGGCACCGACATAAAATATAGCTTATGTTGGAGCAGGGATTGTCACCATCACTTTACCGCAATTACTTTTGAAATTGGTTCTGTAGTTCCAGAGATTCCATAGAAATTGTAATTTAGAATGTTTTTAGAACGCTTTTCGCTCATTTCACCCTTTTAAATTTCAAATTTCTTTTAAAAACTGTTCTTAGACAGCATTAGATCTTATAAGTAACTACAATGCCAAATTTCAAATTTCTAGCTTCTTCAGTATTAAAAAAAATGCAATTTTAGAACGTTTTTCGCTTATGCACCCCCCTGGGATTAGTGGCACCGACATAAGATATAGCCTATGTTGGAGCAGGGATTGTCACCATCAATTTGCCTCCATTACTTTTGAAATTGGTGCTGTAGTTCCAGGGATCCCATAGAAATTGTAATTTAGAATGTTTTTAGAACGCTTTTCGCTCATTTCACCCTTTTAAATTTCGAATTTTTTCTTAGAGAGCATTTACATCGTCTAAGTAACTACCATGCCAAATTTCATGTTTCTAGCTCCTTCAGTATAAAAAATTCGAACTTTTAGAACGTTTTTCGCTCTTACACCCCCCCTGGGAGTAGTGGCACCGACATAAAATATAGCCTATGTTGGAGCAGGGACTGTTTCCATCAATTTACAACCATCACTTTTGAAAACGGTTCTGTAGTTCCAGAGATCCCATAGAAATTGTAATTTAGAATGTTTTTAGAACGCATTTCGCTCATCTCACCCTTTTAAATTTCGAATTTTTTTAGAATTTGTTTTTAGAGAGCATTTACATCTTATAAGTAACTACTATGCCAAATTTCATGTTTCTACCTCCTTCAGTATAAAAAATATCGAAATTTTAGAACGTTTTTCACTTCTGCACCCCCTAGGGTTATTGGCACCGATATAAAATATAGCCTATGTTGAAGCAGGGGTTGTCACCATCAATTTGCCACCATCACTTTTGAAATCGCTTCAGTAGTTCCAGAGATTACCCCCTACAAACAAACAAACAATCTTTACTACTTTATAATATTAGTATAGATATTGTAAGAAAAAATTAAAAAAATAGATATTGATACCAGTTAGTCGATGCTGAGGTTTTTCTTGGGGCCCATTTCGTGAAAAATAAAAATTTATTTTGTGAAATTAATTTTGTTTTTGTGACAAATAACATTTTGTAACAAAAGATGAAATCCATTTATTCAAATTTTAGGCAATAATTTATATTAATAACTTATTTAAGTCCTTCTGCTAATGTTTTCCTCTCTGGTGATCTTGTTTAGTTTGCAAATTACATATTTATAAACGTAACAAAATAAAAATAATTAATGAAGAGTATGTTTTATGGAATGGAATTTTATGAAGGTACTTGTGTTAATAAAAGAAATTTTGTGAAGGGAGGGGCTATTTTATTAAGAAGATTTCTGCGAAGGAATCTGTTTTATTAAGAGTAATTTTGTGAAGGAGCCTGTTTTCTTAATTTTATGAAGGGGTCTGTGTTAATAACAGAATTTTAGTGAAGGGGCCTGTTTTATTAAGAGGATTTTTGTGAAGGAGTCTGTCTTATTACATGGAATTTTATGAAGAGGCATTTTGTGAAGGGTCTCATTTTATTAATTTTATGAGGGGTCTGAGTTAATTAAGTAAATTTTGTAAAAAGGCCTGTTTTATTAAGAGGAATTTTGTGGAGGGTCCTGTTTTAGTAAGAGAAATTTTGTGAAGGGTTTTGTCTTATTACATGGAATTTTGTAAAAAGCCTGTTTTATGAAGAGGAATTTTGTGAAGGGGTATGTTTTATTAAGATAAATTTTGTGAAGAGACCTTTTTTAAGAGGAATTTTGTGAAGGATCCTGTATTAATTGAATAAATTTTGTAAAGAGGCCTGTTTTATTAAGAGGAATTTTGTGACGAATATCTGTCTTATTACATGGAATTTTAAGAAAGATGAATTTTGTGAAGGGTTCTGTTTTATTTAAAAGAATTTCGTGAAGGGGCTTGTTTTATTACATGGATTTTTGCGAAGGTAAAATAAATAGGTCCCAAATTTTGCCTGGATCGTCCCCTGGTTATAAATAACATGTCCTGAAATACACAGCTGAATGTTTATTTAAATTGCATAAATGAATCATGTAATCTGTCTCTTTTCAAATTCAATTGGATCCTAGCTCCGGAACATTGTCAAAAACCAGCTTACTTCGGTTCTGTCTTTAAAAATAATTTATCCCTAACACGATTTCAAATTCATAATTGAAAATTTTATCTAATTAGTAATTTATTGTATCTTCATAAAATCAATCAAGTTATTTGTTAATTTTTATTATTTTAATATATTTTGTAAAACAAACAAAAAAAATATTAATACATTTAATTAAATTTCAACTGAATACATTCTTAAATAAAATTCTTAAATAATAGTTCTTAAATATATTTTTAAATATATCTGAATATATTCTTAAATAATAGTTCCTGTAAAATCTGTATCTTTTCAAATTCAATCAGTATTTCCCCCCAATGTTCTCCGTTTTCGATCATATGGTAACAGCATCAGATTTCTCCTCTGTTTTCGGGCTACTGGTAACGGCCGCAAATAGACCGAGCGCGACTACTAGCGTTCTAAAAAAAGGCGCGACTACTCTTGGGTTAAGTCCAGTGACACAGAAATTCATGGCAGAAATCCTGTTTCGTCTGAACAAACTTATTGCCAACTTTACTGAATCCTTCGGATCATGCTGAATGTTAACAGTGTCATTTCAAACGCAAGTTCTTGTCCACAGATGGTAACATTGTGTACTGTAAAATATACAAATGCATCGTTTTAGCTATGCTGTCATGTATACGAAAATTGACCTCGCACTATATCACAAAAAGCAGCTACGCAGCATTTGACTGCCACATCCATCTCTAACAGTTTTCCACATGTATTTCTGATTATGCATCTGGCTTTGAAATTGTGGTCCAAAAAAAAAATGTTTTTCATCTATTCCAAACAATTTTATTCCATTTTATCGTTCAAGAGCGCATTTCTCCACTTTTTCTTCGATTTTTCAAGATCGTTTCTGGTACAGTACAATTTTGAAAACGTACGCATATTATAAAACGTTTCTCGTAATGTGGCTTATTTTAAATGGAACCTTCATTGGAATTCAACAGTAGGTTATTTCATTTAATTAGTCCCATGGAATGATTCTGCCACTTACATGAAGACCAGTTTCATTTTGTAGATCTTTGGTGGACAAAAATGTTTTCTCTCTTGCTTTTCGGAAAAAAAATGTTTTCGTTTTTGAAGTCGTTGTAGAAATAATTACTCTACATTATAATACTTTTTTTGCATTTATTTCTGAAAAACACTTTTGAAACAAATCCATCAGAGTTAATATTTTGTATGTCTAATTACTCATTGTTATGTATTTTTAAAGCCGTTTGTACCACAGCGCTGTTCCAATGTTTTCTAATACGCATTTATGTCTATATAAATCATGCAGAAAAGCAATCTTTTGCTGGGAAATTTCACAACTAACCACAAAGAAATTATATCAATAATGTTTTTCTATATAAAATACGGCTAGTTACTTTTTATTTAAGAAACTAGTAATTACATTTTATTAATGAAACTAGAAATTGTTTTCGAAGGTGTTTCAATTTTTGGTTTGTCCAATTATTTTTTTAGATAACAAAAGAAAAAAATGATATTAAAAAATCTTTATAATTTGTAATGATATTTACAGAATCAATTAACAACATGAGTAAGGTACAAAAATACACATTAATTATAAATTAAAAATGTTGAAATGATATTAGTGTTTAAATTTGTATTTAAAAAAATTGCCATAATGTAAAAATTATGACGTATTTTAATCATTTGGGGGCACTCTGTATAGTTCCCAATCTTTACATGCTATTATGTAACTTATAGTAACTTGAATAATCAAAAAATATTCAAATTCACGTTCCTCAGAATATTTTTTTTGCTGTTTGTTTAAAATGAAAATATATGTATTACTTTTAGGAAAATATGTATACTTTTATGCAAAACCTGTTTCTGGATGTCTTTTATAAAACTACCTAATATCTTTCATGTAGAAAATTTATTTAAAAGAAATTTCCTATTAAAGATTAAAAGAAGCTTCAATTTTTCGCTTTTAATTGCTTGTGAATATAATATGCTTACGGCTGCGCTTTCTCGACTGTCGTATCTCCGGATACGGAGAAATTTTATTGTTCAGAAATATATTCGATTTGTTTATTTTAATCTTGAAAGTTTATGCATGATTTGTTAAAAATATATATTCATATATAAGATGTTAGACGAAGAATGTATATATAATTTTATTCCCATATCTATAAACACTATACAGGTTGTTCACTGTCAACAGGTGTTCAATGGCGAATTCCTAAATCGTTAGTCATAGGCACATAGTTCCAACTGAAAATTGTTTTAAATGAGATAAAGAAGTAATTTAAAAGCTATTTGGGACAATAAAAACATTTCTAAAACCATTACGAAATTTAATATTTATACGGTTCTCCGGTCTAAAAAAAAATCCCATTCGTCTAACACTAAAATTGACCAAGTTATGAAACTTCGAATTACACGACTTATACCAGTTTTCTGCATCTGAACACAAATGAGCTGAGCCACGCTTCGCGCAATAGTACACAAAGTGTTTAAAATATTTGAGGAATATATTTCTCGTGTATCTGCATTTTAACTGAAAGTAGTCAAATCGTACAAGTATTACGATAGTGTTAACTTGTATGAATTAAGTTTCAGATTGTTTTAAATAATTTTACTTTAACATATTTTTATTTTGTAAAGAAATGAGACTATTTCTTTTCATGATTTCTTTTAACAAATTTGTGTTATTTTTTAAAGTTTTACTTAACTTGCAATGTTCGTATGTACGTCTTTCCAGTTCATAATTTGTACTCGAATTTTAATTAACTGCTAAATATCCGATCGAGGTTAAATTATGCATACTTATGTAAATCCGATGACAATGTAATGCGATTAATATTTTAGGTGCGTACCACTTATACTTATTGTACAGGAACACACAAAAAAGGAAAATGCGGATACATTACTGTCGGCACGTTGTATTTATATTTCTTTTACAGAAAATAAATAAATAAAATAAAAAAATCTTCGCACAAAAGACGTCAGATATATTACGATGTATGAGCAGAGATTGCTTAAAATACATGTTAATGATATTATGTTTTTTTTTTTCAAATTTAACTTTTCAGTTCTTTAAAAAAAAAAAAAAAAAAAAAAAAAAAACTTGTTTAAAAAAAATATATAGAGATCAAATTCAAAATGCAATTTCTACTTACTAAACAAAAAATAAAAAGTAAATTGAGTGAAATTTTACTCTATTGGACAAGGAAAGTGACGTAAACAACTTTATTTGCATTAACACAATTGTTGTGCCAAAACATTTGCGCACTCAAATCATGCACATACAAATAATTTCTATGAGTTAAAATACCTCAAATATCTTAATAATATTTTGACTGTTTTTGCTTAAAAAATATAATCCAAATACTATACGTACTTTTCATTGGACTACAACTATTTTGCACTCTTAATTTATGCAAAACAGTTTGTACCTTGGCTGTGTCACAACACATACATTAGCGTATTTAAGTGTGCGCTTTAATCAATTTGCAGACATTTGATAAATTGTGACAATAGAAAAGAATATGTTTACCAACAATCAGTGCTGTGAAATGGGATTACTTTACGGACAAAGAAATCGGAATAGTCGAGAGGCTGCAAGGCTGTATGCTATGAAATTTCCGGATCAGAACCAACCACATTCGCAAACTATAGCTACAATTGTTAAGCGTTTAAAAGAAACCGGTAGCTTTAAGCAGCATCCTCGATTAATTTGGTTCACTGGTTCAACAGTACCTCCAGAGGATGATCTAGGGTATACACTTGCTCATCCTGAATGTAGTGTACGAGATATTAGCCGAGAGAGTGGATATTCCAAAAGTCAAGTATGGAAAATTTTAAACAAGTATGGTACGTATCCATATCGACCAATACTAGGACAAGAATTAGCATCAGGAGACAAGTAGCGTCGTTTTAATTTTTGCAATTTTATTTTAAACAAACAAGATGGACGTCCATCCTTTCTGAAGGAAATGATGTGGACAATGAATGTCAATTTGCAAGGCAGGGGATCGTAAATACTCAAAACATTCACTATTTGTCCCTGTAAAATACACACATTATTCGTTCAAACAAACATCAAATACGTTGGTCCATAAATTTTTGTTGTGGTATCTGGAAGACATCCTTAATTGAGACATTAATCTTCAATTACACTTTAACATCAGATAAATATGCTGATATTTTATGTGGAACAGTATCCGATTTTTTAGAAGAGTTTGTTTCATTACATGATTTGTAACAGATGTGGTTTGTGCATGATGGCGCGCCAGCACATAAATGACTTAAGCTATGCACTGTCTTAACCAGTGCTTTTGGAAATAATATTATAGGATATAGAGGTCCTATTGAATGGCCTCCCAGATCGTCAGATTTGAATCCTTTAGATTTCTTTCTTTGGGGTTTTCTGAAACATGAAGTATATGAAAGAGAATCCACTAGTCGAGCAGATTTGTGGTATCGTATTTCTACGGCATGTAGATTTGTAACACTTACAATATTGCTTAAAGTACAAGAAGGATTTATCTCACGTGTACATTTCTGCATTGCAGCCGAAGGAAGTCACTTCGAACAAGTTTTGCGATAATTTAAATTTTTATTAATTAAGTTTTAGATTAGATAATTTAACTGAGTTTTAAAATATGTATCATTTTGCAAATATTTGAGACAGTTGCTTTTCATCATTTCATTTAACGAAAATTATGTTATTTTTTCACTTATATTTTTCATACAAGTTGTATATTTTGCTTTAATGTGTCAGGATGAAAGTAGATTTCAAATTATTATTGTAATGTAAATTTTACTCTCAACTATTATTTTCTTTTTATATCTGACGATTACTTATATTTCTTAGCAAATTTGTGAATGACACCTAATTCATAGAAAAAAAAGATGCTTCAACTTTAAACACTTGTAACTCGCTCAGTTTTAATCGTAGAATAATGGGACTTTTTTTGTCTAACTTGTTAGTGTAATAGGATTGTTTTTAAATATCACTTATAGGAACGGGAAACCGTATAAAATATTAAATTTTGTAACTTTTTAAGAAATGTTTTTATTGACTCAAATCGCTTTTAAAATACTTCTTTAACTTATTTAAAACATTTTTGCAATTGAAACTATATGTCTATGACTAACGGTTTAGGAATTATCCATTGGCGACCGTTGAGAGTGGACACCCTGTATAGCGTTAGAACATATAAAAAGCACCCCAGAAATATATTTTCTTAATAAATTCATTCATAAGATACTAGCTCAAAATAAATAATTAACACAAATAGTATGTTCGGTAAAATATTTTTCAGCTTTACATTAAAGTTGTTTTTGATTACTTTTTTAAATTTTGTTTTATACTTTTCATCCGCCTAAAATTATAAAAATAAATAGAGCTATTTATTAATATACTTTTATAGAAAATGTCGAACCAGAATAAATAAATATGAGGTAATGCTCGTGTTTTCTAAACAATGTTTGAACACAATGCGCCTCTCTAATGAATTGATCTTTTGAAAAATCAATAAAATAAATAGCTAAATTTGTTTAAGAAAACTTTAAAAAAAAGATTAGTTAAGTGGTTAGTTTTTGGCTGTTTCTCATCGGGAAGTACCTATAATTTTCCATTTATATGAAAATCACTAATTCTATTGTGGTAATTAATCTTAAGAAATTATTTTTGAAAACTAATTTCAGTGATTTTTTTTTCATAAGTCAGTTTTACTCTTTTAAAGCATAAAAACATCTCCCAGTAGAAAACATTGCAACAGGAAGAGTATTAAAACTTTGAAATAAATTGTAAGTAACAGGGAAATGAATTGGATACGTCACTTCTCCAGCGGTCTTGACACTTTTATAAAAAGCATGGTGCAATTCGAGCTTAAGAAAATAAGAAATTTTGGAAAATTGTATATATACTTATATACTTATATACTTATATACTTATATACTTATATACTTATGATATATATATATATATATACTTATTTATTCATGCACTACATAATTTGCTTTTGATCATATATATTCGTTAATTGGCTCTGTTTGTGTATATTAAATAAAGTTCGCAGATATTAAACAAATCGTATTTGTGCATGAGATAATAAATAGATTTCCAGAAAGTACTTGCGAAAATATTTCTTCTTTCTACATGTTCATTTACCCCACCTTTCCAAGACCTCTATAAAAAGAAATTACCAAAATTTGCATCGCATGATGAACATATATCATACCAAATGTTATGATTATATTCTTCTTTGGCCCATTAGGTAAGTCGCACCGCAGAATGTGTTTAGCTTCTAACTTTTGATTAAAGTTTTGAAATTAAAAAATGAATGTTTGTTTGATTAGATTTGATTTCACAGACAATTGAAGTTCCAAACATGCAGATGATTTTTGTAGTAACATTCATAATTAACTGTCGCATCTATAGCTACATTGTAAGGAAATCCTGTTACGTTCCTTGAAAGTAATTAGCAGCTCGTTTTCCAAAAGCAATGTCCTGGAAAAATCTGATTTTCTACTCTGAAGCCTTCCTAATCAAAGCTGACAACAACAACATGTAAATCGAAGTTCATAAAAGTTTCTGATTTTTTCAAGAAAAGTTACTTGAAAATTCAATCCATTATTTCCCAGAAAATTTTCTGGATTTTTTTCATAGAATAAATAAACAAGAAAGTCAAATTTTCATGTAACACAAATAAATAAATATCCATCATCATCCTTAGGAATTCCCACCAAACAGTGCGTTTCCTCAACCCATAAAAGTGTTTTGGGAGTTCTCTTCTATTCCTCTTTGTCCAAGGCAATACCATAACTTAACTTATAAGCTTTCAATGACTCTGGAATAGACATTTTCCAAGTCATTCTTAGTTCCCCCACCCCTTTCGGGCCAAAGGAAGTTAAGATCTTTTCTTCTTTCGTTCTGAGAACATATCAATACCATCTTAGTTTATTATGTTCGATCGTAAGTACAAAATCATGGTTTCACTTGCATGATTTCACGTATTCTTGAATTTGTAACTTTTTCCAGCCTTTATGTTTTTGCTGATCTTCGCCAAACATCCATTTCGGTAGAGAGGAATTTCTTTTTCAGGGAGAGATTTAAGGTAAAAATTAAATTAAGTTTATAGAATTAAATTAAAATAAAAATTATCACATTAATTAGTATTAAAAAGACCAATTTAGCAAAATTATTAACATAAAAAAAAATTATATTTTGCTTAGATTTTCATGAAATTGTTTTTCATATTTTCTGTTTTATTTTAGAATGCAACTGTATGGACATAACTGGCACCCTTCCGTATTGGCACATGGTGTTTGTAAAATATTAATTTTCTCTCTAGAAGTAAATATATTCACGAAATGAGTATGAAACGAGAGCACATTTTATGCTTAGACTTTTGAAGCCATGCTTTATGGAATTCCTGAAAAACAATTTAACAAAAGTTAAATTTCCAACTGATATCCAACAAAGGAGGTTACACAAATAATTTGTATATGTATATTTTTTATGTTGCTCCAGCTATAACTTTTGAACAAATGTTTTTCCCTTTTTTCTTTTTTTTTAAACGTTTTGATGAGATGGTCCTGTTTCTATTTCCCGAGGATTAAAAAATCATATATTTGACTTTTTGTCTGCTTTCATGTACATATACTCGTATATATTAATAAATGAGATAAATTCAATGATTTTGATAAAGTTTTAACAAATGTTCTTTTTTTTAATAGTTCAGTAGAAATTTTATCACGATCAAAACACTTCAGGTATATTCATCTGTCTGCATATCTTTGAGTTTGCGTATGTTCCATGTGTAAACTCTGGCGTCAAGAAAAATATTTCATTTCTGGAAAATTTAATTTAAAAAAAAGACATATATGTTTTTAAGATATATTTTGAATTTGGCAATTGTTTTACATATAGCTTTCAAACAGATATTTAGTATTCTCTGTTTATGGTGCGATTTGGAACATTCGCATAAATGTCAGTAAATGCTATTAATGTCTGAATTTTATTCAGATTCCTTACACTGTAAAAAGGGGGAAATGTTTCCTAATCTAACAAAAAGGTTTATGAAAATATAATATTACCGCTTTCGAGCGCTGAGCTTCTTATATAACAGATCTGTATTCCTATTCCCCAACATGATTTCAAGTGGTCAGCACGGAAGGACGCCGTGAGATTAATTTTAGTTTTCATTCATAAGAAAATATGCTGTTGTCACATTCTCTTACATAATTTTAGGATTATTTCTTAATTAGATAAGCATAGCTTAATTAGTGAAGCATAAAATAGGATAATGGTAAATGAGAACACTAATATCTAACATTGCCAATGCAGACTATTTTTTACCTTTGCTTTACATGCTTCATTTGTCTAACAAGCTTCTGACCTCCGAGGAAAAACTCCTATTCAATATGGAGCTCAATGCTTTCGAGTTACCTGTGATTTCAAAAAGCGTTTTCTTATCACCAGAAAACTTAGAAACCAGTATATTTCTGAAATTTAAAGCAGTAATTGCGAAACAACAATTTTGCTGCCCAAATTTTTTGGAAAAACTTTCCAAGTTGTTTTTAGAGTGTATTATTTAGTTTTCTCAAGCTACTATCAACACTAAACATTGGTTCTTCTGATCAATTCTCAAGTAAGCATTTCATGTTCAACAAACAAACAAACTAGTCATTGGGGGCCACCGTAATACTTACCCATCATGGATATGCATAATATAAAATATGAAAATAAAACATGTGTAAACTACTTATAAAATGCATTGCAATACGAATAAAATCCTGGCTTGATGACGTCATAAACTTTAAATGCTCTATTACTGAATTGCGTAATATAAACATCCTTATAACTCCAAAATTGATAATCATACTAGGACTTCCCTCACAGGGATTAATCTGAGTGATATTGCTGAGAACATAGGGTTAACAATTACAATATAAAGAAAAAGAGCAAATTAAATGATAGAATTACAAAATATCACATATAAATTCATATACACTGTTAAAAAAATAGAAAAGAAGTACCGTTCATCAGATGTGTTGTCATATTATTTTTTAACATGTGGCAAAGAATCTCATTTTCTTAAGCGCGTATTACGCAAAACTTGAAAAAAAAAAAAAAAACGCCGGATCTTTTAAAACGCCAAGCTTTTTAAAGTTACGTAATTGGATTTGCAGCCAATAGATTATTCTATCAAGCGTGGCTTAACGCAAATTTAATTTCATTGTTGCACCTTTTTTGTGTGTGAATTTAAAAATTTTCTTCCTTGATTATATATCTATTATTTGTATAGCTGTTTATAGAAACTCTTACACTTCAAACCACATTGATAGCATGCTTCGCTACAAACCAGATTGCAAAACTATAGTCTAAATTACTATTAAAGTATACAAAAAATCTTTCAATGACTTTTGTAAAATAACTTCTACATTAAATCTCGATATCGGCAAAATTGAAAAATTATATATATTTCAAAGTTAAGCTTAACAGATACTTCTTGATTATTCTCTAGGGGGCTCTGGCCCCTGCGCCAATCCGCAGGCTTTTCTTTTGCCTGTCTGTCTGTCTCTCCACAATCTGTCTGTTACCCTATCCGTTCTTCTGCCCGTCTCTCTAACCGATTGTCTATCTCTCTACACGTCTCTCTACCTGTATCTATATTTCTCTACCGGTCTCGCTACCCGCCAATCTATTTCTCTAACCGTCTGTCTATCCGTCTAACTATTTGTATGTCTAGCCGTGTCTCTATCCACTTCGCTACCCATTTGTCTATCTGTCTCACAACTTGTCTGTCACTCTACCCGTCTGGCTATACGCCTCTCTACCCATCTTCTTACCCATCTCCGTACCCATCTACTGTCTCTCTGTCTGTATACCCGTCTCACTATCCGTCTGTTTTTGTACTCGACTCTTTACCCGTCTCGCTACCAATCTCATTACCCGTCAGTCAACTCGTCTCTGTACTCATCTCTCTACTCGTCTCTTTATCTACCACGCAACGCGTCTCGCAACCTTTCTCGTTATATTACGGTATACCGGTGTCGCTACCCGTCTCGTGACCCATCTCGCTACCCCTCTGTCAACCCTATTTTTACCTTTCTCTCTAGCCGTCTGTCTATTCGTTTCGCTACCCGTCAGCCTACCTATGTCGCTACACCACTCCCTACCCATCTCACTACCCGTCTGTCTACCCGTTTGTTTACTCGTATTTCTACCTCTCGCCACCTCTTCCCAATATTTAAACAATTCATTTAATATACAGAAGCCGTTTATCAGTTATTAAATGCAAACAGAAGCAATTTATCTAATAAGTGTAATCAGATGCAATTTTTTTAAAAATACATACATAAACCTGAATAATAATTCACCAGTTTTGTGTTCATAGTTGTTTATATCATTTGACAGTAAATCTCAACTTTTTAAACCTGAATTGTCTCAAGCTTTTTAAAAAACACACAAGGTCTGTATAACTGCAAGGTACCCTGAGGGCTATATTAGCTACATGTTATTAAGTTAAGTGAAAGTTTCGTTATCGCGTGTGCAGTCAATTGCTTATGTGAGAAAGCGTGGCTTAACAGCATTTTAAATTCATTACTGTAATTTTTTTTGAGGGGGGAGGGAGGCGGTGGGAGGGTTTCAAATATATACATTTAAATTAAAACTTTTGCCTGCATGCCATTAGTGTTGTTTGTATTATTAACTAATACCTTGTAGACCGAGCTTCATTTGAAATAAATGTAAAAGTCTTCTACAGTTTTTTTTTAGGAGAAACTTTCGTAATTGGGCCCAAAGCCAATCGGAGCTTTTAATATCATTATTGTACCTCTTATTATAGAGTTAAACAATATTGTTGCTAGCTTTGCTCTTGTTTGAGACCAGCCTTGCCTGTGTATCTGAATGGGGAAAAGTTTCGTATCCAATGTCGGTTGGCGAAAAAAATTTTAAATGGTGCCAAAAGGTAGTTTTAGCATCTTACAAAATTTTTCAAGAGAGCAGTAAAACGTTTTTCAAATCTTTACAGACATACGTTTATTAAATCGTGTTTTTGCACCATCTTAAAAATTTAAGCACGATGCTAAAATAAAATTTTATCGCCATATTCGATATTTTAATAAGTAATGAAAATACATAAACAAACTTATTTAACAAACTTAAGAGGCATTTTTGTGATAAATAATTGTTATTGTCATTGGGGGGAGGGGTAAATTGTAAACAATTAATAAACGGCTAGTAAATAATAAATAGCATTTAAAATCTAAAAATGGAGAAGTGGTCCGTATAAAAATGCAAAACATAACATTATACGCTTGATATCTGTAAATATTTTTTAATTTTTTAATATTTCCGGATAAAAGGTAAAAATCTCTTTTACAAATGCCATTATAATTTTATATATATATATATATATATATACAAAATAGAAAAATATGGTACTTACGTATTATCCGTGCCAGGAGATTGATCGCCAAAAATGGTTGCCAAGTCCCAATCGTGTTTATCGTTGCCAATCATGTTTTCAAATGCAGTAATTTAACATTATCAAATAACATTGTTAAAAATGGTAATTAATATAAAATAAATAAAATGTAATGTATGTTTATTAAATTTATAACATTATTAAAAATAGTAAATAACATTATTTTAGTAAATTTAATAAATGGTAAATAGCATAGTAAATAAGAAAGAATAATATTATAGATTATTCCCAGGCATGTACCATCGCGACGTCACGGTACCATGCAGCAAGAAAACAAAATATAAGGGTTACTATAATTAGTAATTTTGGCTCCATGCCTGGCGCAGTTGGCTTAAAACTGGCACGGATAATACGTAAGTACCTACAGAAAAATATATTTACATAATACTACATCTGCAAAAAAATAAGATTTAGAAAAACTAAGCCAAAACCTGCAGATCCCAACAATCACATCGAAAAACTTATCACCAAAAAAGAACTCGCCAAAATCTTACGGCACAGGAGATGGATTTTTCTCTCTGAATGCAGAATATTAGTTTTTTTTTCTTGTACGATGGGTGATTATAATATAATTGTTTCATTTCACATACTACATACCGTTTGATATATTGGTACTTTTATGTTATCCAGGCGCAGTTGATAAATCGCCAAATATTGTTCCTATAACATTTTCATATTGAATTCATTTCATTTAAATATAAACCTTTCACTCATTTAATTTAAAATACATGCCTTTCATTAATCCCATTTAAAATGCTAAAAAGAGAAAAAAAAGCAATAATGCCATAAATCGAAACCTTTTATTTAAACACTAAAGAATTTTTTTTTTTAATTTACACACGCGAAATAAAAAAATCTGCTATTGCTAAGATTTGCGCCAAATCTCTAATACCAAGTCTACAAAGTTATTGCGGGGTTTTTCTCTCAAACAGAAAAAAAAAATCCAGATTAATTTTCGATTGCTTCTAAATTGAAATATATTTTATTGTGCTGAATATTAGTGCGTGCATATTTTTTTGCTCCATGTACTCAATGAACTTTTCAATTCCGATTGTTTACGAAAATCTCCCGCCGGTGAAAATGACGCACGCACAAAATTTTCGTGACGTATGTACTTTAATTGTGCTTTTTTATCTAATTTTTTAATATAATTTCCAAACGGTTTGACATTCCTTCTTGGTAATAAATAGACGTCGTTGTCACCTTTATAGATACCTGCTGTAAAAATTTGAACGAAATCCGTTAAATATTGTTTGAGTTATGCTTGACGAAAGGTTTTAATATCCATCGTAGCTATATATGGGACAAAGTAATACTGCTCTGTGTATGAGTCTTCGTTGCACTCAGACAATTAACTAACGGTTTACTGTGTCGGATTAAGCGTCTCATTTCCAATTAAAATATAACTTTGAATTGAAATTTGAATAAAATACAGGGTCAGGAAAAATCGAAGAGTGTGGAAGTTTACAAATATTTCGGCAACTCATTATCCGATCGACTTCATTATTTATGTAAAATTTATGTTTTTTTTTATTGTCTTTTATATTCACTCCTTAAAATAAACAATTTCAAAATTTTTTATATAACTTTTATCAGAATGAATATTTTGAGAGTCCGAAAAAAACAGTTCCGGATAAAAGAGGTTACTGAAATTCAATAAGCTTCTTCCCATTATTACATACTACGTACATACCAAATTTCAAGTCTCTATCTCACAGACAGACGGACGGCATTTTTTTTTCTAAACATGTGTTTTTCGGAATCTCCAGTGTCTGAAACGTGTAAATCCGTAAAAAAGTTTTTTTTCGATTTTCAAAACTATTACAAGACTTACCGTATACTACGAATGATGGGTAAGTAATACGCTAAATTAACATTGTAAAATGAACATTATTCTGTTACTCTTCCATACATAAATTCTAATACGCAGGTGAAAATGCTTACTTAAGAATTGATAGTATCCCAAAAAACGATATTTCGTGTTGACATCGAAGTAAGAAAATTGATTTATACACGGCAAAATCTACTCGTAAAAATTTTCGAAAAGTATGGTAAAAAAAAAAACTTTTTGTTCCAGAAATGGTTCTTAACATCTTGGCAATAGATTGGTTTTGAGGTTTCGGATTATAATATAACGCTTTTCAGAATCGTGGGTAATTCGGAAGTGGTTATTTTATATTTTCGTAACCTTTCTTGCTATATCAAGATCCAAATCTCTATTTTTGCAGTGTATATACAAATTATAAATTAAAATAGTTAAAATTTCCAAATGTTAAAATTTCGAAATATTTTTAAAAAACTGAAACATCTATTCTTTATTTTCTGTGAGCAGTTCATCTGATTGATTCATAAATCTTCAGATAAATATTTTCAATCGCAAGATTAAGTAGACTATTTATGTAGATTTAAATAGCAAAGTTCAATATTATAATTTAAAATTCTCAGTTCAAACAACGCTTTCTGCATACCAACTTAGCTTTCCACCTTTATAAACGTTAAAATAAACATTATTCTTAAAGTACTAATTAGAATTAATTGAACACTTATTTAAGTTACGTTTATTACAATTCCTCAAAATTATCATTAATTTCAAAATCAAACTTAACTACTTAATATTTCTAATAAGTACCTGCCTTGTATGATATTATAATATGAACTACTTGCATTCTGAAAAACGAAGCAAAATTTAAAAGCTGAATTCGGGTGGTAATTATAGTAAATACAAATATTTATCCTAAAATATTTTATTTTTTCTAACAATAAATCTTCATTAACCAATAGTTGCGTGACATCGCTAAAGTTCAATGCAGATATGGTATTTTGTTGTCAAACTAATATGCAAAAATGAAATTTGTCTGTCTGTCTGTCGGGACTTCTATACAAATCAACAGTTTAAAAGCTAGAATTTTGAAATGTTACGTATATGTGTATTAAAACACTGCCGAGGCAACTAAAGTAATCCGAAATCGAAATAATGTATAGTTAATTTTTAATTAATAAAAAACCAAAAATCTAACATCTTTTTCCTATTGTTGTAGATTGCGTGTTAAATTCTTAATCTAAAATAATTCTACGTTTATATATTAAAAGAAATTTTTTCAATATATAAATTGTCAACTCTCTCATGGATGACATTTCCCGAACAACAACAAATTGCAGTAAATTGCATGGAACAAAAAAATAACTTATAATAATAGAGTCATCTGAGCGTGTAACTACAACCATGGACGCAACACACACCTACCTTTTGACTAATTGAGATTATAATTAAAACTCATATTACACAACAATATCATAAAATATAAAATACATATAGTTACTTACATATCAAGGATAAATATACCAATTTGAACAAATATAACGTTAAACATTAAAGTTAACATAAAAGTTAATATAAAAAACATAAAGTAAATGAAACAGAGTTTATATTCAGTTCTGTCGAAATCTCGCAGGTAATTTAACAGTTCTGCCAATTCTAGTAGTTACAGCTTTTTTATTTCCAGTTAGAAAATCTGGAACCAAGGAATGTTCCAGTTTCGCTGTATGAACAGTCGGTAAACCTCGATCTAGATCATAATCAGAAGCAATCGGAGCATGTTGCTCAATCGGCAAATCTGGATCTGCAGTAAAAGCATTGCTAGAATGGATATCGGAAGCTTGTGAACTATATTCTATCTCTAATGAGTATATTTTACGAAGAGGGTGAATTATTTATCCCACTGAAGTTTACAATCTTGCAACACGTATGAAGCCATCTTTCCCTGTATATAGCTCTAGAATCTTTGCCAATGGCCAGAAAGTTCGTTTTCTTCAATCACTCTCAATGTGGACTATATCACCAACTTGAATTTGGATATGCTTCTTACCACGTTTGTGCTGCAGTAGTAGCCCAAGATGCTCCAAACGAAAGCGCTGTTTGAGATTTTCTCTCAATGTCTGGAGGTATCTCCAGCGTACCTTTAAATCTTGTTAGTCGATTAAGTCTAGGTCTGCTAAACAAATTGTCTGAATGTTTTGAAAAACATTGATGGTGTTAGAGGAATCAATGCATCAGGATCTTCGGAAACGTAAGTCAGAGGTCTTGAATTAACAATAGCTTCACATTCCCACAGAATACTCATCATCTCTTCATAATTCAATGACGCTCTTCCTAAAACTTGTCTAAAGAATTTTCATGTCCAATGACACATTCCCAAATCATCCCTACCAAGCGGTTAAAGGAGGGCTGAATATCCATTGTATTCTTTTAAGGGTTTCTTCCTGTTCTACAACCGACCAATCAATTGATTGAAACAAATTTGCAGTTCCAACTAATTCAAACCATTATCGCTATAAATGATTTCCGGACGACCACGTCGAGCGATAAATCTTCTAAAACTGAAAAGAAAAGCTTTAATTGATAAAGATGTTATCAACTCTAAATATATAGCACGATTTTCAGTGCAAGTTATAACACAATCCATACTTTTTCTTCTATTTTCTGTGTCAAAGGTCCAGCGAGATCAACTCCTACTACTTCAAAAATCGAAACATCCTTTAATCAGTCTTCTGAGAAAACTGGTGGAGTCTCTAGAAGTTTAGAATTAAGTCTTATACATTTTACGCGCCTATTTATTACTTGACAAACAGATTTTCTGCCATTTTTAATCCAAAATTTCTTTCGTAAACAAGATAGCAAAATTTGTATTCCGGCATGCATCATTTTCAAATGCGTCTCTCTGCTGAGAAGTTCTGTTAGTCGATGCCTTCCAGGAAGAATAATAGGAAATATGAAGTCTTGCACATCATCCCTCTCAGTTAATTTTGCCCTAATTCTAAAAATCCCTTTTTCATCTCATATTCAACTGACTTTAAGCCTTTAACATATTCTTCCGTTAAGATTTCATTTTGAATAATTTTCATAATTCTCTTCTCTGCTTCATGTATTTCGCTTGTTGTTAGATTACCCATTCTCTGATTCTTTTTATTCTTTGAGTTGAACAGAAATCTCAGCATCCAGCCTAACGTACTAATGACTTTCGTATAACCTGAAAAATAAGATACAATTTTGTCACTTTCAAGTGATTCATTTACAACCAAAGTAGTGCATTTCTTCTTCTCCTTCAAAACTTCGTCTTCGCTAAAGGTTGTTTCAGATTTTGGCTAAACTTTTTAAGGAAATCGTAGCAAGTGGGTCCTTCCCACCGTCTAGAAGAAAGAAGTTTTGTTTCTGAGCAACCTCTCGAAGGTAAATCAGCCGGATTGTAATTTCCAGGAATGTGTCTCCAGTCTTGTTCTTGTGTTAACTTACAAATTTCTTCGACTCTGTTACGTACAAATACACCCCAGGGATAATTATTCTTTATCCACTGAAACGCTGTTTTTGAATCTGTCCAGAAATATTCTTTTATGTTCTGAAGTTTGAGGCTCCTTTTCACAAATTCAGCTAAATGTGAACTTAGACAGCAAGATAAAAGTTCCAACCTGGGTGTAGATATTTCTTTCAAAGGTGCTACTCGGGATTTGGACATGAGTAACTGCACAGAAACATTTTGGTTGGACTGACATCTTAAGTAAACAACAGCAGCATAGGAAGTTGCACAGGCGTCCGAAAATGTGTATAGACACTTTTCAAAGCTTTCAATAAGGAATACATTTCAAGGAACTTCTACAAGGCGCAGCAGATATAAATCTTCCAAACATTTATGAAATTTTTTTCTAATTTCATCAGATACTTCTGAGTCCCAGCATAATTTAAATTTTCAGCTTTCCTGAAGCATACGTTTAGGTAATAGGCTAACTGGGAGAGAAAATCCAATCGGATCAAAGAATTTTTGAGTAAGTGATAATATTCTTCGTCTTGTAACAATGTCTAGGCTAATATTTGCTGTAGGTATGTAACAGCTAAGAGTATAAGTTGATCGATTCCACACTATACCTAATACAGAAGATAAATTTGTTTCAATACATGAAACATCAGTGGATCCTTTTGACTCTTGCAAATCGGTATACTCCCAATCTCGTAAGTTAAATTTGGCTTCTGCCATAAATTTTATTGAAATATCTATAAATTGTTTCAATTCTTCTTTGGTTTTTAAAAAAGAAAATATTTTAGTTATTTCCACCGATCTTGACCACCAGACCCCAAAATCACCCTCCGTTCAAATGTTAATTTATATATATATATATATATATATATATATATATATATATATATATATATATATATATATATATATATATATATATATGACATATGCTGTAACTCTCTTATTTATGAACCGAATTAGGTATGACTGAGTATTGTATAGGATATACTAAGATCTCGACCGAGTTCGTTGGTCAGCTTCATCCGCCATCTTGTTTCAAAATTCTTGTTTCTTGTTCGGCCAGTTAAAAATGTTTTTTATTTTAAAAAATTCAAAAATGTGCACAAAAGATTATAAATTTTAAATGTTATACCGTGATACAAGAATTTTGATTTTTTTTTTTTTTTTTTTTGCTATATCTTAAAAAATGGCTAAGATATGGCAGTTTGAAATTCTAGGGTGACTGAGATTTTGAAACAATTTGATATTTGTTATGCTGCAACTCTCGTATTTATGAAACGATATGAATGTGACCGATCATGTGTACAAAACATACCACGGTCTCGACCGAGTTCGTAGACCAGCTTTATGCGCCATCTTTTTTTCAAAATGGCGGAAAGTTGTTATTATTTTTTTTAAATCAAAAAGATGTATGAAATTAATAAATTGAAAAAGTTTTTTCCTTTAAGTGTTAGACCGTGATACAAGGATTCCGGAACATTTTTTTTTGTTTTAGCTATATCTTTAAAAAATGGCAGAGGTATGGCAGTTTGAAATTCTAGGGTGGCTGACATTTTGAAGCAATCTGGTTTTTCTTATGCTGTAATTCTCATGCTGAAATTCGCATTCAAATTCAGTATTAACGAAAACTTGGATTGAATTTTCTATAATCGAGTTCCGAGCAATTTAGTTTCGGGTTTTTGAGTAAAATGAGTTTAGTTTTTAAAAACATGGACTATGAAAGCTACCGTTTCCTCCAGGTATAGGCCGGATGAACTTTTTTTATCTTTAATATGACGATCATGCAATGAAACATAAAAAAATCACTTTTATTTATATTTGGTTAATATATAAATGGCTAGGAATCGTTATTGACGTAAAAGAAAGTTTAGTTTAATTTACCCAATCTAAATTTAGCTTTAAATAGTTGCTATTTGAGAACACATTAAAAAAAATATTTTAAAAGTTTAGCTATGCAATTTCTAACCTTAAGAGAAAATGTTTATCAAAATACATATATATGACAATGGCGGAAACTTTTTTTTGATGATTTGTGCGAAATTCGTTCGTGGCAAGTGAGCTTAAAATGCGTTCGAATATTTAGGTGAAACCACAGTAATGCATATAGAGTCGCATGAAACCTAAGTTAAATAACGTCATAGTAAATAGCTCTTCCAACAGTAATTGTCGATAAAGTGTAATGCACCTATATTATTTTGTGTTACTCTGTAAAAGAATTATAAATTTTCAATCCATATTTTCAATGGAGTACATGCCACCAGTAAGCTTTAGCAACATATATAAATTTCATAGAGTTCCAAATAATATAATGATACTAAAACATATTTTGAATAATTACGCCCATAGACGATAGTGTAGTCGAATGTTTTTTCTGTGACTATGTACAAAAACTATAAATTCTATATGTATCATCTTTAAGAACAAAATCCTTCCGGCATGTACCGGGAGGAAAAAGTAGCTTTCATAGTCCATGTTTTTAAAAATTCAACTTATTTTACTCAAACACCCGAAGCTAAAATGCTTGGAACCCGATTATAGAAGATTCAATCCCGGTTTTCGTTAATACTGAATTTAAATGTGAATTTCAGCATGAGAGTTGCAGCATACCAAAAATCAGATTGTTTCAAAATGTCAGCCACCCTAGAATTTCAAACTGCCATATCTCAGCCATTTTTAAGATAAAGCCAAAACTAAAATTGTTCTAGTATCCTTGTATCAAGATCTAACACTTAACGAAAACAACTTTTCTAATTTATATTTTTTGATACACCTTTCTGAATTTTTAAAAAATTTAAAAAAAAATAACTGGCTGCCATTTATAAACAAGATGGCGCAAGAAGCTGGCCAACAAACTCGGTCGAGACCTTGGTGTGTTTTGTACACATGATCAATCACATTTATATCGGTTCATAAATACAAGAGTTACAGCATAACAAATATCAGATTGTTCCAAAATCTCATGCAACCTAGAATTTCAAACTGTCATATCTCAGCCATTTTTTAATGTATAGCCAAAATGAAAATTGTTCCAGAATCCTTTTATCACGTTCTAACACATAACAGAAACAATTCAATTTATACATTTTTTGTACATCTTTTAGAATTTTCAAAAAATTTAAAATGTTTAACTGGCTGCCATTTTGAAACAAGATGGCGGATGAAGCTGGCCAACGAACTCGGTCGCGACCCTGGTATGTCCTACACACATTCTCAGTCATATTCAAATCGATTCATAAATTAGAGAGTTACAGCATGACATATGTCAGATATATATATATATATATATATATATATATATATATATATATATATATCATCATTTGAACGGAGGGTGGTTTTGGGGTCTGGGGGTCATGATCTCTGAAAATATACCAACATTTTTTGGAATTGATTTCTTCCGAATGGCTGCAATATGTAGCTTTTTGTAATGAAAGCTACCTAATATGCTGTAGATGACTGTGACAACATGCTAAAATTACATTATTGTCAGCGTTCTACAAACCCCTAAATTAACAAAGATTCGTTTAATCAGTTGTTTTATTCGTTTAATTATTCGATTCATAAAACCGTTTCATTAGGATTATATATATATATATATATATATATATATATATATATGTATATATATATATATAACAGAAATAAATTTATATTACTGAAAATTCTATCCTTAATATTATGAAATGTACTTTAAAACCCTTTCAGCGCTTGAGGGTTTTCCTATATTTTCATAAGTATGCTTGTATATCCCAGGATATATATAATTTTTTATCATAGTTTGATGCTATAATATCTTTTATATCCCCTCATTCTATATACGGTTCAAAAAATTATTTTGTGAAAAACATTTTTGTCTACAACCATTTTAACATGACTTCTAGTAACGGAAAAACACGGGCCTATCGCTCAAAGGGTAAGGATCATCCATATCTAATATTGAGTCAACTGAAAAATAGATGCCGAAGTCTTAGCATTTATATCGGAATGATATATTGAAAAAATAAACGATAAAAATAGATGTCGAATGAAACTCTGAACCATTTAAAGAAAAATGGATCCAGTAAAAAGCCTTTTTCATATATTTTGAATTATCGGATATTTACGTAAATTCAGTAGAGTGTACAAGGAAAATTTAAATGCATTAAAAAGAAAAAAAAAAGGAAAAAAATAATAATAATATAAAAAAATGAAAAATAAGGAAAAATTTATATTTTGTCATTTTTTGCCAAATTAAGGGTATCAATTCTCTTAAATAAATGAATTTTTAACTCACAACATATCGAAATACAGGCTCCAAACGAAAAGAGTAGACACTGAAGAAAAAGAAAATAACATTGAATAAAAATTATGCATGGACCATGTCTACGAACAAAATTCAAAAAATAGCACATATGAATTATATATATTTGTTATATTTATTTTTAGAGCATCTTGGAGTAAAGACAAAATACTAAACTTCGTGTGAATAAAATATGCACGTCTAAATTCATTTTAAGCAAAAAAATCAAAAACTAATATTTGTATCTTTTTTTTTTCCAAAATGGAATTTACCAAGTCCCCTTAAAGGTAAGATTTCGATCGCTGTGTACAACGGAGTAATTATCATTTGTAATAAGACCAATGGTTTTGAATTATCCTGCACATAAGTTTAAAATCGACATTTTGTATTATCTGCCACTCAACTGTCAATGGATGAATAAGCAAACTGTAATTATAAGCATGGTCAGTAGAATACTGTATTCTACTAACAAAGATCGTAAATATCTTCTGCTTAAAAAAAAATCAACGCTTGACTTGGTTTCTTAACTAGATTTGATTCAAAGGCATATTAATTTTATTAAAATATACAGGGTGTCCATAATTAAACGAGGCTACTTTAAAGTTGTCTACAGACGAAACTATTGGTCAGAAATTTGTGAAATTTTGTGAAAGACATAATGAAGGAATTAATATTTGTTTAAGCGAAAAAAAAATTTTCAAAATTTCGCCACAAGATGTCGTTTTTAATGAATTACACATTTAGAATATATTTATGATAGTTTACATATTTTATTGCAACAAAACATGTTCCACATGACGGCCATCATTTTCAGCTGTCATCTGGAATCGTAAGATAGTATGTTCCACACAGTTGGAAATAGCTAAAAACATGTCGCGAAAAAGGTTTTATTCAACATGTTTTGTTGAAATAAAATTTCTAACCTATCGTAAATGTAAGCTAAACGTGGAGTTCATTAAAAAATGCCCTCTGGAGGTGAAGATTTGAACTATTATTTTACGTTTAAACAAATTCCCATTCCTTCATAATGTCCTTCACAAAATTTCACAACTTTCTGAGCAATAGTTTCGTCTGTAGACAACTTTAAAGTAGGGTCATTTCATTATACACACTCTGTATATCTTACTAGGAGGGTCACACTGAAACATTTGAGATACGGCAAAATAGTGCAAGTTAAAATTACCAATTCTTGAGAGTGTAATTTGAAGTAGTTCCCTTCAAGACCAATGCATTTTTGTTGGTGAATTTTCAAAAGTTTAAATGCCTCAAGCTATCCATTTCTTGGAATAGATGGAAAATATAGATTTTATAGCCTCATCAACTTCATCTGCGGAATGGAAACAACGCCGAAGTAATTTTTTTTTAGCTAGAAAATAGCCAAAAGTTACACTTAGCAAGATTAAAAGAATGGGGTAAGGGTTCTATCCGGTTGTTTTGTTTTTTTGTTTAAGAAATTCAACTGTCATCCTTGCTAAATTAGAAGATACATTGTCATGATGAAGCAACATATCTCCTAACATTCACCTCTTGAAAATTTCCGGAATACACTTTGTGGTGCACAAGTTATCTGTAAATGAGGGGGTCGGGGCAAAATAGTGCCAAGCCACATTTTTGGTGAAATAAGTCTAAAACTGTAATCTGTTCCTTCATATTGTACATTATAATATCCAACATATAATCTCTTTCTAATGTTACTTGGTGGCAGCCTATGTGACAGGTTTCGTTTTTGCCCCAGATGTTTATGCCCCCAATGAAGATAACTAAATTACAAAAAGCGTAATAGTAATATCATTAAAGTAATGCCATATTGTTACTCAGAATATCTCAAATGTTACTCAGACAAAGGCGAAAAAACTTTAGGTTATATATCTTGATTTGAGTATTGGATCATATTTCCAAATTGAAATATCTCAGAAGTTCAAAATGTGGCTTGGCACTCTCTTGTCCCAACCCCATCAATTGTCTTCTGTTCTTCCAAATTCATGATTTTGATCGTCCATGTACTTCTGAAAAACATTACATTTGCATTACATACACATACATTACTTTTTCCATTACTTGTTTTTTTACATAATTGATGGTTTGTGGTCATCTTCAAAGACACACACTTTTTCTTCTTGACATGTTGGAACGTCAAAAAAGGCATGTACGTTTCATCACTAGTTATAATTTTAGAAATAATGTCATGTCCACCGTTTTTAAATAATTTTAGGGTTTTTTTACTGATTTTGTAACGCTTCGCCTTTTTCCTGTTCTGTTCAGTTACGGGGGACCTAGCAAATAACTAATTTTTTCGTATGTTTCATCAGTAAATTTACGTATAGCTGAAGATCCAATGCTATTTTACATCTGTATCATTTGGTAGGTACACAGATTTTCATGGATTAACATATTTTGTAAGGCATTTGTACGGTACACATTTTCTGGGACTACAGCTGACAACGGTCGTCCTGTTTGTTCTTCATCCAAAAGGGCATTTCGATGTCTTTCTGAATTATGTAAATTAGCTGAACACAGTGGCACGAGATACATCTTCATGTCCATATGCTAGTTGTAGACGTTGACGTTGTTCTTTGGAGATCCTAATTTTAAGTTCATTTGTAAATCGTTGCTAAACAGATTGCAATTTTTGTAGTTTTTTAAACCTAATTCCAGAATTTCTTTGCGGAATGCACTGGGATTTTGGATTCGTGTATTTGAAATTTCAGTAAATTCACTTCTTTTAAAATAATCGCAAGTTATAATTCATAATTTTTCGAAATTTAAGATTAACAAGAGCTAAAAATCATGCGTCATGCTTAGATTATGAAGCACTTTCCAACACATCCAGGAAACTGTAACGAAACTTCTCCGTTAAATAAGGTGTAAGAAGATATGTAGTAAACAGTTTAGGAGACATATAACACATTTAAAAACCCAGTTTTAGCAATTACACTACTGTGCGAATTAATTGGGACAAACACAAAAATTTTCACAAATGTTGTTTAGTTGGTATAGGTTAACTTACATGCACTGTATAGCAATCTAATACGAAATATGTCCTCTTCTAGCTTGAATGAGATCATGTACATGCTTTGGCCTGGATTCCACTAAATTAGAACGTATATTTTTGATCTCGTCATCACGAAACCAAACTTTTATAACATTCTCAATCATTCTTTTCTTTGTTGAGCAGTCCATTTTATTCACACGTCTCTTTACAATGCTTCACAAATTTTCGATGGGATTTAAATCCGGAGAATTACCAGGCCAATTCAAAACAGTTAATTTCTGTTCTTGAAAAAATTTCTTTGATGGCTTAGAATTACGGCAGGGAGCAAGATCTTGTTGAAAGATACCAACACCACCAGTGAACGTTTGCATCATAGGCACAATTTTTCTTTCTATTACAGAGATGTATTTTTTAGAGTTCATGATCCCTTCAACTGGTTCTAAGCTGTCATGTCCTCCACAAGTAAAATAACCCCAAAACATCTGTTTCTGAAGGTGTTAACTGTGTGTGTAAGATGTTGTCTCTGGTGGGTTCTCCATGACTTCGCCTGACAAATCTTGGACGAAACCCTTGTACAAAAAAATGCGTTTCGTCACTGAATACAACCTTTTTCTAGTCTGGTGCAGTCCAGGATTGATATTTCCTAGCCCAATCCAAATGTTTTCTCTTCATTGCACGGGTTAATAACTGTTTTTTGATTGGTTTTCTTGCAAAAATCCAAGCTTCAATATGCCTTCATCGAGCTGTCGATGAATCCACGCTCACACCAGTAGCTAATAATTCTCTCTGAAGATGTGTACTTGTTTTGCGAGGATGGATTTTACTATTTCGTACAAGAAATTTGTCTGTTCGAGGTGTGGTCTTGCGTTTGCGTCCACATTTACTCTTTCGTTTACGAGACACTGTCCCAAAATTATTTTGCTGATTAATAATCCTAGAAACACTGGATTTTCCAACTTCAACTGCTGCAGCAATATCCCTCACAGTCATAAAGGTATGCTGTCTAAGGGTAACAATTCTAGTCCTTTTCTTGGGATTGATATCCATTTTTTAAATACACATCAGAAGCAAACAATTCACACAATCGACCACTTCTTACAACAACTGAAGCGCAACTAAAGGGAAATATTTTCGACATGTCGTGATCACGTGGTCAAACCGGTTTAGACTAGTCAAGGACAGTCGCATGTTGTAAGAAAATGCAGTTGAAACCAGTTTGAGGCAGAAAATCCCCGAGAAAAGAAGAATTATCTTAAAAAACATGTTTGTACCAATTAATTCGCACAGTAGTGTACCTTTCCATACTCAAAACAAATTGTCGAATCATTTTTCTGCATCCCTGTTTATGATCTATGGATTTGTGTATGTACTAAATAGGATGATAAAGTTTGTTTCTGTTAAAAAATTCGCCTATTCGCTAAAACACCCTTGAATAATATGTCTGAAATACAGGGTGATTATAAAAAGACTATCCCGATATATGAGCCCCTAACTATCATACCGTTCACAGAAACTGAATGAGACTTTGGTTTAAAGTATTTTGAGGTATGCGTTCAAGAATCATATGAAAGACAACAGTTAAATTCTAACAGTTACGGTTACAGTGACAAAATTTCGAAAATTTCAAATGGCAACACCTACTTTTTTTTATGGAATGTGATCTTCATAGTGAAACACCATAAAAAGTGTTGGAACGTACCTGTAGCACGAAAATCGCCGGCGCTAGACAGACTAAGAAGAAGAGTGAAAACAACCAATAAGGACAGAGAAGCAACAGAAAACAAAACATTTTATTGTGTTTCATACATTTTCCATTTTACACACGACGACACTTTACATGCGGCAGATGGTGGATAGCACTGAACAATAAAATGTTTTACTTTCTGTTGCTTCTCTGCCCTTTATTGGTTGTTTTCACTTTTACCTACACTACTTCAAGAAAGGACGCACCGATGTGTGCTCATGTGACCAACAGGGCTCTCCCTTTCACTATTATTTCGATTGTCCACTCACCATAACCTGGCATCTCAAAAATCCTACTAACCCACCACCTTCATGGCTCACTAACATCGTCACACGTGAAAATCTCCTCAATAAGTTAAAAAGTATCTTTCGTCACCAAATGGACATAACGAATCTAACAAATTAGCAGAACAACTCAAATAAACTAATATTAACACTCAAAAATAAAGATTAAACTTAAAAAATATGATTAAACTGCCACTTCTTCTTGATGTTAACCTAGTAAGCATTTAAGCCATTCTAATGTCAACAATCTAAAATAATTTACGAACTCTCTCACACACATAATTCACTATCCTAAGAGCGGACAGTAATCTTTTTTCTTTCTCATCGACCCAACTTCTGGTTCAGTGGTAGTACCTTGGCGTCTCATTTTCCAGTGAAGCACATCAACTAGTCCAGGCTTGTCAACTGACATACCTGTGTAGGGCCGCCTTGGTTATGAACTGTGCGTCATGGTGCAGGATTACTAAGGACTGCTCAGTTACCATCCAAAGCAGCAACCACCGCTCCTTGTCGCGAGGGAGTGCTGACTCCAGCGGCTTGGTTTATCACTGTATAAAACAAGAATCTCACTGGACAATTTACATCCATCACCAGCAATTACCACCGCTCCTTGTCGCGTGGGAGTGCTAACTCCAGCGGCATGGTCCATTCATGTAATCTAAACTTCTTCTTTCTTTCTTCTATCTTGCCTGCGCTCTGTCGCGTTGGGCTTGTCCCGGCAGTGCCGGCCATGTTGGCCTAGATTGTAAGCTCTTTTTTTTTGTTCTTAATATGTTGGCTGGGGCCGTGCGCGCGAGGCATTGGCGGTCTCGGCGCGCGCCTTCCCTGCCCGTCGGCGACTGGACTCCGCCCAAAACGAATCTCCGCGTGCCGGGGAACATACAGGGCGGGGCGCTAAAGGTCTACGGTCTGAAATCCAGACCGATCTGCCCCGCTCAGGCATTAAGTCTATCTAGCGCCGGCGATTTTCGTGCAACAAGTACCGTTCCAACGCTTTTTATGGTTTTTCACTACGAAGATCACATTCCATTAAAAAAAAGTAGGTGCTGCCATTTGAAATTTTCAAAATTTTGTCACTGTAACCGCAACTGTTAGTATTTAACTGTTGTTTTTCACGTGATTCTTGAGCGCATACCTCAAAATACTTTAGGCCAGAATTTCATTCAGTTTCTGTGAACGGTATGGCAGTTATGGGCTCATATATCTGGATAGTTTTTTTATAATCACCCTGTACCAATATGTATTCACAATATAAAAAAAATTGTGGCATTATTTAAAAATAATAAAATTAAAAATATCTATTATAAATACTTTTACTTCATTAGTTTAAAGATTGAGAAAAAAAACATTCTTTAACTGAACCAGGGAGTAAACTTTAAAATTCTAATAAAAAAATATTCTTTAAAATTTCATATTTATGCCTCTATGAATACATATTAATCTTTCTATTAGTCAGTCTTTTATCAGACTAATTTTGCTCATCAGACTAATCACATTATCACTGTTAACACACACACACGAAAGTGATTTTAGTAATATATTAATGCATATATATTTACTAAAATCTGAACAAAACTGACTGTTTATACGCGTAGTCATGTAAAGTCAATATAGCAATATTTTCATCGAAATTGTGAAGTTCGTGTTTGACTTACGCCTCGATTATTCTTCATCTCTTTAGCATAGATAATGCTCGCTATGATTAGTTTAAGTGGCTGGGGAAATAAGTAACTAATGACTCTGATATTACAAATATTTGAGCAATTGCAAAGTATCCAGAAACTGTTAGAGTATGAAAACTTAATTTCAGAGTAGATTAATTTACTTAGAAGCTTATTTTCCGCTTGCAAAAGTACTGTAATGCAATTTGTAAAACTTCTTACTATATTGTATAGTTAATAAAAAATACGAAGTCTTTCAGAGTATTATTTTCTTATGTTTAACCAATTTGAAAACTTTACAAAAGAATTTGATGATTATATTATATATTTATAAATATGATTACATAATGTTTCTAAATACTTTTACAATTGATAATGATTCTAAAATATTAAAAACTGTTGCTATTTTTTAAAAATTTATTAACTCCTCGTTAACCATCATGGGCTGATATGTTGCTGTTTTTTAATGGGGTGGGAGTTAAATGTATAGCTATTTTGCAAAGTGTGGAATATTTTCAAAACTTATTATTATTAATTAAAACCTAGAAATTGTGATAAATTTAAGTTTTGCTGAGTGAAAAAACATGTTTAAACAAACATGTCGGTTATCAGTTATATGTTTCATAAAAATTAAAAGCTAAAAGAATTTTTGTATTTATGATATATATAAATATTTTTAAATGGGATTTGATCGACAAATAATGCAAAAAAATACGGAAGGATAAGGAAAGGTAAAATAAGTAGTAAAAGTGCTATTTTTCAACTTTGCACTCATTTTAGCTTAAATATATATAAAAAAAAACATGTTTAATGTGTTTATGCAGTGAGATAAATATTATCATATAAAGTATTTTCATAAATCATTAATGTTAAATCTTCTAAACTTTTGCTTGTTTTTTATACTCATTTTATCACATCACAGGCATGAGGTAAAAGATCCAGTAGGGGGGTAAAGAGGGTAGTGATAAAAATATAATTATATAATATATATATATATTTATGAAAATCTATATATTTTGTCCCTAGATTAGAATTTTAGTTGTATTTGCTTTAATTTACATTAAAAAACTACAACGACTACGATTGCTATGGAAAAATACTTTTAAATTTTAAAATTTTGAGATATCAAAACTGCACAAGTGTCGTGATTTTCTGAAAATATACGATAATTATAAATAAGGATTTCCTAACTAATTTCTCAACGTAATCTTTATAATGCATGTCTGTCATCTTCTCAACAAAATTTTGATTATTTTTTTTCTTTCTTATTCTACTATGGCCCTAATTCCTTACAATATCTCAGGCAAACTCTAACTGGAAACTGAGGTTGCTATTGTTTTGTCTAGCGTTAAGACTAAGTACATATAGATGAAATGCATCCTGTGTTTTTTATTCATTGGGAAATGCTCTCAGATACTGCTCTTAAGTATCTTCGACCTATCAAGGTATTTCTAAATTTGAACATGAGCTCGTGATCTAGAAAGAACCATAGGCGCTCCTGATTTCTCCATAAAAGCATAGAACAATTATGAGTAATGCTATACATTTTTTTAAATTCATTAAATCATTCAAATGTTATTATATTTCAAATAAAGTGGAGAGTCAAAATACGTCCATTAGAATTAACTTTTAAATATACACTAAGACACTTTTTATTTTGCTTAAAAGACGTCAACATAAACATTAAAGATGTTAGAATTTAAAATTTACATGTTTCGATTTGTTCATCAGAATAGAATATACACAAACCACAAATACAATGTTTATAAAAACCAGAGATTAAATTAATTAAAAACCAGAGAGTCCGAACAGTCACTATGTGAAAGAAGATACAACGCCCTCTATACTTTTAATTTTAACACCGCTCTTAGATCCATCTACAGACCGCATTCAACCTATGATTCAACCACTCAACCCAAATCTTCGGAATATTAAATTACAACGTATCATTACATTCTTTCGAGCTTCTTAAATAAATTTCAATAGATTCCCTCACAAAAAGTTGACAATAAAAACTTGAACTATACATCAATTTAGCTTAATTAAATAGGATGGTGATGCTCTCTCTATTATTTAATCTTGATAAGGTAGTATTCCCTCTCCCATACTTAATATCTGCAATATGCTCCTTACATCTAACATTGAATTTCCTCTGTGTCATACCAACATAATAATTCCTAACACCCTCCTACCTGATAAATGGAATAACATAAACACCCGAAAGGTCACCCTTACTGACAGGATCAATTCTCGTGCTCAAAACCGTCTTTAACTTTGGGGGAGCCCTCGCGACTAAACTCAAACCAAACGCTTTTAAAAGAAATTTTATAAACTCAAATAAACCCGGATAATAACTCATAACCACTCTCTTCAACTTAACATTAAACTTTAAAGGAACAAAGGTATTGGGAAATATAAAGCGGATAGTGATGTTAAGTTGAAGAGAGTTGGTCAATATTTGATTTTGGATGCAGATGGAATTATCTTATTAACCATTGGGAAAATGGTTGTTGTTTTCGGTCGACAATGGAACTCTTGACGTCGTCACTTTATGTTTTTTAAGCGTTTTTAAAAAATTTTAACGAAATTCTGTAACTTTAGAAGAATTTTTCTTTGAATAGAAAATAGAAATTCATAAAATCATTCCAAAAATGTTAAAATTACAAAAAGGATTGATGCAAATTATCAGATATGAAAAAAAGCCGAATTCAAAAATTGACGTCGGATGAGAAATCGTCTTATAAAGCAAAACAAGTGGTCTTCAACTTTAACTGTTTCTGTTTTCATTAATTAATATATTGTAAATTTGGTACTTTCGTGCTATACGGCCCCAAAGGACGAATCGCCAAGCGACCAACATTTATCGCCAAATTATAAAGCATGTATGACATTATAATAGTATATGATATATATATATATATATAACATTTCTTGATGTATGTGGCCAAGTTATAGTCATATATAATGCATATATGATGCATATAGGATGTATATATATGACATGTGTATATGATGTATATAAGACGTAAATATATATGTATACGTATATGGCACATATAGGAATAGGTGTTCGGAATATATATATGCGTATATAGGACACGCATAAATAATATTTGCGATGACCTTGGCGCTATAAAAGAACTAGAAAGTACGGTAATTTTTTTTTAAGCTTTCGGAACTTTTTCCAAATGGTTATTGTAATTTGTTAAATTATATTTTTTTTTTGTTTCCTTTTTTTTTTTTTTTTTTTTTTTTTTTGTTGATTTGTGAAACGCTTTTTTTATTTTTTTTGTTATTGTCCCATCTTTTAATAAATGTTCAACTTCCTCCTGTAGAACGTTTTCAACTACATCAGATTCAGTAATCACTTTGAATTATCAAGCCTTGCTTTAAATTCTTTTTTTTCAAATTGTTCTTAATTTTTCTGAAATAAGTGTTAGTGAAAATATTTTTAAGGGTTGCATTTTTCATATATTTGTATGGAGAATAAATGACACAACCTGGATGCTTTTTCAGTGGATGCCTTTTCAAGAAGATTTTCTGCTGTAGTTGGTTTTGAAAGTTGTGTTACATCACCTTAGTCCTTTTGCGTTCAACAACACATTTGCCAACATTGTAACGACCAGATCTTTTACATTTTCTCAAGATATGCTCACCCATTTTATTATTATACAGTTGTTTCACCCTTGAAAATTTCAACAATTTTGGATACTTCTCAAGACTGCTTATCTTTGTACCACGTCTTCAGAACTTTTCTCTAGGAATGCTCCAATTGGACAAAACCCCTAACATTCAAAGGTTGTAGGGCATGAGTTATGTTTGGCTGAAGACAAAGAATGATTATTTCATTGTCGGTTGCTTACTTTATCGTTTTGTTTCTCAAGTAGCTGACATAGATATCAAATTGTAGAATTGATTTTTCTAGTTATTTTGACAAGTTTGGTTCGAACGTTCGAACTCTAAATTTCACGTATTCTAGAAGGGGTACTTGTGAAATGAAAACAAACAATAAACTTAACATATTTACTAATTCAAGAACAAATAATTCAAAATGTAATATTATTTTCTTTTCAAATAATTAAAAACAAATACTTCGCAATTAATAATAAATATGTAAACATTAAATATTTTACTGTAAAATTCAATTTAAAATCATTTTTATTCCTTAATATTTATAAACTTTCAAATGATTTTTTATGTCAAACTGATACCTATTTTCTCCCATCATATAAAAACACTCATCTAACGAGAAAGATTGAAAATACTTCTTACCTGTTTTTGACAAACTGCAGTTTAAAATCTTTTGAAAGCGAATAAAAGATAAATAATAATCACAAAGAAAATAAAATATTAGTTTTGTGGAGGTTTTTCGGAGAAGAATAAATAAGGAATTTCCAAAAAATATTGTTTATGTTACCAAATTCAAATTGCAAGCTCGTTATGGAATATAAATGTTGCCAAAAACTTTCTGAAAACATTTTAAGGAGTTAAAATTTATTATTTAAAGCACAATATATGTTCAACAAATAAGTTTTTAAAATTTACCCATTTTACCTCATCTTACTTATGAGATATTACAAATAAAACACATAAAACATTTAACACATGGGCTGATAAGTTCCCGGTCTAATAAAGAAAACATAACTTTTTAACAAAACTTTATAACTTTATGACTTTATAACATTATAGCTTTAATAAATAACATAACTTTAATAATAAATAATAATACTTTAATAATAATAATTGTAATTTATTAATAATAATAATAATTTAATAATAATAATTTTATAATAATAATAATAATTTTATAATAATAATTTTATAATAATAATTTAATAAATGAATAATAATAATAATTTAATAATAAATAACATAATTTTATAACGAAAAAGCTCCAAACAGTGCTCATCGACTCGTTGTTGTTTTTGGTCAAAAGTCAACATGACAACTTCTAGATCTATCTTTTATCTAAAAGAACATAAAAGGAATATTTCGCAATATCAACAGACGACAGCCCTGGCTAAGTTCTATTTTAATAATCCTGACAGCCACATAGATTTTGATAACGCTAAAATTAAAATTCCATGTAATAACGTCTTTGAGGGTCTGCGAAAGGAGTCCATTGAAATTATGATTAGGAAAAATGAGGTTTGTAATGATAGCATTTCAGTTAATATCCCTAAAATTTGGATGAACATCTTGAAATAGTTAATTACGCTTTTCTTTATTTTAAATTTCTTCATTAATAATACATTTACAGCAGTTAGATTTTTGTCCGTTAGGAGATGCTTCTGCATCGTTTCTACTTGTGGTTGGTTGGTGCGATGGTTGAGTGTTACCCTTGTTAATTTTTAATTTATGGACAGCAATAATAATGTGGTAACGGACGGATTGTTTTTCGCATTTGAAACTTTAAAAGCAATATAAGAAAATTTTCCTGAAGATGACCATAGATAGTGGTCGGAACGTCGATATTTTTAATATTAATGTATGTATAAAATTTTAAATTTGTATACACCATTCAGTAAAAATATGTGATGTTTTATATTCACTTCTTTAATGTTGTAATATTTCATGGTGTAATTGTCCAGCATTTATATTAAAAAGGTGCATTTCGAAAATAATTTGACATATAGTTTTTGAAATAACCAATTCAAGTAATTCCGTTACACTAACAACTTCCGGGGTGAAATATATATATATATATATATATATTTAATTTTATTGACAAAAAAAATGTTTTTTTTTTCAAGTAACACATGTGTTTAAGCGATGTTAAAAAAGACAAATATTTCTTAATGTACAAAATATAATATAACCACAAACGAAAATATATAATAACATCTTAGGAGCTTTACATAATTTCGAACAGCGTTGTTTAATGGACTATACAAATACACAATGTTTTTATTCTTAATGCCACGTTTGTTTGGTGTAGAATATGAAATTTCACGTAAACATCTGCAAAAAACTTTTACATTTATGCACTAAAAATTATATTTTATTAAATAAATTTTAATTTCCTTTCAAATCAGCACTGTAATAAAGACGAAAATGAGGAAATCTCATATAATCCTATGTGATTTCCTCCCCATATCAATTAGCTCACTTTATTGCCTGTATGTTTCTGAATTTTTGCGATATTTGAATGGACTTTATATACAAGTTGCTGATATAATATTAACTACCAAATCATGACAAACAATCTTTGCAGTAGTTCGCGCATGCGCAGTTAAAATTTATTTCATACAAATATCCATCTCTCATCAAATATTCAATATTTTATTATTTTAATTGAAGTATACTATTTCTACTGTTCTTTGTCAAGTTTTCAAAAAGTGGTGTTAAATTCGGTTGAAAACTCTGTATGCTATAAACGAAAAACTTTTGAATTTTTCACAGAAACGTTAACATCTTCACATTTATACGTGCTATGCTTACACAAATGCGCACAAATGTTGAACAGGACCTACATAGTCATTTACTACAGTGATAGACCATTTTGAGCATTTTCTGCAAATATTATTCTACTATTAAAATTATTATTTCCCCCTCCCTAATTTTCCTCGCGACAAAATCTTCACTAAAAATTATAAAGTCAAACATGTTCTTTACATTCTTGAAGTTCAAGGACATTTCATAAAGAATTTCAGCAGATATTCGACAAAACGTCTAAAAACGAAAAAATCGGTTACTGGCCCTTAATTTTTGCACTTCAGGGTATGATAGGGGAATCCATTAGCATCCATAATTTATATCAATTTTTTTTTGGTTTTATATACACTATATTGCCAAAGGTGATTGGTCACTTGCGATTTTAGACGTTTTGTTAACTATTTAGAAAAATACATGAGGAATTAACCTGCAACTGCAGGTGTGTAAACAGCATAGTAAAGGTTATATATTTCCGCGAAGATTTTTTGACGAAACCCCATAGGGGATTGTCAACAAATTGAAAAAGAACGAATATCTTTTGGATAACCCTGTAAAAATTAATGTAGCAAAGGCGTTCAAACTGGAGATTATTAATAAGTGGCTTATTGTAATATACTATGTTCATTTGTATGAGGATAGCATGTATACTCGTAGAGAAATTAAGGTTTTTATAAAAACAGTCCCAAATTTCGCCTAGTTTTTTGCTTATAATTTGCAGAGTTCTTAACATAAAAAAAAAGTTATTTTCAGAAAATATGACGAATAACATTGTACATATAACTCTGCAATCAGAATTAAAAAATAATAAAAATAAGATGAAAAATGATCAGGTTTACTAAAAAATGTTTCACTGCGCTCGCGCGGATGCAATCAAAATATAATATGCATAATGTATTAGCTAAGTATATAGAGCAACTTTTGTGAAAGTCTCAAACTCATAGCTTGAAAATTCTGAAAATTATTGTCAATAGAATAATCTCGAAATCCGTTGTTCCCAAAAGGAAGCAGAAAGATGAGGGGTTGTATCAAATATCTGTTGATTAGTGCCAAGATAGTGTACACAATATTTCACGTACTACTATATTTGGATACAACCCCTCATATTTTTGCTTCCTTTTGGGAACAACGGATTTCGAGCTTATTCTATTGACAATAATTTTCAGAATTTTCAAGCTATGAGTTTGAGACTTTCACAAAAGTTGCTCTATATACTTAGCTAATACATTATGCATATTATATTTTGATTGCATTCGCGCATGCGCAGTGAAACATTTTTTAGTAAACCTGCTCATTTTTCATCTAATTTTTATTATTTTTAATTCTGATTGCAGAGTTATATGTACAATGTTATTTGTCATATTTTCTGAAAATAAATTTTTTTTATGTTAAGAACTCAGCAAATTATAAGCAAAAAAACTAGGCGAAATTTGGGACTGCTTTTATAAAAACCTTAATTTCTCTACGAGTATACATTCTATCCTCATACAAATGAACATAGTATATTACAATAAGCCAATTATTAATAATCTCGAGTTTGAACGCCTTTGCTACATTAGTTTTTACAGGGTTATCCAAAAGATATTCGTTCTTTTTCAATTTGTTGACAGTCCCCTATGGGGTTTCGTCAAAAAATCTTCGCGGAAATGTATAACCTATACTATACTGTTTACAAACCTGCAGTTGCAGGTTAATTCCGCATATATTTTTCTAGATAGTTAACAAAACGTCTAAAATCGCAAGTGACCAATCACCTTTGGCAATATAGTGTATATCTTTCAATCATACTTCCCAAAGTATCTGATCATTCTTTCGTCAATACTTAAAAATTCAGAAAATACTTCGAGATATTGAAGAACTTTGTTTAGCAGACCATAAACTGGCCACATTTTGGAATACCGATCACTCAAGTCAAGTTGTAAGCTATCATTAAAATAAAGATGCGTCTTTATTTCATAGTATATGTTTTGACATCGCTTTATCTACAGTTAAAGTTACAGTGACAGGTGTATTTTCTCAGTACATCTTCTCTTGAGGTAAAATATGATAACCACTGTAGAAGAGAATTCCAAAAATGGCTTCATTTCATCGATGCTTATTTCAAAAACATGATTATTCGTTTGCTTGGAATGTTTAACTGATCCCTCAACCGTCAGCTCAATCAACTTCAAATAGTTCAATAGAAGATTTACCAGCAACAAAATCTTTGACAGTTTGAACTGCCTCTTGAGGAAATACCTTCGGAACACGTTCGAACTTGGTTTCGCATTTATCCCATTTGGGATTTACCTCATGTTATTCATTACTATTAGAAACTAAAATTTCAATCATGCCTGAAACCTCTTTTATACGTATTTCATCGCACATTGTTTCACAAAAGCCATATGCGTGCAATTTAGATTATAAACGGTTTTTATACCGTAAAATGATTGTTTTTCAGTAAAAAATCGCTATTTATACCGTTAAATAATTATTTTTAGTAAGGAAAAATCTGGTAGCCCCGCCTCGGTGTACAGCAACCCCTGAACTGATGCTCTTGCTCTTGTTACGTAATGCGTGTAGGCCTGAGGAGAGGGGGAGTGCAGCCGGTACATATACTTTAAATATTTTACGGTTCATATAATGTCCAGTTAAATTACGGTATATATAATGGTTACAAAGTTGCCAGTATATGTACCGTAATTTTTGACCAAATTTTTTTACAGTGTACTTTCGTTTGTGCTTACATTATACTTTCCTAGATTAGGAAACATTCGTCTTAAAATGAACTTTATAGGTGCATGTTGAAAACTCCATAAAGGCGTCCCTGGTAACTTTACTAAAAAACCAATAAGGCTTTAGAATAAAAAAATATTGCATTATTAAAAATTCGAAAAACAAAAATTTATCATAAATAATTTTATTTCATTAGGTCAAAGAAAAATAATTAAATCCATTATTTTACTTAACGTTACTCAAGGGATCAGGAAGTAGTATGCTATTAAAACTCACAAATACGTATATTTAAACGATAAATATCGTTTTTATGATGTTGAAATGTAATATCTAAAAATTAAATTTTAATATTAATTTCATGATTTTATTCTAATGATGGTTACAATGCTAAATAAAGTTCACGCAAAATATCTTTTCTACCTGATAAATATTAACAAAAATATTCACCAGCAGGGGGCGTCATTTTACAACCTTTTATTTCAGACACGTTATTAAAAATCTGTAGCTTGGAAGAAATTGGAAGAACACAGCGGGAGACTTGTCAGTTAAAGAAACATGTCACGTTCTGCGCTCAAATTTTTACTAAAGTTAAAACGGAAAAAAAAATCAAAATGCTTTTTATTTTTATTTCTTTTTCACGTTTCTATAAAAATACTTTTTAAGTTTCGTAATGTCGTTATTTTTTGTCTCATTTATATATATATATATATACATACAGTGGCGGACAAAAAAACTGCATTACCTAGAAAAATTAACATTTTGTAATGCTAATGAGTTATTTTGTTCAAATAAATTAATCTTAGTTGCTGCAAAGCAAGATCAGATATCATTATACATTTCTATTGGATAATATACCCCTTATGAAGTATTGCGTCATCAAATTTTTAAAAAATAGTGCGGAAAAAGGGAAAAACGGTATTTGTCTTGTTCTTCAAGTGGTCAAATGATGGTTTCGTATGTTCAATTGGAGCAAGAAAAAGAATGTGTGATACTTGCTTTAGTTAAAGAAGGATATTCGACACGTGTGATCGCTAAAAAAATTGGTTGCAATCAATCGACAGTTTGGAGGACTATTAAATTAAAACGTGAAACTGGTAATGTTGAGAGAAAGGGTGGATCGGGTCGAAAGAGGGTGACCCTAAATTCGGATGATCGATAGCTGAAATGGATGTATCTGAGTAATCGTTATGCAAGTGCTCCTGACTTAAAAATCGAATTTGAGAAAGTCTGGGGTGTTAATTTAAGCGCAAAAACTATCCAAAGACGCCTTGTGGAATGCCGTTTGCATGCGTAACGCCCAAAGAAAAGGCCTTTACGTACAAAAAAAGTGATGCAGAAACGACTTTCTTGGGAAAAAGAGCATGTTTCATGGACAAAGTCTCAGTGGGATTCAGTAATGTTTTCGGACGAATCTAAGTTTAACCTACATAGGTCAGACGGTAAGCGGTATGTTCGAAGACGTAAAAGTGAAGCTTAACATCCAGACTGCAAATCGCCTACTGTAAAATTCCCAATCAGCCAAATGGTCTGTGGATGTATCTTCAGCAAAGGTGTTGGATGTCTGAAACTTATTACTGGAACTGTGAATGCACCCGTTTATACCGAGATTTTAGAGAAGTGTTTAAAACCAGCTACTAAGTATGATTTTAAAGGTGCTAGAAATTGTATTTTTCAACAGGACTCTGCACCCTGCCATACAGCGAAATTGGTAAATACAATCTAACTTATTCCTGAATTATTTTATTGCCTAATTTACAAGTTTTAATCTCCATAACATTAAGGATATTGGAAAAGTAATTTTCACCCAGTTTCCTCCCTTTAGGTGACGGCCTATCTGAAAAAATCTGGCATTAAAGTTTTGGAATGGTCTGGGAATAGTCATGACCTGAATCCCATTGAAAATTGTCGGCATATAATTGGTACAAAAATCGTTGCTCAGAAACCTGCTGCTAAAATAAAACTGATGGAAAGCATTATTAGGTTGCATGAAATTGGCCAGGTTACATTCAGAATTTGATACATTCTATGGCGAACCACTGCAAGGCTGTCATCGCAGCTCTTGGAGGATCCACTAAATACTGAAGTGATCCTTATGCATGTATACACATCTAAGTATATATAATATCACTGCAGTTATATAAAATTTACATTAACTACAGAATTTGTGCATCTATTACTTTGTTTCAATTTTTTTTTTTAATATTGCGTTTTTTACTTTTTCCATTTTTTCAAATAATTATGCGTAAATAATTTATAAATCCCAATAAAATTTAATTGAGATTAATCCTACAACTGTATTTTATCGTAAAAATATCATCCTTCCATAATACCTGTACTTGAAAAACATTTGCAGCGTTTGCCACTTTTTCGCAGGTGATGCAGTTTTTTTGTCCGCCACTGTATATTTAATGGGACATTTAAGTAATATCGTTTTTACTTACCCATCATACGTAGTATAGGGTAAGTCTTGTAATCGTTTTGAAAATTGGAAAAAAAATTTTTACGGATTTACACGTTTCAGACACTGGAGATTCCGAAAAACATATTTTTAGAAAAAAAAATTTGCCTTCCGTCTGTGTGTCTGTAAACGCTCTATCTCCCGAAAAAAATGAGATAGAGACTTGCCATTTGGTATGTACTTAGTATGTAATAATGGCAAGAAGCCTATTTCATTTCAATAACCTCGATTAACCGGAACAATTTTTTTCGGACTCTCGAAATATTCGTTCTGATGAAAGGTACATAAAAATTTTCGAAACTGTTTATTTTAAGAAATGAATATAAAAGATAATAAAAAAACATAAATTTTGCATAAAGCATGAAGTCGATCGGATAATCAGTTGCCGAGATATTACCCAGGAATCCTGTTTTCCGCACTCTTCGATTTTTCATGACCCTGTATTTCATCCAAATTTCACTTCAAAGATATATTTTAATTGTAAATTTGACACTTAATCAGATGCAATAAACCGCTAGTTAATAGGATTATTATTTTTGGAGTTATAAGGATGTTTCTTTCAAGCAATTCAGTAATCGAGCCTTTAAAGTTTGTGACGTCATCAAGCCACGATTTTATTTGAATTGCAATGCACTTTATAAGTAGTTTACGCATGTTTTATTTTCATATTTTATATTATGCATATCCATGATGGGTAAGTATTACGGTGGCGCCCAACGACTAGTTTAATTATTACTTAATATAAGGCTATAAAATCGCATTGCAGAAAATTATTTTTAGAAATTTACCGCTTTTATTCATTATTAACCCCTTAAAAGTATCTTCTTTAAAACATAATAAACGTATTAGGAACAAAAACTTGGGAAAATTACCATTTTTACCGAAAAGTAATGTTCGCATTACTCAATTGAAGAAGTTCGGTAACAACATAACTCGACACATTAAATTACTATTGAGAAATAGTACTAGCGATAAGGTTTTAGTAACTGAAAAAGCACTCATGATGGCAGTGAAGGGATTAATTATTATTATTATTTTAAGTTTTGAAAAACACGCAATAAAATCCTAGTAGCGAGTAAATAAGGGTTATAACTGTTTTATTAGAAAAAAATCGTTCCGCCCTGTACCGGGAGGAAAAGGTAGCTTTCTTTTATCTTCGTTTCATAATTTTAGCTAATGTTACTTGAAAGCAGCAAGCTAAAATGCAAAGAATCCGATTGCAGAAGATTCGTTAATACTGAATTTGAATAAAAAACTCACCAAATTAGTCAACTACAGCCAAGTTGGCGTCATTTATGGAGATTTATTTTTGGTCGCCAAATTTGGACGATTTTTCGCCTAAAATATGGCACGATACACTTTACAAATTAAACTAGTCGTTGGGTCCACCGTAATACCTACCCATCATGGATATGTATAATATAAAATATAAAAATAAAACATGTGTAAACTATTTATAAAATGCATTGCAATTCGAATAAAATCGTGGCTTGATAACGTCATAAACTTTAAATGATCTATTACTGAATTGCGTAAAAGAAACATCCTTATAACTCCAAAATTGATAATCCTATTAACTAACGGTTTACTGCGTCGGAGTAAGAGTCTCATTTCCAATTAAAACATATCTTTGAATTGCAATTTGAATGAAATAGAGGGTCATGAAAAAACGAAGAGTGGGAAAAATAGGATTACAAATATCTCGGTAACTCATTATCCGATCGATTTCATTCTTTATGCAAAATTTATGGGGTTTTTTTTGTATTTTATATTTACTTCTTAAAATAAACAATTTTGAAAATTTTTATATACCTTTTATCAGAACGAATATTTCGAGTAAAAAAATAGTTCCGGATAATCGCGGATACTGAAATTCAATAAACTTCTTCTCATTATTACATACTAAATACATACCAAATTGCAAGCGTCTATCTCAATTTGTTCGGGAGATAGAGCGTTTATAGGCAAACACACAGACACACAGACAGACGGACGGCAATTTTTTTTCTTCTAAAAATATGTTTTTTTGGAATCTCCAGTGTTTGAAACGTGTAAATCCGTCAAATTTATTTTTTCGATTTTCGAAACGATTACAAGACTTACCCTATACTACGTACGATGTGTAAGTAAAAAGCTATAAGAAAATATTAATTTTCACATTTACAGTTAAACATTTTTAAGCACCTGCTTTTATTATATATATGATCTCGTGGTTTGTGTTTATAAAATTTATTTTCAAAAATATTTGCGAGAATGCTTTATTTATCCTTTTTTTTTTCTTGAAATGTCCCGTTTATGCGTTCGAAACATGTTGATCTTTATATTAAAAGATTTTTATGAACCTTTATATGTTTCATTTTATCACTTTAAATATATACATCTTTAGTTTTACAAACAATATTGTTCTAGTATTTTTCCACTGGAACTATTTGTAATACTATACGACTATTTCAGAAGTATAGATTTAAATTTGAAATATTTACTATAAAACGCTAATATTGAAGAAATATTCACAAAAATATGAGGGAATATATATTGCCAATATTGGTACCTTATTTCTATAACTAAACATATACATCTTTAGTTTAACAAACAATATTGTTCTAGTATTTTTCCCTTGAAATATTTGTAATACGATATGACTTTTACAGAAATATAGATTTAATTTTGAAATATTTACAATAAAACGCTAATATTGAAAAAATATTCACAACAATATGGGTGAATATATATTGCCAATATTGATACCTTATTTGTATATAGTAAACACCCGAATGTTAGGGCAGTTTTTCAATCTATTATTTGCTAATATATATCCAAGGTAGAGCCAATACTACCAGTAATCTTCCAATACCGTTTGTCTTCTAGGAAACCATTCAGAAATACAAGAAGAAAAATATTTTTCCCAAAAAAAATTTACAGAATGCAAATTTTTCCTCCCGAACATTTTTAAAACTTAACATAAATGCAACTTAAGTTTATTTGATCTTTGCAAACTTATTTATTACTTTTAAGCAACTCTTTTTAGATAGTTTTTAATCATCCCAATTTTTAATTATAAAATATCTGCATTACAAAAAAGGTTTTGCTCGTTATTACGAACAATTTACTGCATTTATCAGACATGAGTAATATTGTAAATGATTTTATAATTTTTTTTTTCATAAGTAATTCTATTAGGTGTCAAACACGTAGCAAAATACTTCACAACTGTCAGTATATTGTTCATGCAGAATGAAACTGCTCCTCGTAGAATACCGACATTGCAGCAATTTTTACGGAATATAATATAATCAGTAAAAAGCGTTCGTTAACGTTGTGGTTGTTGGCAGAGTGATTATATGAAAGACTTTATGTAACAAAGACACTGATTTTTTATCAACTTCGAGAGATTAATTAATGCTTTAAAGGAGATATTTGTTACATGAATAGAAGTATTCAGATTATCACCCCTGGCCAAGAAGCATGTTACGTTACTTTAGTGAATACTGCTTGTAAAATAATTTAAATTTTTGCATTACAAAGGAGCAGAACTCCTTGTATTATTTAACACATTCGGATCATTTTTTGTGTGTGTGTGTGGGGGGGGTATTTTAGTTAAAAAAATAAATTAGCTTCCAAATGACAAAAAAATTAAAGTATAGTAAATTGTAACGCCAGTAATAATTTTCCATACTATCAATATGACAAGAAGTTACAGAATAATTATTGATGATGTCTGGAAATGTTGCATTATTATTAAAACAGGATTAAAACTTTCAACGTTTTTTTTACTATTTAAACATAAATAGTTATTTTCGACAATTTGTCGCTAGTTTTAAATTTAAACAATGAAGCACATGTTTGAAATAAAAGTCTCCATAATGGTGTATAAAGTTTTAAGCAAACTTTTTTTTTACTATTATTATATGCTGAAACGTAAATGAACTAATAATAGTAAATGTAGACTTTTATTATTATTACTACACACTATAATAATTTTAAATACGTAATAAAAGTACGTTGTAAACAATCTGCTGCAAACTGTTCAGTCATTCGGCAGTTTTTATAGAAAACGGTTACATAACCATAATTTATCTTTATTTTGACGAATGAGAGCGTTTCAAATTTTGCTCAAATAACCGCTATCTACAAAACTGACGAATGACTGAACAGTTTGCTGCAGATTTTTAACAGTGTGAATGAACTATCCCACTTGTACTGTTTTTAGAACTAACTCGAAATTTAAACTCGAAATTTCTGAAATCCAAACAGACACAAACTCTGCATATATATTCTATTGGGTAAATAATTGAAAACAATCTTTAACATTTTTTTATAATAGAGACCATTAACCATTTGAGAGCAAAATAAATATCAAATGAAAACTAAACTGTGCAGGCAATCACAAAAATTTAACAGCATTGAGGAGATTGTCTGATACTAATATTGCCTTATGAGTCAAGAGACAATTGCATAGCAAATATATTACACTTTGGAAAAGCTGACAAAATGTTAGACAATTCTATTTATGCATGATCATTCTAATTCGAGAATTTAAATACACTGACTATGACAGATGATTGACATCAGGTCAAACGTTTATTGTTTAAGACAATTACTGTCAATTGTGTTTCATGTTTCAAAATATTAAAATTGATTAATAAAAAATGTCTCTTTTATCATTTTTATTTATTTGTCAGAATCGTACAGAGTATGGTTGCCAGAAGGCTACTTTTAAAAAATTCAGATTGTTAATTTCCCCACTTTTTAGCTCACAGGCTATCAAAGCCTGAGAGCTAATGTGCCCGCCGGTTCTGTATGTACGTATGTATGTACGTAATGTATGTACGTATGTATGTACGTAACGCGATAACTCTTGATAGAAATATCCGATTTGTTTAAAATTTTCTAAATAGGTTTATTCTGATAAGGCGGTTCCCTGATTAGTTTCGGGGGCTCATTGGTTAAGTATAAAGGGGTAACAGAGGGGGGCTAACCCCCTTAATTTAGATAAATGGGTTTTTCAAGCAGAATTATCCGATTTTCTTCAAATTTTCTGTATAGGTTCATTGTGATACGGCGCTTCCCTGATTAGTTTTGGGGGTTCATTAGTTAAATATAAAAAGGGAATGGTGTGCTAACTCCCCTTAATTTAAATAAATGGGTTTTCCAAGCAGGATTATCCGATTTTCTTCAAAATTTGTATATATATTCATTGTTGTAAGATGCTTCCCTTATTAAGTTTGGGGGTTTATTGGTTAAGTATAAAGGGTGGGAACGGAGCTGAACCCCCCTTAATTTATTGTCGATTTTTTTATTTTTCGAGGGGCATTATTCTTTGAAATAAGAGTATAAAATACATATAGTGTGAATATCGTGTGAGCTCAATGCCATCAGTTTAACTGGGCAGTTTTCTTTATTAAAAGAGTGTCTCAGGCCTTATTCTCGCTTTATTTAATCTGTTATTAAATATGGCGAACATTTCTACTTAAAAAAAGTGGTGGCAATAAAGGAATCTGAATAAAAAATTTAGCCTACAGGCAACACTAGTACAGAGCAATATTGTCCCCAATTGTTGATTTTCAGATATTTTTTATTCGTAGTTACCAGCGGCTATTAAAAAAAAAAAAAAAAAAAAAAAAAAAAAAAAAAAAAAAAAAACATATGCCACTTAGGTTTTTAGAACATCTTAAACAGCGCTTTGCGATGGATCTGTTTAATTATGCTATTTAGTATAAATATTTCTAAAAACACAAAATCTTTAGTTATTTAAAACCACTTGGAGTAATTTGGTAAATAAACATGTGATATTAATAAAAAGTAAAATTTTATGTTTTAAAATACTTTAAAATTAACACAAAAAATGAATGATTTGAAACTTTTCGCAAAATTCTAATTATTTAGTATTTTATAAACCCTTTAACAGAATCGTGCAAAAACTTACGCAAATAGCAATGTACCGTCGGTGAAATAGCTAATTTCTAGAAATTGCCATGAAATAAAAAGAAATAAATTGAAACTATTAAGAAATTACTGTAAAATGAAAGAAAATATTTATTTTTCCGTGCTGATGTTTTTGTAACCAAATTTTTTGTGTGATAGCAAAAAAAAAATAGATTTTGAAAATTTCAAACAAAGCAGAAGGTACATTACCAGATAAAATTTAGCAATCTCACAAACTGCCATTTCTGGAAATGTGTTTAAAATCAGAAGCAATTTTTCTCAAGTGACTTCAAAATTATTATCTGATATCAAATCGATATCATTTTCTCATCTAAATGGCACGATATATACTTCTATATCCATCTGAAGGGTTGCCATTGATTTTTTGTATCAAAAAAATATGTCGAAATTTTTTAATAAACTTTGACATAAACTATTTTTAAACTTTAATATCAATGATTCCTTTTATTTATAGTTGACATTTTAAAGTAAACATTAACACATTTTATAGTATTAGTCCAATTTAATATAACATAATAATAATAATATATTTATACTACAATATATTAAATATTTTACCTGACTATTTAACAAAATAATGTTCATATTAAGTTACTCAACGAAACTTTGAAAACTGAGACGACAGGTTAAAGGCTCAATTTCAAACTTAGAACACCTCCAGAAAATATCTAGCGAATTTCATTAATTAAACTCACAATGAAACAGATTTCATAGTCATCTCGACTGAAATAGAGTAATTTACGTCTTTCGGAAACAATTTATTTTTGCTTTATTATATCTATAACAAAAAAAAATATTGTGATGGAATTTTTTTCGACTTCCGGTTTTCGACGAAATTACACATTTCAGGGGTCCAAAATTCGGAAAAACGGGATTTAATAAAATGTCTGTCTGTCCGTGTGCGTGTCTTATTTCTATCATTAGTGAGTAAATGAAATTATACATAGAATTGAACCAAATTTTATTTTTATGTGTTTCGCTATGGCCAACAGGTCCCTGTTGAATTTGGGGTTCTTCCGAAGGAAGAGGACGCTGTGATAGTAATTTTTGATTCCATTTCCATTATTGTATCATCGAAAAGTGTATGAACTTAAGCATATAATTTAGCCAAAGTTTATGTATATATTTTTGTCTATGGCCTGCACGTCCCAGTTGAAGTTGAGGATATTCCGCCGGAAGGGAGCGCTGTGATAGCCACTTAAACATTTCAAATTCAAACAAATGTACAAACAATTAGAAATCCTAAAAGACTTTTCCGTTAAATATTCGGACTTGATCCATGTAATCCGAAGCAATTTTTGTTTTGCCTCTATATTAAAAAATGCGGATATAATAGCAGTGTGAAAATTTCGGGTGGCAGATGTTTTGAAACATGATAGCACGATTCTTCAGAAAAGGTGTTTAATTTAAGAATTTTAGTGAACATGTGTTCTGGCAAATTTCCTTTCATTTTTGTAACCGCCGTCCCAACTCTTATAAGCGTTAATCGCCAAGCTTGGCGACACTTGGCGAAATATCGCCCGATTTGGCGACAAAATATGTTGCCGTAAATGAAGCCAAGTTGGATATAACTGACTAATTTGGGGTCATTCTAATTTAAATTCAATATTGTCGAGAGCTGGGAATTAATCTTCTGTAATCGGGTTCCACGCATTTTAGCTTCGTATTTTCCAGTAAAATTAGCTAAAATAAAAAAAACAAGGAATAGGGAGGCTATCTTTTCCTGCCGGTACTGGCCAGAAGGACTGCGTTGTACATCAGCTACTCCTGCAACGAAGGTTTCTTCGCCTCTATGTAACCCTATGATTCGCATGCAGCTGACGTACAACAGAATGACGAAAAATATTGATTCTATTTACAATGTGAAAACGAATTTTGAAGTATTAACATATATGATATAGAAGAAAGTTTTTGGATTGGCGCATCCGACTAGTTTTACTTATGATTTCGTTGCCATTCTTATAGGAGAAAATTCAGTATTTATTTGTGTGTTTTACATTGAGTTATTTTCATTTTTATGAATCAGATTTTAAGACTTTTTTACGTTTCAACAGAAACAATAAACTAGTCGTATTTGTCAATCCCAAAACTTTATTCTATCTCATATAATTATAAAATATTTCAAAATTCGTTATCACATCGAAAATTAAATCAATATTTTTCATCATTCTATTGTACGTCGGCTGCTAACGAATCGTCAGGTTTCCCGGATGCGAAGCACTCTTCGCTGCTCAAAGCTGCCGATGTGCAACACAACTACGAAAAGTCCTTCTGGCCTGTATCGGCAAATAAAGATAGCCTCCCTATTCCTTGTTTTTAAGATTTTAGAAAATTTTACTGGAAAACACGAAGTTAAAACGCGTGGAACCCTATTACAGAAGAGTCATTCCCAGCTCACTATTGAATTTGAATCAGAATTTCCTCAAATTCGTGAAGTATAGCCAAGTTGACTACTTTTACGGCAACCTATTTTCATCGCCAAATTTGGGAATAATTCGCCAAGTGCTTTTGCGAGAATATGACGCTGGCTAATATGAAAGCAAAGGAACGGAGATTAGTTTTTTGTATCTTGTTGGTAAACGCAGATTCGAATTTTTAAATATAGGAGAAATCGTTAAAAATATGAAATTGACATACTGTAAAAAACGTTTTAGAAAGGGTTCATATTATTTTTTTTAAACTAAAAGATTCTTCCTAAACCCGATAGAACGTAGATGTCCTTAGGTGTGTTCGTGTTTTGTTTGGTTATTTTAGACAACCGATGCGTGATTTTATATATCGCAGAAAATCGGAATTCGCAAAAGGGACTCTTGCGCGTGAAATTTTTTTAAGGGTTAATATTCGTATTTTTTTAAAAACGACTGCAGATGTCAAAAAGGTATCAAATGTAAATATTGTCTGGTAATTGTAATTTTTCGTAACTCGTTCAGAACCACCGATGTGAATTTTAAAAAATCGGCGAAATCGCGAAAATTGCGAAACAGCGCACAAAAATTATACTTTTAGAAGCGTTAACTTTCGCATTTTTTAAAACCAAAGGTAGCTATGAAAAGGGCAAAGACAGGTCTTTAATTTGGTGCACTATGTTTTTCCGTATCTCTCGTATTCCGGTTGTTGCGAGGCTGGAAAAACGAGAGAAAATAAAAAAAACATGAATTCGACGTTTCTTGATTTTTTTTTTTTGAAATGGTTAAGTGTAAAATAATAATTAAAAAAAGATCGCTCGAGCCGTTAAAGTACGTTCTTCGAGAATATGGAGACGATTTTTGCATATTTTTGACCTTTCACCCGTGGAGAATTTAGAAAAACGGAAAAAGAAACGGCTGACTCGCGCTTTGCTTTTTCTTCTCAAGAAGGTCCGGAATAAAGACTTCTCAGCAAGCGGGCCGGATTTTGGAAGAGTTTTTTTTTGTGTGATCTTTGATCAGTTTTTAATTGATAATTACTCTAATTTTCAAAATATTAAAATTCTGACTCTCAGATGCACCAGGAAAGGCCTTGGACTAACCTCACGAAAATCTTCGCGATTTCTAGGTGCGACTTCTAGCTGCGCTAGATTTTGATAGCCATCGCAAACAGACAGACATACACACACGGACACACAGCGAGAAACTTTCTTTTATTAGTGTAGATAAAGAGAGGGAAAGTTCAGAATATGTGAATTAAAATGTTCTGATCAGAGCTATAAATACTAAACACTTAAATATTTTTCACTTTAAAATGTGAGGGAATTGAATCATTTGAGCCAGCTTTCCGAAATGTAAAAAATTATTTTTTGATCATTGCTTAAATGGAGAATTTATTACTACTAACACCGCTTTCTGACTTGTTAAGTAATAATCCCACGGAAGGGCCATGGTCAGCCAAAAGAAGAAACAGATTTATTTTCTCAGAATCCTGAAGATTAAAAAATATTGTCACACAACACAGTTTCAAAATAACTTTAATAATAAAAGAATATTCGAAACGAAAGATTTGCCTTTGCTTATCCACAATAATAAAAGCATTTTTATGTAAAATGATTTATTTTACACATTACTAAAATAGACGTCCGATGAAGACATATGTACAAATGTCTTAAAAACTTTAAAACACCAGATATTAGTAGTACATAACACTTTCCTAGCGCTTTCGGCTCTAATCTAAGCCATTATCATGGATTTCAATCAGCGGAGAACAAAGCTTTTATGTAGTTCAAGACTAGAACACAAAGTGACAGGAGAACCCAATATAGACATGCGCCGGTGGAAGGACCCATTGATGGTGAGAGGAAACACAAATCACGACTCTTTAGGGAGACCATACTTTCCCGTAACTCGGAGCAGTTCGTACCAAATGCTTGGTATTTGGTATGATAATACATCATTGCAACAGTTGCATGCCAGCGATAAAATTTCTAGGGACTCCAATATTACACAAGTTATAAAATCGGCAGCCCGCATAATGATTCTTGCTTTATGGAAAAAATATCTCAATATCACTTATTTGGAATAATCTGGATAGGGCAGTGGCGGGTCTATTTTTGCTAACATCTTAAATATGTTCATTGATTCTCATTTTGAACTTTCAAGTGGTCATACCTACACAATTGAATAATTTATTTGTAACCTTATCTTTGTAAGGGAGTCACATAAACACCTAAACTACTTTTCACATCAATTGGATCTATTCTTGTCTGTACTATGTTTACTAATTTAGCATCAGGTCTGGCTACTAAAATAATATTATATTTCTTTAGGATATATTTTAACTTTTCAAATAAATGAGGGATATAATCTATTGCTACAAATTTAACTTCATTTTTATTATTACTGATTTTCTCAATTTCTGTCATTTTCGTTTACTTAAACTTGTAAATCAACTTATTAATGAAACTACTGGAAAAGCCATTAGTGTTAGCAATTTATCTAATCTTGTTTAATTTATCCTGAAGGTGAAAATCAGAGCAAACTACGAAAGCATGCTTTATATAAAAGCGGTATAAGCAGCAGCTTTTAAAAAAATCATTTTTCATCAAAAATGTTTTTTTTCTTATAACACAACAAAGTTATTTGATAATTATAAATGGGGCGTCTTATTCCGCATCACAAGTGAGACATGTATCCCCGATGCAGGTGAGGTATGTATCTTTTTAATCCGAATTGGATGTAGTCAGTAGCTCTGAAAAAAAATTCGCCAGAAAGCATGTTCACTAAAACTCATACGTTAAGCACGTGTATGGAGGAAAACTGCTATCTTTTAAAATGTCAGCCATCCAAAAAATTCTAATTGCTGTATCTCAGCCATATTTTAAGAAAGAGGCAAAAAAATCGCTCCGGAATCCTTATATCAAGGCCGAACATTTAACGGAAAAACTTTTAGGATTATTAATTTTTTTTTGTATATCTTTTTGAATTTGAAATCTTCAAGTGGCTATCACAGCCCCATTCAGCCGGAATATCTCCAAATACAACTGGGAAATGCAGGCTATAGTCAAAAACATATACATAGAATTTGTTTCGATTCTATGCATAACTTCATACACTTTTCAATGATACAATAATGAAAATTGAACAAAAATCGCTATCACAGCGCCCCTACAGGCGAAATATTCCCAAATTCAAGAGGGACATGATTGCCATAGCCAAAAACCTATAAATGAAATTTGGTTCATTTCTATGCATAACTTTATAGTCTTTTCGATGATGCAATGAGTACACACACACGGACATATGGACACACGGACAGACAGATATTTTGTAAAAACGTGTTTTCGGAATCTGTGATCCCTAATCTGTCAAAAATCGGAAGTCAAAAAAAAATTTCGATTACAATACTTTCGTCTGTTACAGATAGAAGAAATTAAACATATTCCCTATTTTACATAAAATATCCAATTTTAAATAATTGTATATAAGTGGAGGAGTCACATTTATTTACAAAAATATTTTTATATTAAATTTTTATCCACATTATGAAAATTTTAGTGTATTTCTTTATGCGTATTTATCAACAATTTTTTCAATATGGTCCTATACTCTAATAATAGCTAAGTGAGTCATCACTAAGGTGAGTGCTTCAAGATATGAAGCTTGGCACTCTATTATGCACATGTAATAGAGGCAAAGATGTCAAATGTAGACACAATTCAAATTGACATGACTCAAGCCTATAAATGAAATTTGGTTCAATTCTATGCATAACTTTATAGTCATTTTCTGAAACCAATTAGCAATCAATAATTTTGAAATAGAATGTATATATTAATTAAATAAAATATAATTTCTGTAATTGGTTTATTTTTATGTTCTAAATGAAAAAAATAACTCTATATATCCTAGTCTATCTATATATATATAAAATGCAAATGAGAATTTTGTCCTTCCCTCTTCTACATTGAGTTCTACTGAATGGAGTTTGATGCAGATTGCATGTTAGATAATATTTGAAGAAAGTTTTTATTATATTACATATAATACATGTAATACTACGTTGTTTATAGAATTGTGGACGTAAGTTCTATAATAAAATGAGTCCACACTCTAAAAAAAATCCGTGAAAATACAAGAGATTTTCCGTAAAATTTCACGGAGAAGTTTCATTTTTCCAAAACAACAGTATAATTTCCGTAAATGACATTAGTTTCGTAAAGGAGATTTCAAATCCGTAAATATGCAGAAATTTTTCAGTAAATTTAATGGATTGTGTCCGTATTTCTTTCAAAACAGTACAATGCCCGTATTTCTTGTGATTAAAAATAATATGCGACTTTATTGCTTAACAAATATGCATTTAGGCTTTGATTGTATTCGTCGCATGATAAACATTTTTGTATTGTTGGTAGATCAGCCGCTGTGAAAAATATTGTACGGTGAAACAAAAATGCAATCAGAGTTAAAGATAGTATTCGTTTTTGATGATTTATTTTTGAAACTTCGTGCTTCATCACGTTATATCTTCCTTTTAAGTAGCATATTTCTTCTATTTTGTTCAAAGCATGAAGTTTTTGGAATAGAAACATGATATTGTTTGTTGATTTTTCGATTACCCTAATAAACTCAAAGTCATGTCTGAAGTAACCTATTAAACATAAATATGTAAATTTGGATTATCAGAAGTATTGTCTATTATAAAATGTGATAAAAAGTTGGTTAATTGTATATGTTTTTAATGATCATGGGTGAATGGGTTTGTTTAATTGATACATTAATTCTTTGTTAAAACGTAAGTGAACAAAGTGACGGATAACTGCTAGTATACATGTATATTCTAGAGGAAAAGAGAGAATGTGTTTTCAGTTAATTTGGTGACAACCAAAAAGTGAAGGCGGTACACGTCAATACAAATATAATTTTTGTTCATGGGTTTAACAATAATGAAGGTATTGTAGAGAAGTTTTCAACAGATTTACCTTATTTTTTTCTAAAATGTGCTATCATCATAACATGTAGTGCCTGCCGACATCATTTTGGTACAAAATACATAAAGCTGAACGCTCTATATTACAAAATATTGTTGGCATGCTAACAAATTCATGGTGTACTTCTATCATATCTCGTAGCATCATCGTATTATATACAAAACAAGACAAATCCAATGAAAATTCTGTTGTATTATCATTTCTCTAAAAGTTATGAAAATCCGGAATTGCATTTAGTCAGTAACATTGCATTTTTGATTGAATAGGTTGATTGTAACCCTGATTTAATATAGAAAAACTGTCTATCTTAACGTATATTATAACAAAGTGAACTTTTATTGAGATAAACACACTTAAAGAATCTGAACAATAGCTAATTTAAAAATACTTGAGAAAATTTAATATCTTAACTTTCGTATAATATTTTTGCATTTTTAAGCAATATATACTAGGACAATGCAATATTTAATAGAACCATATTAAACATTTAAGAACCATGTAAAATATCTGTCTACGAAATAGTGAGTTTCTATCAAATATGGGCTATTCTATAAAATAATTATGTTTATAAAGCAGTAAATTGCATTCATAAATATAGATAAATATTTCGTTTTGCAAATAGAGTGACACACTACGATTGGCATATGAGAGAGATTGAATCAACATAAACAAAATACTGGTGATTTTTCTTGATATTGAAAGTAAGAGACGGGTTTATACAAACTTTTAAGTGATAAGTTATGAAATATATTACACTTCAGTGAAATATAAAAATATAGTTATGCTTCTGAAACTGGAAAAATTTAAATTCGTCTAAGAGCTAATTATCCGGAAAAGATAATTATAAAGATAATTTGAACAAAAGAATTGCTGCAATGAGATATATAAATAATGTTGAAATATATAAATAATATTAGCTGCAATGAAAAAGTAATAAAATTTTGTGTTATTCACATCATGGAAAATACATTTAAATCATTTAAGTAATATCCGCTTAGGACGTTTAGACAGTTTTGTTCTTGAAGTCAAAAGGGCTTTACGAAACTTTCAAAATCTTTTCGATTATAAACTGCTGCTCAATCTCCCCCCTCCCAGAAAAACTTCCCAAAAAATATCGATTTTTAACAGTACAATGTGAAAACGATAGCTTCAATGACAGAACACTTGAAAACTTTTAAGAAATTTTCAGATTCTCAATATTGTTTTAGAAACACTGACAAACGTGAAAAAACGAACAAAGAGATAAAAAATGTGTAAAGTCTAAACAAAGAAATAATAACAGATGAAAGCACTAAGTAAACTGAAAGAAAATATTTTGAAAAACTATTAAAGTTCTATCGAATATTTCAAGAACTAAAAAATTTCATTTTTTTCAAAATGCATTTTTTTTTTACAAAAAGATGTCCTTTAAGGTAGGCTCACATTTTGAAGGAAAAAATTACATAGGTTTGTTTATCTGTCGCCACCCAAAATTTTCGTTTATTAACGGAATTAAAACAATATTACTCAATGACAAAATAAAGATATATTCCAATAGGCAAAAACAGAACAAGAAGAAAATTTGATCAAACACGATGGTAAATATGACTATATGCCTTAATGAATAGGTGTCAAGGTTTACAGATTTTGAATTCCACTATGTTCAAATAGCAATCGTCGTGTTATTTAATCGTAAAATTCTACGATTTAATAGGGCAATAATTACTATTCGAAAATAGTGGAACACATAATCGTTACTTTTTGGCACTTATGCACTTAATGTCAATTTTTAACCGTTACTCTCGCTGTTGTGTTTTGAAAACCATTGGATAATAAAGTTTAATTATTCATGTTAGAAATTTACATCGTTCAAAAATAATGTCACGTATTTACATTATAAGTGTATTTTATTATATTGTACTACATGGTAATTGTATTTGACTTAAAATGTATCTAAATAAATCTAAATGTTTCGAAAATATTAATTTATTTTCTAAAAAAATTAGAACGGCATAGTGTACAAACTACACCACATGGAATATTTTGCTATGGGAATTTGCCCGAGTATTTAAGAGATAACATGCTAACATCGTAAAATTTTATGTCTATTTGCATATTACCTAAAAAAATGATCAATATCGTTTTTGTATCTTTTGCTACTAAATCACATTCACTGCAAATACAATATAAGTCCAATGAATTATTTGACGTTTTTTTCGTCTTTAATACTTATACAATAAATTACTTATAACAGACATACAGACAGGGTGATTATAGATATCATTCCCGATGTATAAGCCCTTATCGACCGTGCCATTGAAGAAAAGCGTAAGTCCTTTGGGATGTGGATATTTTATGAGGTAAAGAACAACTATCGAGTTCTCTTATGTACGGATAAGATGACAAGAAAATTAAATTTTTAAATGGCAACATCCAATCTTTTTTCAACGCAAATTGATCTTCACGGTAATAAAACATAAATAGTGTTCAAAAACTAATTTTTGTTGCAGAAATGACTACATGAAACAAACGCAAAAAAAAAAAAAAAAAAAAAAAAAAAAAAAAACAGTGAGAAGAACAAATGTTTTCTCAAGCGACAAAATACCAAATCGTTTTATTCTGATAACAAACTATTTAAATGTTTGCGTTCACTGTCGGTGACACATCACATACAGAAACTATGATCAGCAATAAATGATTCATGGCATGAATAGTATGCAGAAACCCACATTTGATGATGTTTTTAATGCCAGACTTGCATGTAACGCATATACCTGGAAGTTTAATACTAGAACCGCGGGAACTTTTACTAAAGTTTTATGAAAATATTTTACGCCAGAATTTTTATTCAAAGCTATTTATCTTATTTATTTAATTTTTGTGCGGTATAATGGTTTAACTTATTTTATAAAAACATTTCTGGTTTGAATTGATTACTATTCATTTGGCACGGGTCAAAATGACGCCTCATCACTGTTCTGGTGTTAAATACCATAAGAGACAAAAACATATTGAGGAGTATACGCGTGAAAACGGAAACGCGAAATGGCGGTAAGTGACAATGTCACCGATTTGGTCTTGCGGAACACGAAATGATCTTCTTTGCGTTTGTTTTATAGCCATTTCTACAGCAAAAAATATTTTTTTCGCTATTTATGATTTTAGAACGTGAATATCGGTTTGCGATGAAAAAAAATCTGTTGTCGCAATTTGAAATTTTCGAAATTTCGTCATTGCAACCATAAGTGTGAAATGTCCATTGTTTTTCTTCACCTCATTTTCGATCCCATGCCATCAATTGATCTTATGCAAATGTCATCCCGTTTCCTCGGACGTTACGGCTGCTAGAGGCTCATATATCGGCAGTTGTTTCTTATAATAACCCTATAGTTATAGGTTTAAGAAATATAGGGAACACAGAAAAGTTCTAGAAATATCTAGCATTTGTATATAGTAGGATTTTTATTAATTCCTGAAAAATCTTAAATCTTTGACTTATGTAGTTTTTGAAACCACGGATTAATTTTTTTTTCAAATAATTATTGACCATAGCATATCAGAGAAAATTTTTAAATGGACATCTAATTAAAACTACAAAAAACTTTTCTATATGTTCTGACAAGACAGAGAATTCTATTCAGATTATCCCTTTTATTTACGAAAGTTAAAAACATTTTCATAAACAAAATGCTTATAATCATGCGTGAATCAATATAAATCAAATGATTTCTTTATTATTTGCATTAAAAATGGTAAATACCGTACATAATAAATTCAGTTCTAAATAATACCATTTATAATATAAACAAAAACAAAAAATCATGTGTCAAACAGAGATTATGAAACACTTTCCAACACATCCAGAAAACCGTAACGAAACTTCACCGGTAAATAAGGTGAAAAAATATATGTAAATAAAAAATATAGGAAACATATAACACATTTAAAATTCCAGTTTTAGCAATTACCTTCCATATTCAAAAAAGTAATCGAATTATTTTGTGCAGCCCTGTATATGATCTATAGATTTGAATATATACTGCATAGCACGATAAAATTTAATTAATTTAGAAATTTCACAGTTAGAAATTTCCGCCAATCGATGGAAAGACACTCGAAATATTTTGTACAACCTTGTATAATATCTAAAGACTTTTCTACACACACCATATTAAGCTAAAATTTAATTTAGGTAAAAAACGCATAAGGCAACTTAAAACAAACTTCCAGCAATTACCAACCATAAACGACAATGTTCTTTGTTTTTTGCATAGCCTATTATATGAATATATTTATTTTCCACAATTTTTTATAAGTCTACTAACTATACTTCAGCAGGGAAATGCATACCTCAATTAAAAACTACCCTAAAAAATTCACTCTCATAGTCTGTAATACTTACGAATTCCCTTGTGTAGCCCTGTATACGATCAACCGAATTTATACACACGAAGTACTATGCAAAAATTTAGTTATACTTAAAAACGCAAACCAATGTTGAAAACGCACTTATCACACATATGCTGTAATTATTGCAAGTATACCGTAAACGATATCTTTTGTATGTCCCTGTAAATGAAAGATAAACGCAATGTGCACCACACTTTTAAGTGAGCAATTTATAGAAAAACCTCAGCATATAAATTTCATTATGTTCGATTTAGTGAAACATCATTAAATTACACTGCAAAGGATTTTTCCCCGTAGAACAATGTGCAAAAGATTTTTTTGTGTGTGTGATCCTGTTTAAATGAATAATAAATGCTTTGCACCCGATATTCTTCAAAAAGCATGCTTCGTAATTCTATATCAATTTCATTATGTTTCAAATGGCGTAGCGCCATCAAAATGCACTTGAAACGATTTTTTCTCATTGACTGTACACTGTTAAAAATTTGCAGCAAACTGTGCAGTCATTTGACCGTTTTTGTAGAAAACGGTTACATAACCGTAATTTAACTATATTTTGACTGCATTATTGCTCATTTTATGGTCATAATATAGTTACATTACGGTTATGTAACAGTTTTCTACAAAAACGGTTAAATGACTGGACAGTTTGCTGCAAATTTTTAACAGTGTAATGTAACGGAATACTTTTGACTGTCACTGCAAAAAAATTATAAGTTCTACACACTTCATTTTAAATAGGGATAATGCTATAGTAAACGACAATAACATACAAAAAATTGAGGACAATCCGAGTATATTTACGCGATTTAGAGCAATGACGGACTGTCAGACGGCAGGACGGCAGACGACCAGACGGTCAGACGGCCAGACGGCCAGACAAACGGAAGTCATAAACACTTTTGAATTAGGTTGGAAAGTTCTAAAAAGTAAAGTTTTATTTCGTATAAAGTTTATAATTGTATGTGCTTTACTTTATCACAAGGGCCATCTAAATATAAAGAACTATACCATTTTCATTTTTCAAATGATAATACCCACATTTGGCACATTATTTGACATGCGTGGATCAAAACAGCTCGTAAACGTATATATTTTATGTATTATTTTTAAATTTTTCTTACAGTTTATAGGGATTTGTTAGGGTTTGTTGAGGGGATGCTATTGTTGAATCAACATAATAAACTCAAATTTATATTTTTCCAAAAAAAAAAAAAATCCGATTTAATTTTTTCTTAAAACATTGGATAGATAGAAAATTAATATAAACGTTTTTTTATTAAAAAGATAATTTAAATTATAAAAATTATTAATAAATTCAAATTTAACATTACTATGAATTATGATCAACATATATATATATATATATATATATATATATATATTACGTAACAAAAATGAACATTGTCAAAAAAATGACTTCGTGAATTTAGAGATGATTCATATCATAAGTTTTCAAGATGTAGAGGAATATTATTTTTCAACAGTCTAAGGGGCCGGCTCTTGTTATCATTTGCAGCCACAGAAATTAAAATCTTAGTAACTAGAGTAAATTTAATGTAACCGGAGTTATTATATTAAATATATTTTCGTACAAAGTTGTTTTTTTATATTCCGTTTCTTCAAAAACAATTTCAAATAACTTATTGAATCATATTTACATTTTCGCCTGTAAGATCTTAGTTTTATTTTTCTAATTCTATGGATACATTCCTAAGTTTTTATATCATAAATTTGGAAAGGTTTAAGAAAAATGCTTGAAGTGTATAACTTCTCCAATATTTCTCATGTAAAGGACGCAGACAAAGTAGCAAAAGCAGGTGTTACTATTTAAAAAATGAACCTTCGTACGATTTCTTTTAGGTAGAAAATCCCTATTACAAACTAAACCACATAAAATTGTAATTAAATGTGTACTATTTACAACAGTGAACTTCATTTATTCTATCAATACTCAGAATTATAGGCTCCGTTCCGATATTTTAATCTACTATGCATAGTAGTACATACATAAACGGTACGCCTCTGTGTGTATCTATAAATTTCCCTGCTGTCTTTGTCAAATATCTACACTGTTAAAAACTTGCAGCAAACTGTCCAGTCATTTGACCGTTTGTTTAGAAAACGGTTACATAACCGTAATTTAGCCATATTCTGATCATAAAATGAGCAATAATACGGTCAGAATATAGTTAAATTACGGTTATGTAACCGTTTTCTACAAAACCGGTCACATAAACGTAATTTAGCCATATTCTGACCATAAAATGAGCAATAATACGTTCAGGATATAGTTAAATTACGGTTACGCAACCGTTTTCTACAAAAACGGTCAAATGACTGCACAGTTTGCTGCAAATTTTTAACAGTGTATCAATCTAAACTACTATTCATTCATATCCATAAAAATCTATATTCTTTAAAATTGTGTTTAGAAATGAAATCTTCTTAGATTAATACATCTTTTAATCTGTTTTGCTGCGTGTTTTTATTTAAACTTTCCATGTTTTTTTTTAATAACATAATTTTTGTTGAAGTGCTTTTGAAAAATTAATTATAATTTATATATCAGAAAATATGTATTACATATACTTATATTTTTTAAAAATATCTACCAATGTTTTTGTTTAAATAATAAATTACATTACTTTGTAATTTGAATCGTAATTTAAAAGAATATTTATTTATATACAATAATTATATCTATACAAATTTAAGTTAGATAAAACATTTTACTTGAAACATTTTTCGCTGACAATTTTCATTTAGAAATCATCTTTCAAATACTTGTGAAATTGCTACTTGCATTCATGAAAAGCCTAAATTCCCAAAACAATTTCAAATTTGATGGTTACGTAAAAAGGAAATCAATACTTGAGAAGAAACTGTTTATTAAAGAATCACAAACTCTGACCCTTTCAATTTGAGATCAGGCATACTGATATAAAATTCCCGTTTTCACTTTATATATTATCAGATTTAAATACAGATCACGTTTTTTGAACTTAGACGTTTATGATACAAACTGCAGTACGTCAAAGCAAATTTAAAATGTCAATACATTTCAAAATGTAGTGAAGCTCATAAGTATTCTGTAGCATGTTTGTTAAAAACAAACGGAATTCTCAAACGGAAAAATTTATGCAAAACACGAAGTAGGAATGTGAAGATTTATGGTAAATGTAACCTTTAAAGTTAAACAATTGAAGTGATGCTGAAATTTCGTTGTATTTTTCACATTAAAAGTTATTTCTCGTTTATAAATTTATGACACTGACACCGAAAACGTGATTTGAATCTTTGGGAAATAAGATTGGATATTTAAATTTTACATGAATAATGCACAATGTATATATGGACTATTGAATCATATGAATAAATAACTTTTTTAGTTTATTTGTGAATTCATGTGGAATGAATATAAACACTTTAAGCGTAAACTAAAGCATAATGAAGAGCTTATTTTCCAAAATAAAAACGTAATTTATAATGATCTATAAGGCCAAAATGTCAACGGAAACTTTCTATTTTAGACGTTTAGTCGAATATCTAGAGAAATACTTTACGAATTTATCTCGAACTTCAGAAATGTAAAGTAAATGATTGACCTGATGCTTTCCAGAGAGGGTTTAGTCACGAAGAAAACTGGGGACCAACAACAAATTGAAATACACACTTTAATCTACTGAACATAGTGGTATGGCCCTGTATGTGTAGATAAATTCCCCTGCTATCTTTGTCAAATATCTATTTTCATATTCATAAAAATGTAAATGCTTTAAAATTGTATTTAGTAATAAAATATCTTTTAATACGTTTTGCTGCATGTTTTTATATAAACTTTCCCAGCAATTATTTTAATAACATAATTTTATTGAAGTGCTTTTGAAAAATTAATTATATTTTATAAATAAAATGTAATTTATGTATCAGCAAAATTATAGTATATATTCTTGTTTTTGTTTTAAAATATCCACCAGTGTTTTGGTATAAATAATAAATTATATTAGTTTGTAATTTTAATCATAATTTTAAAATAATATTTATTTATATACAATAATTATATCTATACAAATTTAAGTTAGATAAAACATTTTACTTGAACCATTTTTCGCTGACAATTTTCGTTTAAAAATCATCTTTCAAATATTTATCAAATTGTTACTCATATTCATGAAAAACCTAAATTCCCAAAACATTTTCAAGTTTATGGTTACATAAAAAGGAAATCAATATTTGAGAAGAAACTGTTTATTAAAGAATGACAAACTCTGACCCTTTCAATTTAAGATACGGCATACTGATATAAACTGCTCGTTTTCACTTTATATATTATCAGATTTAAATACAGATCACGTTTTTTGAACTTAGACGTTTATGATGCAAACTGCAGTACGTCAAAGCGAATTTAAAATGTCAATACATTTCAAAATGTAGTGAAGCTCATAAGTATTCTGTAGCATGTTTGTTAAAAACAAACGGAATTCTCAACCGGCAAAATTTATGCAAAACACGAAGTAGGAGTGTAAAGATTTATGGTAAATGTAACCTTTAAAGTTAAACAATTGAAGTGATGCTGAAATTTCGTTGTACTTTTCACATTAAAAAGTATTTCTCGTTTATACATTTATGATACTGACACCGAAATTGTGATTTGAATCTTTGGAAGAAAAGATTGTATATTTAAATTTTATAAGAATAATGCACAATGAATATATGGACTACTGAATCATATGAATAAATAATTTTTTTTAGTTTATTTGTGAATTCCTGTGGAATGAAATTTTATTTATAAACACTTTAAGCGTAAACTAAAGCATAATGAAGAGCTTATTGCCCAAAATAAAAACGTAATTTATAATGATCTATAGGGCCAAAATGTCACCGGACACTTTCAATTTTAATCGCTTAGTCGAATATCTAGAGAAATACTTTACAAATTTATCTCGAACTTCAGAAATGTAAAGAATATGATTGATCGCATGTTTACCAGTGAAGGTTTAGTCACGAGGGCAATAAGGGACCAACAACAAGGTGAATTAAACAAATTACGGTCGCCCTGTAAAATAAAATGCTCGAAATGATCTAAAGCTCTGTCAGATGACTATGAGGGCTTTCCACAATATTTGCGTTCATATGTGGAATAATCAAGCGTATGTTCATGTTCATGGAGACAGAAAGGTTTCTTAAGTCTTTTAAAACGGGCTCTTGTAAAAACCCATGTTGAAACGCGACAACTTCTGTCACGGCATCTGTACAAAGGTAAAAAAGAAACAACAAATTTCTCCGTGTTTTTGTTTAAAGCATGCCTATTTTTCAACCAAATTTAGGCGTTTTGATGAATATCTAGAGAAATACAGGGTAAGTCAAAATTATTGCCTTGATTACAAATGACAATAACTTCCATAATCACATAATAAGATCACTAATTATAATTATATAGATAAAATGCTTAAGTGATACAAAGAGAAACACAAAAAGCTTATAAAAACCTTTTAATGATCGACATATGGTTCAGCGCTCATAAGATATATAACGATATATAACGATAAACAAAAATATTCTTGCAAATTTTTGAAAATAAACTTGAAAACGTAAATCACGAGATCATATATGTAAAAAAAATAATTAGAAGAAATGCAGGTGCTTGAAATAGTCAACTGTAAACGTGAAAATTAATATTTCCTTACTGCTCGTGATTTACGCTTTCAAGTTTATTTTCAAAAATTTGCGAGAATATTTTTGTTTATCGTTATGTATCTTGGAAATGGCGCCATATATGAGCGCTGAAACATAAGTAGAATGAAAAGGGGGGTTCAACGGTCACAGGCGCAGCTGCACATCCGTTGTGCAGCGGACTCCTACGTCATAGTATCTTTACAAGGTTCTGATTTTCTGATCTCTTTATAGCACTAGTTTTTTTCCAATGCTATGTTTGATATTATCCTGGCAAAGCAGATTTATTTATCTCTCTCTATATATACGTGTACGTCTGGTATCATCCCGTCAAAGCTGATTTATTTATCTCTCTCTATATACATGTCTGATATTAACCTAACAAAGCGGATTTATTTATCTCTCTCTATGTATGTATGTACATGAGTAAATATATATATGTTATATAAAAAATTTATTTCCTTCGTATCCTTCCATTTTATTCGCATTAATCTTTTAAATTAATCTAACTTCTGACATAGTCAGCATTTTCTTAATTCTTAAAAATATTTATTCCTATTTAATGTCCTTTTAAAAGTAAATATCCGTATATTAATAATTATCTTATTCCAAATCTTAATCTAAAATTTTAAGTTCATTCGTAGCTTTTATCAGCTCCCCAATCTATAAAATTCCGAGACGCTTTCTCATTTCGAATGTTTTTTAAAAAAGCCATTTTCTTTTTATTATTATTATTATTGCTCTGATTTTTTCGCGCGCTTGGGATTTTCACTTCAAAATTGATCCGCGACCCGCGTCGGTACTCTTTCGTGTCTTAGCTTCTCCCTCGCACCTCATTCGCTGGGCTGGAGCTAGCCTATACTCATTGGTTTGTGCGCACGTGACGTAGTTTTCTGTATGTCTCCGCTGAAAGAACAAAACCAGCTCGCATCCGTCGGAGTGCTAGATTTTTGACGTATCTGAAAGTGTAAACAAATATGTATCTGGTGTTTTACTACCGTAGAATATCCATTTCAGCCAAAAAACATCTTTTAATCAATGGAGTGAACCATCGTGAAAGCCGAGGGCTATAAAGTTTATACCTGTGAGAATTATCTCTGCATCGCTGGTCTTCTAAATAAACTATTTGTCTGGAAATTGGCTGGATTTACTGGAGAAACTTTAGTGGACTCATTTCATTGCCTCACTACTTCGCCATGATCGTGAATATCGACTGCAGTATGTTAGTTCTTTAACAGACTACCCTTTTCTCATGGAATATTATTTCTCGTAATGTCTCATCTTAGTCAAAATGCCACATATATATCATTCATAAACTGGAAAAAAATATTAAAAACATTTTAAAAAAAAATGCATTAAAAAAAAAAAAAAAAAAAAACTTTAGAAAATTACATATTAAAAAAAAAACTTTAGAAAATTACAAAGTAGTAAAAAAAAAACTTTAGAAAATTACAAAGTAGTAAAAAAAAAGTTTAAAAACTTTATATGGTGATAAAAATACAGATGTTTGTATATGTGGGTGATTGTACGTATGAATAGGATAGGTTTCAATGAAGTTCACATACATAGCATTCTACGAGAAATGTTTGTGTAGAAGATTTTAATAAGTACACATATTTAAAATTAACATTTTTTATTAAAACAAAAAATTCAGGAAGTTTTATTTACAGTAAAGTATTTACATCTCGATTTTGCATTAACAATACAAATCAGCATTTTCTTCCTTATTACAAGCGTGATTAATGTCATAATGTCCATATGCCAAGCTGCTTATCCCATCATCCATCAAGTAACGCTTGTCGCACAAAGGGACTTAAGCTAATTTTATTTTGAGTTAATGTATATAGGCGATGGCCATCTTGGGCGATCCTTATCTGTTTCTCCATACTTGTTTTTTGTTGCTGTAGGCTCTCCAAGTAGTCTTCATGTTTGATTTTCTGTCGAACAATCTGCGTAGACACGCCTTTCGCACGCTTCTTCTCGTCTTTAACAGATTTTAGAGTGTACATTTTTGACCTCAAACGCTACTTTTTTCATGATTTTCACGGTAGTTATATCTTAAGAGCTAATGCACAGAATTTCATCAACCTTAATATTCTGTTAGACCTTGACATAAGTAGATGCTGATTAAGTGTTGATGTAACCAGCCCAAAAGGTGGTGCTGCCGTGCTTCTTTTTTTCATGATTTTCACGATAGCGATATCTCAAGAACTAATGCACAGAATTTTATCAAACTTCCAATTCAATTAGACGTTGACATAAATTGTTGTTGATTAGGTTTTGGTGTAAATTTCCCAACAGGTGGCGCTGCTATGCTGCATTTTTCATTATTTATGTGATTTTAGCGATAGTCATATCTCAAGAACTAATGCACGGAATTTAAAAATAAACTTTAGATTGAGTTAGACCTTTATTGCCGAAACGTCAGTGAAGGCTTACTGTTGAGACCCGAAAAGTTTTTGTTTTCTGTCTGTTTATTTGTTTGTCTGTCTGTCTGTCTGTCTGTCTGTTCCGCGATAACTGCCGCAAAAAGGGTCCGATTAGGGTAATTTTTGGTGGATATGTTGACGAGGTACCCGGAATTAGCTGTATAGTTTTTGGTTAAATTTGGTTCATTCGTTCGACAAATATAGAATATTTTTTTAAGTCATAATGCTTTTCAATGGGAAGTCAGACGATTTTTTAATTTTAACATTCCGCGAAAAGAAAATCACGCATTGGGATAATTGTAAATGCTAAATTATGGATATTAAATTTACGAAATGGATATCTTAATTTAATTTGATAGCTTTGAAAATTTCCCAATATATTTATTAGAATTTCTAAATTAAATGTATAAATTATTGGGAAATTTAAGCATTAATTTGAAAGATATGAAAATTTTAATTTCTCATTTTTTACAAAAATTTCCAATGAATTTTCTTTTTCTCTTTCATTAAATGGTTGCTAAGCAACTCTATTTCAAAGAATATCAACAAAGGAAAATTCAAGTGAGTTATTTTGAGGTGAAATGTTATTAACAAAATAGCTAATTTTCGGGTGATTTAATTTTTTAATATGCTTTTTCTAATGAAATAGATGAGAATTTATTTTAACTACTAAAGAAATATGACCAAATCGGCTTTCCAAACGAAAAATATAAAAACGTTGAATGTAAAAATGGAATATAAGTCTCATAAGAGAAATTTACATTTGTATAAGCATATTTAATACACGGAATTTTATTCAATTTCAGCAACATATGATTTTTAGTGGTTGAAAAATAAGTATTATTTTAAGGATAGGATAAAACCTCCTGTATAAAGAGATGGTTAATTTAATGAAATTAAAATAGTAAATGCACTCAGACATATACTCGATTAATGAAAGCGCAAAATTACTGGTAATTGATAATATAAAATTAAAGTGACAACGAGGGGTTCAGGGGGTCTCCGCCCCCCTGAAGATATGTAATCTTATTCTGAAAAAAAAAACAGTAATAAGTAGTTTATCTTATCATTTATCCGACATAAAATTGTGTTTAATGTGATACTTCTAAAATTTTTGGACCTTTCAATAAATCTTATATTCTTATACATGTATAAATAACGTTAAAAAATTATTTTAGGCTATCAAATATTATGCAGATTATATTAAAAATTAGTGAAATTAATGAACAATGATTTGTAGAGCTGACGTTGAGGCCTCTGATCTGTAGGTTTACTAGTATTCTAGGCACATCCGACTAGTTTGCATTAACACCAAATTGATTTTTGTGTTTTTTTTATCTTAAATTGGCAGTTCATTTAAAATGACTAAATTAAACTTTTTTAAGTGGCATTTGTTTCTTTTATATGTTACTTACCTTTTTTAATTAATTTAAATAAAATAGGTTTTGAACTAAAACCCGTTCCAGACAGGTTCCAGTTCTTTACAAAAAATTTTCAAATAGATACATTAAAATTCCATTTATATCCAAATATGTAGTTCAAAATTCTAAAAACTACAACATGCTATTGTTAATTTTCAAATGTTTATAAGCAATTGGAAATTGAATAAAAAATTACTTTATTCGATTAAAAATTCTTGAAATACGGTGTGTCCAAATTAAACTACACATTTTCGAGAAGGCTAGAGCAAAAACGATCATGAAAAAGGTCCATGATTTTTTTTTTAATTCCATCAGTGTATGGCACTATTTAGAGTACGAGAAGGTAATTTCCATATTTCAAAGACTTGGTCTACCGTGATCCCATAATATAATTTTAGGATCTTAATGACAACGTAGAGCACCAGGTGTGTAACATTCCATCTCATGTTCTGCAATCAGCCACTGAATGTAATGATGATACTAGATAATGGTGGCCATCATATTGAATAGGTTTTGTTTTCATTAGATGAATAATTTGTGCAGTTTGTGTTATATATTCTCCATAAAAATAGTATATGTTCTCTGCAGTACGTTTCAGAAAAGATGGACAAAACTTTAAGAGGTGATAGTACACATCCAAACAAACAGCTTTCACCAAAGAATACATGATCGGTAATGACACGCAAAGGTGCTGGCACATTTGGAAACTTGATTCATGCAAACGTTAAAGCTCCATTTCTATTGCGACGTTGCGAGTTACAGGGAGAAAAACGACACTAATAGCATGCAAATATGATATGGGGAAGAAGAAGAACGCGTGTTCAAAATTTCGCCTCGATTAATATATAAAAGCTGCTGATCCGAGCATGCAACTGCCAATCGTGGTAGGAACATATCGGAAGATGTTGCCCTTCACTAATAGAGAAAAAGCTTATATTCATTTTATCTACGTAACTGCAAATGGAAATGACTCAGAGGTTCAACGATTGTACAGAGAGTGACTTGCGTTTGTCACTTAATCGTTTTTGTGTGTTTTTACCACGTATAACTACATCACCTTCGGCGCCCTCTATCACTTTTGCGTTTTAATTCCGACCATACATTCTTTGATAAAAGTTGTTTGTTTGGATGCATACTATCACCTCTTAAAGTTTTGCCCTTTTTTATGAAACACTCTGTATTTTTTGTGGAACTTACATTTTTTGTTTCAGAAAAAATTCCATCACCTGTTTACGACACTTCCCAAACTTCATGACTTTCTAATAAGGAGTGTTTGCTCTAATCCTCTCGTAAATCTGCGTTTTAATTTGAGACACCCTATAATAGTACCAATTCATATTTTTAAATAGTCAAATATTTAACCATTTTTATGTTTACATAAACCAAATTAATACCTGCTGCTTTATTGAATATTTCTTACAGATAAATGTAGTCAAAAAATGAATTTACTTTCCTAGGTATAATTTAGGAGAATTAATAAAGGTGGAAAGATATTTGCAAAAGGAATAGAGACCTTAAATAATGAAATATAAGATATATTACCAGCTTACAGTTAATATAAACTTTAAGGAAATAATGTCCCTAACTTATGAGAGCAACATGAAATGAAATGCCTGCTCTTTTAAAATGCAGTAAAGAGGAAGCATCTATTAAGATTTCAGTCTTCAGAAAGTTTTTAACTATTACACATCTTCTATTGCTGATTTTTGGAGCTATCTTTCTTGCAATAAAAATGTATGTCATCTGCTTAAAATATTCCCTGAATTTCATGACTTTCTAATGAATAGAGCTTGTTCTAATCTCCTTGTAATTGTGTAGTTTAATTTCAGACACCTTGTAATATTACGAATTGACATTTTTAAGTATTCAAACAATTTCCCAGTTTGATATTAGCATAAACAAATTAATATATGCTGCTCTATTAGATATTTCTTACAGTTAAATATATTCAAAAAATAAATTTATCTTCCTAGGTATATTTTAAGATTTTTTTAATAAAGCTAGAATGATACATGCATAAGAAACCAGGAATCTGAATAATGAAAATTTAAGATCAACTACTAGCTTACAGTGAATATAAACCGTTAAGGAACTAATGTTCCCAAACTAGGAGAGCAACATTGAATGAAATACCCGACTCATAAAAATCCAATAAAGGGGACTAATCTATTCAGAAAGGCTTCAGAATCGCATTCAGCGAGTGAATTACACGCCCTCTATTGGTGGTTTTTGGAATTATCTTTTTCGGCAAAAAAAAAAAATAATAATCTGATCATCTCCTCAAGTTACTCCGTAAATTTCATAACTTTCTAAAAAATATTTTTTTCTGTAGTCCTCTCGTAAACGTGCAGTTTGATTTGAGCCATCCTATAATACAAAGAATAAATATTTGTAAATATTCAAACAATTAACCATACTGATGTTAACATAAACCAAATTAATATATGTTACGCTCTAAGTTTTTTCTTACTGTTAAATATATTCAGAAAATAAATTTATCTTCCTAGGTATATTTTAAGAGATTTAATAAAGCTAGAATGATACATGCATAAGAAATCGGGGCTCTGAATAATGAAAATTTAAGATCAACTACCAGCTGGCAGTGAATATAAATGTTAAGGGACTGAATTTCATTAAACTATGAGAGCAGCGTTAAATGAAATACCCGACTCTTTCAAATACAATAAAGAGGAAGCATCTATTCAGATTTTGGCCTTCAGAAAGTTTTAATAAAACAGAAAGAAAAATAAATCAATAACGTCGTTTATTTTCGCACTGACAAGGCTCTACATGTACAATTTTTTATGAGAAACTTACCGAAAAAATAACATAACTTATGTTCTTTAGAATGTAATTTCGCATTAAAGAAAGAGAAAGTGTAATTTTAAAGTTACCCACTGAGCGAAATTTAAATAATCGTGTTTATAAAATCTGTTGTAATAGTCTGCAGTCTCATTTTCCCGTTTTTCAAGCTGTAATAACATTTTTAAAAATTGAAATACTTGAAGTTTTGATGTGCAACATTTTTTAATTTTTTATTAATATATGAAATCATCCTTTATGAATTTTCATAGTGTTCGTAACAGAAAAACAAGTGGATAAGTGTGATCGAAGATCGCACAAAGTGTTTCATTTAATATTCCTTTCAAAACACTTTATTCTTTCTTTAATAAATCCAAATAAATTTGATTTTCCAGAAAAAAAGGTCATGTTTTTTATAAAGTAAAAATTTACCGGTCTATTTTTCTCATTTTTTCGAAAATCTGAACCGGTCCGATTGCGGGTGACGCCCGCTATTATACTCTGTCCTAATAATATATGTCATGTGGACTTAAAGCGATATTAAAAAAAATCAATTTCAAAATTAAACATGTTGTATAGATACCTTCAAAATGGTAAAGTATGCCAATATTTCCATAATCGGGTTTTATATCATGATTCAATACGCTCCTCAAACACATATGACGTTATAATCACTTGCTGACGTCCTATCCACTTGCTTTTTCTATGACTCATATTGATACTCTCTTTGTATTATTCTCAAACATTTGAAAAAGTTCGTTAAACTTCCAATATGACGTCAGATTAATTTCCTTTTTAATTCTCTAATGACCTCATATTAACCTGCTTCCTGTACTTACACATACTCATACTCGTTGTATTATTGAGAAATGTTTGAAAATATCCGTTTTATTACCAATATGACGTCATATTAAACTTTTTTTGAATTGGTGAAACTTTTTATTTCATTTTCATTTTTCACATGGAAATCTTTCAAGAGAAAATTAATTATTGTAGAAAGAATTTTACCGTGGATTTTTTATTGTTGCAACTGCTATAACGAAAAATGTTTAAATTTAATAGGAAAAGGCTGTTAGATGTTTGGATTTTTATCTCTGTATATTAAAATAATACGATTTTATCAAAATTTATAATTTTGAGCTTCACAGTAGGTATTCAGCTAAAAGTACACAAAATTTCAGGGCTGCAGGCTATATTGTTTCTGAGAACCGGCTCTGTGACGGACAGACAACGTAGCGGGACGAATAGGGTTTCGTGAGATGAACGAAACCCTAAAAAACGAGGCCTCTAAGTTATTGATTATTATTCTTACTCATGTGTATCATTTTCTGCCCATTTAAAACCTGTATATAAATGCATTAGGCATACAATATATTACAGAAACACATATTTAATATTATTCTACGAGTAGTCCTTAAATGTCTTCCATTTATAAGAAAATAAGAAAAAACTAAATTCCACGCATCAGTCATAAATTATGAAACACTGCCGAACACTAATAGAATATTATAAAGAAATTTTATTTAATCGTACAATGAAATGAGATATCTAATTAAGCAATTTAATAAAAATGCACGACAAACCATTTTTCCCAATAGACAATAATATCACGTAATTGTTTTGTGTATCTTTGTAATCGAGGTGCAAATGCCACACGCTCGATTTTAAATAGCGGACATTCTAGAGTGAAACTCATTAATTTATAAAAATTACATGTCATTACGAGTGTATTTACGCGAGTTAGAGTGCGTATAGACAAACCGAAATACTATGACGACTTTTCAACTATGTTGGAAAGCGATAAAAACTAAATGAAAGTATTTTTAACTCTGTAAAACACGGGATTAGACCCTATCAACCAATTATTATTAGTTTCCTTTTTTTCCCTTTTTTTGTATAATTTAGCTTGTATATAAGTAACTCTGCGGAAAACATTACTTTTTTAACGTAAAAATGTCAATAAAAAATCTTAAACCAAAATATATATTGAATTGAGGAAAAGGTAATTTCGCTTTTTCCAAATAGATGACTTTAAAGTCGCATATCTCTAGTAATGCTTATTCGATGAAGCCATACTATAGACCGTTTGAAAGGTAACAGTCCATAGCACATTCTAGATATAAAAGTAGCTTAATCTGTTCAATCACTGAAAAGTTATTGAGCTTTGAAAATGAAGATTGCAGAAGGTCATTTTCGTCATATTTTGCTTTTCTATTTCCGGAAAAGAAAAAATGCAGTCCAGGCTCATCGAAAATTGTGTGTTGTTTATAGGGATAAGTGCTTAAGTCAAAGCCAGTGTCAGAATTGATTTGCTCGTTTTCGTTCCGGATATTTCAATATTAAAGATGAACCTCGCCCTGGCCGGTCAATCGTTGAAAAAGTCGATGAAAGTCTTAACAAAATACAGGTAGACCAGAGGGCCCGTGCGAAGATTTCGCACTGAAATCTAATATTTTTTAGGTACTTCTCTATTATCTCATCGATCACTTTTCATAACAAAAACTTACCGCCAAACTGTAAGATTAAACGCCAAAAATGCAGTCGCATTTACTTGATGTCAGAATCATTATGCGTGTTTGTTACGTCATCTAGTAGTTTTACATTCGACATTTGCGTGTATTTTTCATTATGTTTTACTGATTTGGTAGTTATTTTATTATTTAAAATAACAATTGTGTCCTTAAATTCTTATATATATATATTTTTTTTTATTCCAATGGCAACGTTCTCCCGTTTATTTGGCGATAGTTTTTTGTTATGAAAAGTGGTCGACGGGATAATAGAGAAGTATCATTTTTTATCAATATGTAATATTTATTAGATGCAGGTTTAAACTTCTAAAGAAAAAGCGAGGATAAAAATATCTGCAAACAACATTTAGTTGTTAGTCAAGCCAGAATATCATCTAATTTATTCCATCAAAGTTAGACTGAAAACTGATCCAAGATTGCAAAAGGCACGCGCGAGAAAAAAAAATAACAATCGTATTTTGACTGCATTAGAGGATGACGTCATCCGCTTCGGGAAAAACATGGGACTTAGAAATATAAATCTAAACATTTCAATTTCAATTTCGCTTTTTAATCATAAGTATATAAAATAAACCCGTGCGGTGTTTTTTATAATAATTGCTGAGCATCATATAATGTGGTATTTTATTTTTTTGGCAACAATAATTTCAGGAAAACCTTTCATTTCATTTATGAAAAATATGCCGAATTAATTTTTAATTTTCAGAAAATTTTAATCAAAAACATGTTTTAACGAATTGTTAAGTGGGCTATGTCAGAAGCCGGTTCTAAAACCTTTCATATGGTATCTCATTCGTTGTTCTGCGTTTCATATTTTCTTAGAAAAAGGGATGTTGACAGGAGAAATAATATATAAGGATCGACATATTTCATCTCGCGACATCGCTATGGAACTAAATATCGATCAAAAAACAGTTTTGAACCATTTACATAATATTGGATACCAAAAGAAGCTAGATACTTGGTTTCCGCATGAATTAACAGCGAAAAATTTAATGTACCGAGTTTGAATTTGTGAATCGCTGCTGAAACGAAACAAAATCGAGCCAATCTTGAAACGAATGATTACGGACGATGAAAAGTGGACCACGTACGACAATAATGTGCGAAAAAGGTCATGGTCGAAGCCCGGAGAAGCTTCACAAACTGTGGCAAAGCCCGGATTGATGCCAAGAAAGGTGATGCTGAGTGTTTGGTGAGATTGGAAAGGCATTGTTTATCATGAGCTGCTCGAACCTTGCCAAACCATTAATCCGACTCTCTATTTGTCAACAACTATTGCGATTGAAGCAAGCGATAACAAAAAAACGGCCAGAATTGATCAATAGGAAAGGCGTTGTCTTCCATCACGACAACGCCAGACCTCACACATCTTTAGTGACTCGGCAAAAATTGAGAGAGCTTGGCTGGGAATTTTGACGCATCCACCGTATAGAACCGGACCTTGTCCCGTCCGACTATTATTTGTTTAGATCTCTGCAGAACTCTCTTAATGGTGTAAGGCTGGTTTCAAAAGAGTCTTGTGAAAATCGATTGGTACAGTTTTTCGCCCAGAAATCTCAGAAGTTCTACAGTGCCGGAATTATGGTTTTACCGGAAAAGTGGCAAAAGGTCATCGATCAAAACGGCACACATATCATTGATTAGTGTTGGAGATTTATATGAATATATTCTCTTTGAAAATCATGAAAAAAACGAAATTACTTTTTCCTCAACCTAATATATATATAAGATTTTATATAGACAGTCGTTTACTATTCGCATCACTTGGAGCTGAATTTGTTTTCTAAAGATATAAGAGTAATACTATTGTATTGGTGGACACATCTAAGGGGGATTCAAATACACAATGTTTGTTTCATTATATCATGCTTATATATGATATCATATAAAAATTGAAAAAACATCTTTAAAAAAATCTTTATATATACGAATTATTATTTTTTTTTTTTTTATAAATGACGTTTAACTTTAAAATCAAGAAAAAAGGATACATAAAGTTCCTCACCTTTTCTACTTTAGATAGATTGGTTCAAAATTAGAGACAAACGACAATGCCCAAATTCACGATTAAAATCTGAAAATAAAAAGGAACTAGCTAACCCCCGCACGGCGTTACCAGGGCCCGTGACAATAAATTTAAAAAAAAACATCAAGTTTTTATTATTTTGCATCTTTAACCCAATTTTGTATGAAATTATATTTTAAAATGAAAAATTCGCGAAACAATATTGATATTTAGTGACAAAAGTGCTCATTGTCTTGTTTTTTTTTTTCTTTTTTTTACCCAGGATCGTTTCATAGTTTTAAAATAAAAAGTTATTTTTGTCCGAACTCTTTGAAATCTTTTTCGGTGATAAATAAAACGTTTTTACAGCACGTGTGAAAATTTCGTGAAAAAATATTGTTATCTAGTAGTAAACGAAATGTTTCTGCTCGCTTTTTTAATTGTTTTTTTTTTCGCGTCGGCTTCTTTAAGATAGCAATAAAAAAAAATAGTTCTCATCTTCCGAACCCTCTGATATTTCAATTGGTTATAAATATAACAGTATCCAAGATTCTTTTAAAATTTGGCGAAAAAAATGCATATTTTGAAATATAGCATATAATGAAAAGATGAGTTGTTTAAAAGAAAAAAAAATTAGCTTTCAACCTCAGAGCAAAAATAAATTAGAAGGTCTATGTTTTCAATGCAATGGTACTGCTTAATATGTTTTTAATCAACCCCTTTCAGTCCCCCTAAGCTAAACAGGTGAAAGTTGGGTTAATCAATCAAGTTTTCCGTTTCTGAGGGTAGAAGCTTACAAATAAAAAACGTTGACGCATGCGCAAAGAGACGATTTTCATGTGGGTTTGACAGAATGCGCTTTTCGTTTTAAATATATAGATACCGTCTGTCTCTGAAAAAATTAATTATGTGCAAATGCATCTAGACTTTGGATAGTGTTGCTCAGCATTTTATTGAAACAGGAGATGCAAGAAATGCTTGTAACAGTAATTCAAACATAATTTTTTAAACCAAAATGTTTTTTTTTTTTTCATAAGAACATTCAATTGTTTATATAAAGACACTTTTAGATAAAATAAGTTCAGTAATGAATTGATAACATAATTATAACATTCACAAAATATAGTTGTAAAGGAGATATACAAGTAATTATTTACCCGTCGATTAAAATATAACAGCAAAAATATTTGCAAATCATCATTCTCCATAAGGCATACGTTTTTAATGTGTTATATTATGTAAAGCCTTTACAACATTAAAAAAAAAATATTCTGTCAAAAATTAATTACCATTTACCTAAAAAATAACATTTTCTGTAGATATTTGAATTATACAATATATCTAATGCCAGCGGTTCCCAAACTAATTTCTTTCGCGTATTTCTTGCTTTAGGATTTTAATTAAGGATTACCTTCTTTTCTCATAATCACGTTGCTACTTTCCCACATAATGCTTAATACTTTCTTCTATCTTTACAAAAAGAAATTATTGGACTTATGAAAATTTTCAACTTCCGGTTTTCGACGGATTTATACGTTTTAGAACGTCCTCAGCACGATTTGATTATTTTTAGAAAATGTCTGTCTGTGAGTCTGTGACTCTGTCTGTCTGTCTGTATGTATGTGACAAAAATTTTGTGGGCGCTCTATCTCAAGAACGAATGCACGAAATTTAATAAAACTTTATATACAGTTAAGCTTTGATAAAAATTGGTGTTGATTTGTTTTTGGTGCAAATCGCCTAACAGGTGGCGCTGCTATGCTACAGGTTTCACGATTTTCACTATAGCTATATCTCAAGACCTAATGCAGATAATTTTATCAAACTTCAGATTCGGTTAGACTATGACATAAATAGACGCTGATTACGTGTTTGTGTAAACAACTCAATAGGTGGCTCTGCTATGCTACTTTTATCATGATTATTACGGTAGCTATATCTCAAGAACTAATGCACAAATTTTCATCAAACTTCAAATTCAATTAGACGTTGACACAAATTGTTGTTGATTAAGTTGTGGTGTAAATTTCCCAAAAGGTGGCGCGCTGCTATGCTGCATTTTTCATTGTTTACGCAATTTTAGCGTTAGCTATATCTCAAGAACTAATGCACATAATTTGATCAAACTTAAGATTTTATTAGACCTTGACATAGGTAGATAGTGATTACGTTTTGATGTAAACAGCCCAAGAGGTGGCGCTACCGTGCTACTTTTTCCATGATTTTCACGGTAGCTATATCTCACGAACTAATGCACAGAATTTCATCAAACTTCAAATTCGATTAGACATTGTTGACAATTGTTGTTTATTAGATTTTGGTGTAAATTTCTCAACATGTGGCGCTGCTATGCTGCATTTTCCATCATTTACTTGATTTTAGCGATAGTCATATCTCAAAAACTAATACACGGAATATAATAAAACTTTAGATTCAGTTTGACCTTGATATAAATTGGTTCTGATTCGTTTTTGGTGCATGTGAAACCGATATGAGATAGAAGAAAGTTTTGGGATTGGTACATCCGACTAGTTTTTTTATTATTTTCAATCTTAACAGAACAAAACAATAAATCATTGACCAAATTCTATTGATATTCCTAACCTTTTATTGTTCATCTTACATTTAAAAAGTAATTTTACTTTTTATAAGAATAGCTTAACATCGAAATAAATCAATATGGCAATTAAAACAAGTATGTTTTAAACAATTTTTCAATAACATATGATGCAAGTTTATTACCATTTTGCATCATGATATACAAGAAGTCTAACATTAGCTTTTAATACTCTCAATGCGAATACATGAACTTTTTTCATGGAGCTGATTTTTTTAAAATCACGTTCAAGTGAAGACAGATATAATCTCAAGTCAGAAGCAGAGTCAAGTTCATTGTCATATTTGTTATTAATGTATGCATAAGACGGAAATGCTCTTTCGAGAAGTTCTATAATTGTGAAAAGCAACAAGCATATTATTGCTTTATTACTGAATTCTTGAATCTCTTGCATTTTCATGAAGATGGAGGAAAAATAAGTAATCATCCAATATTATTAGAAGTGAGATAGTGACATTGAACTATGAATGAAACACTAGCGGGCATTTTTCCTCATTTTGAGAGTAACATGTTGGATTTAAACATGAGGATAAATTTGAAGTCCAAAACTATCAATTTTCTTTATGTGTTTGCAGCTGAACAATTTCTGTGATTTACGCCATTGCCGATATCATTTTCACGTTTCCCTAACAGATCTATCATGTACACTCAGGGGTAAGCTATAGACACCACTACTTTTATGAACATAGCAGCAGCCGTTCCGAATTAAGAGGGTGGTAAAGGACTTTAGTGGGCATACTATATAATTTTTATATTTCATGTAATTTCCTTCAATTTTCAGAATCTAATTTGTATTCAATTTGCTTCATATTTCTCCTTCTGTATTGTCTTCTTCTGATGGGCTAATGCTCTTTGTATAATTGGCTGATGATTTCCTATTGACTGTTATCTTTAACCTGTCCCTTTCTCTGACTTTTCCGTTCAGTCTTGTTCCTGCTTTATGTGGTAGTACGTCTTCTTTGCGCTTGAAGAAGAATGAGAAAGTTCTTTCGAAAGACTTTGCGCATGGTGGTATTAAGAAATGTTTACCTAAAATCAAGATATTGTTTCTTACCTTCATGCTTTTGTGCCAATACTGTATAGAATCCGTCATTCGTGTCCGGCACGAATTGGCTAATACTCAATGCACTTCAACTCGAAACTCAAAATAAAAGAAATTAATCCATATTTCAATGCAATTACAGTAAAATATCATTATAACGAAATTCTTTTGACCACCAATTAAATTCGTAATACTGAAAACTTGTTCTTTTAAAATTCAAATATTCGTGGATATAAAAAGTATATTTACATGCACATTAAACAAAAATATATATTTTTACTTCACCTAAATTTAATTACTGTGAAAGTGCAAACAGGGCAATAAAAAATAAATGTAAAATTTTTAGTTAGAGAGAAGACAATCGTTAATTAAATTTCTATTTTTGAAATGTAACTATTATAAATGAATTATAATTTATCTAGCATACCTGACACTTGAAAAGAAAATAACGTTGACGTTAACCCCTAACGTAACTTTTAAATACTTTTGTTATATTGAAGTCGGTAAAAATGTTTAAAAACAAAGTTTTCAATGTTTCTGAACATTCAAAATATTGATACGGCGCATTTTCATTTTCGGATTAAAATTTTTACGCGATTTAGAGTTTGACAAAACGTCTTTTGATTGTATAACGCAATGGTCCGTATTTGGTGAATAATGACGATTAATCACGGTCGACTCCTTCCCCTATGTTCACTAACTTTGTAGTTAGAAACACACTTATATAACATCATAACAATTACACCATACATGGAAACCAATGCAAATTCCTTAGATTCTAATATTGGATATTTTGTCCAATTTCTTCCAGCATCCCGGACTTTTTACAATAAGTGGACAAAATATATAACTATGAACTTTGACTTTGCTCACTAGTAGATGCCCTGCTTTGATATTTTTGTTGTTTTGGAATGAATATTACAGCTGTACTCAAGTTATATTGGATAGAAATGAACCAAATTTTATATTTGAAGTTATTAAATAAAATATATATGTTGGCTCAATGTTATATTTAAACCCCAACAGAGGGTGCTGTTGAACTGTGTCTTTAATAATTCACTGATCAATGTAACTCCTAGTTAATTTTTTTTAAATACACTACAATTTGTAATTGCTGATTTGAAACAGTGCTATTTAAATTTATATATTAGAATAATATAGAAGAAATTTTTTCGATAGCCACATCATACTAGTTTACAATGCCTTTGATTTATGTCTGGAAAATAGAAGTATATTTAGAAGCGAAAAATTCTTCTTTTCCTGCAAATAAATTTAATTTAAATTACATTAGAATTAAAATTAGGCAAATAAATGTGCATCACAGCAATCTAGAAGCATTTTTCTTTGCATTTTCCTAGTTTTCTTATTCAAACTCCTAAGCCTTTTAGAAATAAGAGCGAATAATCATTCATCAGGTATTGATTACGAAACATTTTCCAATACTAACAGATTATTATTAAGAAAATTCATTTTTTCATATATAATGAAATAGATCATTGTCCATCTTGTAACCGACTACTATTGTACGGCCAAGTAAATGAATAAAATTCTCAATCTATAGAAATCTTGTTGTAGTGTACTTCGACGATCATTTTTAATCTAATTATGTTTGAAATATAATGACTCTATTAAAAGATTTTTCTCCATACCTCAAAATGTAATAGAATTATTTTGCGTGTAATTGAACTATAAATGCTACTTATTCTACTTATTCTATACCTGAAAACGTATATTTTAGTCCACCTCAGTGATGCACATGAATTTCACTATTAAAAAATAAATAATCAACGTAAAAATAGCTTTTACATATTAGTTTTAAAAAAAAAACTTTACATATTAGCAAACGAATCTCCTATTTTTAACAGTTAAACATACCTTTATCTTCTTTTTATCAATTGTTTCTATTCAAAATTATCCTTTTTTTACTCAATTCTATTATCATAATGATAATCATTACTCTCTTTTCGATCTTAAATCTTATCTTAATCCTGATTGACTGCTCTTTGCAAGCCAATTCTTGATTGGTTAGCTTCTAATTTCGGATTGGCTGTTGAAGTTGACAGACCAATCCATAGCTTCTTTTACCGTTTTAAATGCATTTTTTGGCTATTTTTATACTTTTTTTACATGGCTCCTTTAAGATGTGAACCACAATTATTTATAGACAGGGAGTGGAGTTGATTGCAACTGGATATCCCCTCGAAACAATAAACTGTTTACCTGTTTTACTTTGTAGACGCCTCGTTGAATTGCAGGATTTGTAAATACTTTTCTGCATTTAAATAAGGCGAAAAGTTCTATTAAAAGATTGTGGTAAACGCGTACGTACCCTGGATAACTCAAAAAAAATTTTTTATATGTTTGGTCGATTTTGCATTTGTCAATGTTCACCATCTCCTTAAAAACTGGTACATAAAACGTTTCATTTTACTGCCTATTTTCTAAGCTGTAGTGAAATGTGAAAACATTAAAATTTCAAAATACGAAAAACAAATTTAATTTCATATTGTTTATTTAAAACTTTAAAAAGTTTCTGATAATAATCTAAAAAAATATGGAAATTACAAGCTTTTAGAATATATTATACATAAAACTATTATACTGTGCAATACTACTATAATACACTAAACTATTGTATGTAACACTCTATTGTAGATCTCAATAAGGCTATAAATTAATAATAAAGTAGTAATTAAAAAGAATTTGAAAAAAACGAAAAAAAAAATCATTTCATTTTGATTATTTAAAGCTTTAAAGAATTTCTGATAGTAATATAAAAACATACAGAAATTACAAGTTTTTAGAATCATTTTTACATTAAACTGAAATACTAGGCTAAACTACGTAACACTCTATTGTAGATCTCAATAAGGGATTAAAGTATTGATAAAGTCACCAAAATAACTTTACTAATAAAGAAAATTCGAAACGAAAGATTCGCCTTTGTTTGTTTACAATATGAAAAAAAAAATTTTTTAATGATTTATTTTACCCATTACTAAAATCGCGTCTTATAAAAACATATGTACAAATGTCTTAAAAATTTTAAAACACAAGACGTTGTTATGTTCTACTAATATCTTGTGTTTTAATGTTTTTAAGATATTTGTACATATGTTTTTGTGAAACGTCTATTTTAGTAATGAGTAAAAATAAAATAAAAAATCATTTTAATTAAAAAAAAATTATTGATAAGTACTAAGATTTTATATTTCGTTCGTCAAACTTTCGGAACAGACAAAAAGAAAAAATTATTAAAAATTAAATTTAGATTTTGAACATATTCTTTTAAGTTGTGTTTGTTATTGAAATTTCATCGACACAAACAGTTTCAATTTTTGAAATCTTCCGAGAAAGAAAATACATTGCGTGGCATTTTTTAAAGGATAATCTTATTTTCACTTTATCCCTGAGGATATTGTTTAAAACTCTAGAGAATCAGAATAAATAGCCCTTTAAAGAGCACATGAATGTATTAGAATATCTTCTACTTTCGAAACTTACAGTAACACACATTTTACAGATTACATCTTACATAATTTTGTGCCAGTATTGGAATATTTGTACTTTGAAAATATACATCTACAATTATTGATGAATTATTGTCTATTACCAATGGAATTTCTGTTTAACTTTGGAAATCATTGTGAATATTTTTAGCAAATTATTTAGATTAAACTAGAAATTTATCATAAATTTACAAACATTTCTGGACCACTTGATCTACATTCTAAGCATTTTTAGTGGAAAATCAGTAAATTTAAGAATATAATATTGAGTGTTGAGAATGCGAGAGTATAGAGAGTAAGAGAGTATACAGAGCGTGTAGTCAGTGTAGAGAGGGTGTAATCAGTGTAGAGAGGTTGTAGTCAGTGTAGAGAGTGTGGAAGAATATTGGGAATATATTGTTAAGAGTTTAATGTTATACCACTTCGCTTAGCTGAGAATTACATTTAAAATAAAACCTTCGAAAGTGCCTAAAGAGCTCTCATATACTAGTCAGACTATTGATATGGCAGGAGAATCTATAGTTCCTTCCAAAAATTGATGATAAGCAAATACAGCTTAAATCAATAATTGCACTTTACACATTTAGTTCGTTCTTTGGTCCGATTACCAGCATGGAGGCAGGATTTACTCACAGAACTGACCTGGTTTGTGCGTTATAAGAAGAATTTAAAGTTCTGTTTCAAGGAATAAAGTATATCAAAAACGTCGAATAGAGAACCAAATTTTTCAAACGATTTCACTCAAAAATAAATCAAATCACCAAGAAAAGCACAATTTAAGATAAAAAATTGTCAAATAGGAGCTAGACAGACTGGATAAACATTGAATTATTGAGAAATTAAACAAAGCTATACTGATTTGTTATCATGTAGCTATCGTGATATAGAATGGAAAAATAGGAATTTACATTGATACTTTGATTTATACTCTTGCAATTTTCATTAAAGAGTTTAGAAAAGGCTACAGATAATGTGGGAGGATCAAATTGTGACATAAAAATGGATTTGAAAAAAGGTTTCTGGCAGTTGAAATTTTCACCACCATTCCAGCCGTCCTTAACATTTCGTGCTCCGTTGAGAATATATGCCTTCATTCGAGTCCCATTCGATATAAAATCAACTCGGGATTTCTTTTTTCAGAATGTAATAGCAAAAATTCTGCAAGGTATTCCAGATGAAGAAAACTCAGTGGATGACATATTGATATATACGCCTGAAATAAATACTGTTCGATCAGAGATCCGGTTAGACTTACAAGACCTAAGAAATAACGGAATAATGTGAAATGTGAGTTTCAAATACAGAAAATATTTTGGATATATTCTTACTGGTGATGGTATTATGATTCACACGAAAGTTACCCATAGATAGAATTAAAGTTCCAAATATCAAAAAGTAGTTACAATGGTGTGATTCAGTATCTGGTGTGATTCAGTATCTGCATAAGTTTATTCCTGATATTTTGACCAGACACGTAACTTGAGAATGTTATTAAAGAAAAATGCATTGTGACATTGGAATTATAAATTGGCTAGAGAATTACCCAAACTAAAAACATTATTGAATAAATCTCTTCAGTTAAGTACTACAATCCCCACAAAAATCTTACAATTGACACTTGTTATTTCGTATAAGGTGTTGTATTGATCCAAGACGGAAGGCCCACAGCATTCTCATCTACAGCTATCAATGAGCTCAACGTTTCTTCATTAAACGCATGCGAATTGCTCTTCCTATTGCTGTATAATTGCTGAAACTTGAACTTATTATCCAAAACTACAGAGCATTTAACGGAATCTAAGATTAAAAGAAAACAATTATCACAACCTACATGCAAAATCCTCTCTAATTCTTCCGTTACAACCAAATCAAAATCTTATCTGAAAATAAGCTCAAAGAAATTGTACACAACCAACAATAATTTTTCAATCCGCTCTTAAATCATACAATCTAAACACTCTTGAAAGGAATATAGAGGGAACACTAGCCAAATCAAGTTTCAAATTGAAAGGAAAACGAAATTACTAATTGAAAAAATGCATCCTATAATAGATTACAAACGCTCTAACATTTTTACGGCCAAGAATCTAAATGACCCTGCTCCCAGTATTGCTGACAGAAAAATTTACTCTTACAAGTTATGGGAGAGTTGTAAATCTTTTAAAGAGATTTGATCTGAAAGAGAACTCAAAATAATATTTTTGAATGGAAAGAAAAAATATAATTGTAACTATAGTAACATCCTTTTAACTGCCAGAGTCCGATTCTAACATTTTAAAATTTATGTTATTATTTTTAGGTGCCTTACTTGTCCATCCATCATTAAATATGTCTGATCACTAACTTAAATATGCAGTAATTTTAACATATAATCCCCATTTTCTAATTATCTAATCATTTACAAGACACCAACAATATTTTTTTTAACAAACTGAAATAGCTCATTAGAATTTTTAAAACTATATACACATACTCACCTGAAGAATTCAAAATGATTATAATACTTATAATATGTATTATGTCATTGGTACCATTCATTATATGCATATATTGTGCTCCGTTAACTTTACAAAAAAAATACACATTTATTTGAATATTTCAGAATTTGTCTTCTTCTATGCACATAAAGAAACATGTAGGTATTAATATTTTCTAAAAACGAAAAAGTTACGTATAGTAATTCTTATACCAGCAATTGAGAAGAAAATGATGTACTTTATTTATTTACTTAAATAGACACCTCCAGATCATTGTGTTGTTAAAAAATGTACAAAAAAATAAACCAGATTTTATTCTTATAGAAGATAAATTTATTTATCATACATTCTTCACACGGATTTAGGTTCTGTAGAAAAATGAATTTTCTTGTACTGATCGCTGCTGCTAACTGATATTTCTATTTTTTAGGATATCAAATTTCCTTAACTTTTGGAATTGAGAATCATCATAAACCGGAAACATTATAGTTACTAAATCTTCAGCATTTGGTATTGTGGACAAAAATTCGTAAATAAACTCGCAAGTTCTCGTGCAAGAAATAGTGAAATACTCCAAGAGCTGACGTGTGTTTTAGGGTAGGTATCCGAGGCACGTTGAAAATTTGTGTAACACTTCTTTTTCAATGCCTGAATACAGAGTCTAGACAGCTTTTTAATTTTTGAATTTGCGAAAATGTATTTGAAAAAAGAACTTGAGGTATTTTGAAATTTATATACCTCTAAATTTAACATTTACTTAAACAACATTTAAATAATCAGACTATTTGATCGGATTTCAAAAGTTACCGGGCGGTTTCAAAATAGTATTTCATGAATATGCAATACAAGTATTAGAGGCATGCTGAAATTTACGCAGAATATTCACTGTACTCAAAAAACGATATTTTAAGAAAAGCCAGTCATTCTCATGAATTTTAACTCCTGTGAGATGACAGAGAATGTTGTACGTGACTGCAAGTATGCATTCTGCGTCATAATGAAATGTCTGAGAGATCATATACTCAATGTACACATGCAGTTGTAAGAGAGATTTTGCAGTAGTTGACAGGTTTTATGAAAGTAGGTAAGATAATTATGGCAACCAATGAGGACATGTATTGCGATAAAAATTAGGAAGAAGATACAAAAATAGTGCGTCACGAGTGTAAAGTTTATGCAGACCCCATGACATATGTTCTCATAAAAACTTGTGAGGAAGATATTTGAATAATCATACTGGGAAACATGTACCATCTTTATAACGACAGCTAAAGATTTTCTTGGCACAGGAAATACAAGAAGATGTATAAATATTACTCAATTATATGCTGAATCAGGAAGTCTATGTATGTGAGTTTTACCTAGCTTCCGTGCAATCACGTGTGTGGTCGTTGGACGATAATAGACGAAGAAATATTATTACACAGTTCTTTTTAACACTGAAATAATATTAATATTCCAATAATTATATTTCTTGATCATTAAGCAAAATATAGTATCGAGTACACTGTGTTATGGCCGCAAAAGACCGCGCCGACATGACAATCATTATTAAAAATGATTCGTTAAATAAATATTCATGTATATTTGATAATCAAGAACAAAGCAAAAATAAGCAAAAGTATTACCTGATGAGACCTAAAAAAACAAAAGTGGTGGATGCACATAAAAGAATTGCACCGAGAATTCCAGCTTCGAAAAATCTTTATTTATAAAGATTTTTTCTTGAAAAAAAATTATATTCATAAATGGAAAGTCATATTTTTAGATCCATTTTTTTTAAGAATGAGAAGTGAATAATCGATGTATTTAATATGCACTATTCATGAGAAAAATAATGAAATTTTCTCTTGGGATTAAGGAGACACTTGTTTTAAAAAACAAATCTTTTATATGATTTATCATCAATTCAAAACACAGAGCATCGCATCAGTCGAATAAAAAAATTTAATTACTCTCGCCATACAGCATCAGTGGGTTCTGCCCACTTACCATAAGTAACAATCGTCGTTGCGTCTCCTTTGGTGGAAATGCTATCATCTTTGCTGTGCTTAGCAGAAACTATATAGGCCATCAAACCATCATAATATTAAAAAACTTTCTTTCATTTTTCTGCGTTCGCTGCACGAACATGATTATTCGCAGAAGGCAAGCTACTATTATCCACAATTCAATTCAATTCAATTCAACCAAGCAGGGATGCCTACCTGCTTAAGCTCTACAAGCCCTGCTCGGAAAGTTTATTTAAAAAAAAAAATACAAGAGAGGCCATTAGGCTGTTTCGGTAATTACCATAATTACATTACAATAGGTTCACATTTGGCTGAGTTTTTGTAAGTTCATAAGAGTTTATGATTTAGAGTTCTCATTGGATGGTGTTGGTTACATTATTGTTTAAGTCCTATTTACACTTTTGATTGTCATGAACAAGAAAGTTCATCAGAGTTTATGAATGGTGGTAGTCAGATGATATATTAAGTTCTATTTTACACTGTTGATTGTTATGATTAAGAGTTCACTATGGATGAGGAATGTTTGATGAAGACGAAATATTCTTTTTATACTGTTGAGGATTGTTTTCAAGAGCTTACAGTGGATGTGGGGGGTTTGGTGGAAACGAGTTTTGAAAAATGGTTCGATTTTTTTTTAGTGTTTGGGAGGTTGTTGATTAGTCTTCTTCGTCCGTGGAGTAGTCCACTGGTGGGAGTTGGAACAGATGTTGATTGCGTTCCATGAGAGAAATGCAGTCTATTATTTTTTTCAAGGTTCTTGGTTGTTTTTGAATTACATAAAACCAGTTCGACAGAGGGAGTGAGGCTGGTTTCCTTACTTGCAGTGTTACTGTCCATGAACAATCCAAGATGAAATGGAGTGATGTGCTCCACATGTGCAGCGGGAGGATGGTGTTTTGCCAAACTTATGCAGGTAGTGAAGAAATGGGCCACGGTTAGATGCGAAGATGTACAGGTTTCTGTGGTGTAGTAGGAAATTTTCTGATACTTTCGGACGCAGCGAGTAGGTATACCTTCCTGTGAGTTCCAGATCCCAGAGTTGTAGCCATTTTTTAAGTAGTTGAATTTCTGTGAGCGTTTTAGGTGTGATGGAGGAAGGGGTACGAATTTCTTTATTGTCGTTGTTGTTGGTTTTGTGGCTTGTTTTGCTAACTCGCCTGCCCTTTCATTTCCCCTTACACCAGAGTGGCCCTTGACCCAGTTGAAACATATTGATTTTTTAGTTTCTTGTAGTTGCGAGATGATTTGTGAGACTATTGTTGTTTTGGTGGAGATGTCTTCCAGCGCCATGAGACCCGAAAGACTGTCTGTATGTATAGCAAACGTTTGGGGCGAAGTGGATGAGGCCCATGTTACCGCGTCTTGGATTGCTAGGCGTTCGGCTTGAAATATTGTATTTTCTTGGTTTATTTGTGTTTGGTGAGTTTTTATTATGTTGTCATCTTTATACGCACAGAAAGCGTACGCTGTTCCCTCATCTGTTTTCGACCCGTCTGTGTAGATGTTGATTTCTGGTGGTGTTTTTGCTTCTTCTAGGGATTTGTAATAAGTTATCGCTGTGTTTATGTGACTTTACCTGTAGTAGAAGAAAAATACCAGTGAGCCCAAGCGACTCGGCGATGCAAGAGGGAAAGGGGGTTGCCGTAAACATGAAAAACGCCAATCGGCAGGGATATTGAAATTACGTATTAAACTTATTTGAATTTGATTATCTAGGGGAGGAGCTACAATAGGAAGTGAGCTCACGTTTAGAATGCTGTAGAATGATCTCCATGAATCCATTCCGGAATTACAGATTTCAAAACGATCATTATCATTTAAAAATAAAGTGAAATGTTTCGTAAGAAAGAAAAGCTTACAGGGAAAGTTTTAAAAAGGAAGGAATTAAAATAATTTTATAATGCGAATTTAATATTAAATGAATAAAGATTAATAAAATATTTCTTAAATTAAATTAAATAAAAATATGGCAGTGGTTGTAAGGAACCACAACGACGTGAATAGATTGAATTACGTTAATAGCCTTTAAGATCTCAACACATTACAATATTTTTTCGGAATGCACATTGAAGATTTCCTAGTACTTTAACACCTGAAAAATGGCTGGTACTTCAGGATGATGATTTAGATTTTTATTGTTTTGAAGGAGATTGTATGCCGGAGTTTTTTAGTATTAGATGCGATTAGAATCGAAGTACTCGAGAACTCCGATGGAAATTGTTGCATGTATGTAAAAACCCTTTTTATGTAATTGCACTATTTTTTATTATTCATTAAATAAAATGTATTTTACTTTTCAGACAATGAACAAGAACCTGGAGAAAAAGCGCATTCAAGTTTTGATGAAAACTTTACCAATGATGGAGAAAAAATACATACTAACGATGAATTTAAAAAAAATATTTTTTTTATTAACATTTCATTCTTACAAATATTGTTTTTAATCATTTCGATCTTAAAGATTGTTTATTACGAAGTATGTTTTTAAGATAAATAAAAATACAATTAAATCAAAATAAAATAAACACAGTATTAATTGAGGAACAAACAAGAATAATAAATAATTTATGTGTTGAAGTATATCGGAAATCAACACAGATGCATCTTTCATTTAATTTTAAAAAATTCGAAAATTCGAAAATTCGAGAAATAAAATAAATTGCGACGAATTAAAATATTTTAAATACACAGAAATCTTTCTTACAACTGCACATGTACATTGTGGCATATGATCTTTCCGACAGCCAATCACAATGCAGAACGATTCATCTCAGCTGGCCGCCGATATTCTCTCTCTTTTGCACTCAAACCTACTGATAATCCTACTTAATTGCACTCACTTACAAAATTCTCTATCACCTGATTAGTATAAAGCCCCATCAGAATGGTCTATCGTCTTATTAATATATATTTTTTTAATACAATGATTATTCTGTGTAAATTTCAGCGTGGCTCTACCTTTATTTTATTTTATTTTATTTTTTTGCATATTCTATGAAGAAACGGCTTGGAAACATTTTAAACCTGACTAAATAGTCTGACTTTTTTTACTTGTTTGTTAAATAAAATGTTCAATTTAAAGGTATTAACATTTCAAAATGCCTCAAGAATATTTTTTCAATAAATTTTCGCAATTTCAAAAGTGTTAGCTAGGCTCCTTAACCCCTGAGCCAGGTCTTCGATTCTGCATCCCGACATTTCAAAAAAAGTGCTGCACAAATTTTCAATGTTATTAAAATATCAATCCTAAAATGCACACCAGCTCTTGGACTAGAATATTGTTTGGGGAATATTCCGAAATCTTGAAGCATCAATTAATCATAGTTCTGTCATATATAGCAAGAAAACATGACAGTATATTCTAGCCATGTTCCCAAGTATAAGCCTTAAGGAGTTTTGTTTTCGTGTTCAGCTAAAGTTCCCATCTAAGTACAAACTTCAAAACCACCAATATGATCGTGTGCCGAAAACTCATCTCAGAGAAAGGCCACCTTTTTTATGCTTTAAAAGTTTACTATGGATTTACAATAAATTAAAATTAAAAACTAAATTTCGCAATAACATAAAATTTGAGTACATTTATTTCTATTCATCTTCTTATGAAAGAAGAGATGGTACCTTTAAGATGCTTTATATTGTTATAAAATATTCAGAATGTAAAGGAATTAAAAAGTCTAAACTTAAAAGAAACTAGCAAGAAATAAATCACTGCTTTTCTGGCTGATCTCTCTTCCACTTCCATTTTAGAAGGATACATTTTTCAATATTTTTGGGATGATGTTTTCATCCGAATGTTTTAAGAACGTAGCAGGAATTTTCCTTATACTTATTTTGAATGTACTACAAATTTGATCAATAAATTCTCCGAGTTTCAATTTTGCAATCTAAGTGTCCAATACAGTGGCCAATACATTGGTCTTTCAGGCCAATACATTAAATATATATATAACAAAACTTAAAATTTATCGCGATAAGCCAAAGTATTTTTATTACATCCTAGTCTAACATACTCTATAATATTTATTTCCTCCGTTTATTAAAATATTTTAATTCTATTTATTCCGAAAAAACCTCATATCTAAATTCAATATTTTAATGGCTGCTATTTAGTTCAATAAATCGCGTCTTTATCTTTAAATTATAAAACTCCCTAATATTCATATTTTTAAAAAACCCCGCATAATTCCCTTTTATTTTTCTAAATTCCTAAAAAGACTGTCTTTCTTTTAATAACTTCCGATATTAAAAATAATTCGCCAGATCATAAAATCTTTTTGTTATATTAAAATGTAAAAACATTTATTCTAATTCCATTCTGGCTATGTTCCAAATTCGATAAACCATTTCTCTTATTTTCTTTTTTTTTCTTTCCCTAAAAGTCAAAATCATTCCATATTCTGGAACCAATTAACTAACGGTAATCAAAAACTAAAACACTCTGGGTCATAGCTAAATAATCGAACATCATGGAATTTTCGGGAATTTTCTTTCGCGCCAAAAATTTAGCGGAAACCATTTTATTCCTATATTCTGGATCCGTCACATAGAATCCCGGTTAGATCCCGGCTCACGATTGGCGCACAGGCCTCACGTGATCTCTGTATCCCTACTCTTACTGAAAGGATATATCGTCGCTTTTTCCGCTTCAGAGAGCATTCGTTCGGAGAACATTCGAAGATTTGATGGACTGATGCAAGCTAGACATATTCGTGTAATAGCATTCGAAGAGATGGGCGCTGGAACGGTTTTTGTTTGGTTAAATCGAACCTCTGCCTGGTATTAGCGAAGTGACCTGTAGTTTTTCTGATGCTATTCGGAATGAATATTTATAAAAGTTAACCATCCGTCTTCTACTGTAATAAAAATTTAGTCATCAAAACTAAAAAGATGGCTCTGGTGAAACCAGATCTACAAATGATGTCGTTTACGTTTCTAAATAAAAATTTGATTGTGTTGTACGATGAAGTTTTGTTCTTATGCAGACGTACACACGTCATCTACTGTGAATAACATGACTGTCATTAATCCGAGTGCTGAAACTTCCTCTTCGGGTGATTATGTGAAAAGAACACATCTTATTTTCAAAAAAACCATTTATTAAAAAATGGTACTGCTGAATCAGCTCGGCCCTAAATATCATCACAGAATTATGGAGTCGGACAGGATTTATCTGTGTTTCAAAGGATGCGAGTAATAATTTTCGAAGGAATTATTGAGTGGATTTATATGTGCGACGTAGGATGCGAGTGATGGAACATTTTCATGGAACACCAGTTCTGACCGGAGACGTGTTCAGTAAGTCAATGCACGAAAGTTTCGGTGATAAAAAGATTTCGCAATGTTGATTCTAATGGGATTAAAAAAGTGTACGACTTTGGTATTGTCAGGAAATTAAAGATTTTTTAGATTTGCGAAATCTTCTTGTGAAATATGTCCAGAGTAACTGTAAGTTGGTATTTTTATTTATTGATATTTATTATTTCATGTTATATTTAAAATGTTTTGTTTTCTTGTTCTTCGTTGTTTACTCTGAAATTTAAAGGTTTTATATACCACGTTATACTGATACGTTATACTGATTAAATTTTTGTTTTTAAAATTTATTTCTGTTGCAAATATTTAAGTGTTGTTAAGGTTAATTAATTAATTTTTTTGATGATTTAGTATGATACGTCATCGTAATGTTATAGACAGCGGTATAAATTTTATATTTTCATGTTTTAAGAACAGATATTCTTAAGGAGAATTCTATTATTTTTTTAAATGTTACTGAGATCGTAAATTACATATTTAATTACTATTATACCTATTTCATTATTTGTATGGTATATAGTGTTATAAGTTTAACATTTAATGTTTTTAAGATCCGGATATTTAAAAGAAGATCGAGTTAACTCTTTTGTTAGATTAAATATTATGGCAGAACCAAAATTTATAGCATTTGATCCAGATTTAGGAGTTGAGATACAAGCATGGTTAAAATACTTCGATGATGCTTGTGAAAAAGAAAAGAAGGATGATGATTTGAAGTTTAAAGATATTTCTCGAAATTTAAAGGGAGAAGCTCTTAAGATTTATATTAACCTTTTAAACGCCAATGTTCCCGAACGGGAACATCAAATTTAAAATTCATTTTTAAAAAAAAGTTTCGCTTCTATGGACTTACAAAAGTTATTATTTATTAACAAAAGTAGATTTATTTTTTTAGACTAAAAACTATTTATGTTATATAACTATTTAAGCTTAAAAAAAATTCGTAAAAAAGTCATTTTTTTCAATTTTTACTAGGATTGTTAAAAAAATTCACATAAAATTTTTAAAAGATGCAAAATTCATGAAATTTCAGAGTTATGATAAATAAGGTCCATTTTAAAGAATAAGCATGCTAAATAACAGTTTTCAATAAAAATGCATTTGCTATAAGATATCAAATTCTATTGTTCCCGTTCGGGAACATTGGCGTAATTCACTATACAGAATTCGATCATTTGCACTGTTGATCTGTTTTCCTAATTTGTAATATTGAGAGTCTCAGAATTATACTGAATCTCTTTTGCTGTGTGTAAAAGCAGGTCAGTGGCTTTTCGAATTCCACTTACACCCTTTTCACCCCTCCCGCCCTTCTCTTGCTTCCTTCCCTCACTAGCGCGGGGGTGAGAGTTTTGTCCAAACAACTGTTTTGCTCAGGACTGAGGATGTTTATGACTTTTTCTAAGTATCCCGCGAAGGGTGCTATTTGTTAGCAATAATTTTTACTTTCTTATCGTATGTAAGAGTTTTGAGATAGATCACGTGGTTCAGCACTCACCTAGTTCTTTTATTTATTTATTTTTTCCTTTTCTCTTTCTGAATTTTTTGCATCGTTCATTTTGTAAGTAATAGAGGGTGAAGCTAGAATGATATTTTTACTTTGCTTCTTTGATAGATATGGCTAATCGTGAAAGATTTTTAACAGTACAGGAAGCTATTGAATATTTTAACTCTTTATCAGATTCAGATGCTTCGGTTGATTCTGTTATAGATATTTGCCAATTGCCTCCTGATGAAAGTGGTGCTGTAACAGATGAAGAAGATGTAAATGAAAATGAATTTCAAAAAATTATGCATGCAGATGTATGTGGACAATTAGAAGTTTTTACACATAGATCAGTTGATGTATCAGATGATGAAACGATTGTTTCTGTACCTTCTACATCAAAAACTGAATCAAGTTTGAAGAGAAAGAGACTATCAAAGAAAGAAGATATGAAGCCGAACTGGAATAAAAATGCATCTTTCAAAAAATCTTTAGAAACCATAAGTAATATGAAGCTTTGCGAATCGTTTCCTGAATTAGCAAATTTATCGCCAGCTGAAATTTTCAACAAATTTTTGCCGATGGAATATTTAGCCCATTTATCAGAAATGGCAAAACTGTATGCAATGCAAAAAGGGGAAAATATTGATGTAGGCGAAAAAGATATTGGGCAATTTTTTGGGTTACTCTTATTTAGTGGCTACCATACAGTTCCTGGTGAGGATTTATATTGGAACACTTATGAAGATTTGTCCGTTCCAATAGTTGCTTCAGTTATGTCTAGAGCCCGATTTAGGAAAATAAAGAAATATTTTCATATTATAGATTCAAATGATTTGAAAGCAGGAGATAAATTGGGCAAAATTTCTCCCTTTTATCAAGAACTTGAAAAAAATTTTCGGCAGTTTGGAATCTTTCACATAAAACTAAGCATTGATGAATCTATGGTTCCATACTATGGTCATCATTCAGCAAAAATGTTCATAGAAGGTAAGCCTATAAGATTTGGTTTCAAAATTTGGATGCTTTGTTCGCATAATGGTTACCCATATGCAATGAAAATTTACGGGGGAAAAAGTCCGGAAAGGAGTAATATTCCCCTTGGATCAAGAGTTGTATGGGAACTTTTATCGTGTATTGAAAATTCGAAAAAACACGAAATATACTTTGATAATTTTTTCACGTCTTATAAACTTTTGGCGTATTTATCAGACAAAGATTTTAAAGCAACTGGTACAATTCGGGATACTAGAACAGGACAACGTCCTTTGCAATCACTAAAAAAAATGTCCAAATGCGAGAGGGGAAAGTACGATTTTCAGTGCGATGGAAAAGTTTATATGTGCCGATGGAACGATAGTTCAGTTGTTACAATAGCGTCAAATTACGATACTCATGAACCTATGGGTAAAGCAAAACGATTTTGCCGTAAAGAAAGAAAAAAGGTAGATGTTTCACAGCCACATCTTGTAAAGTGCTATAACGAAGGTATGGGTGGAGTTGATTTGTTAGACAGACTTCTTGGAAGTTACCGTCCTATGTTCCGCAGCAAAAAGTGGTACTGGAACTTATTTAGCAATGCCCTAAACATGGCTGTTGTTGCGGGATGGATTGTACATACTGAATTACACCACAACTCAACATCAAACTGTCACACCTGAATTTTCGAAGAGAGGTGACTTTGAATTTACTTCGAATGAAACCCAAGATTCATTGTATTCCAGGTCCACGTGCCCATCCAGTAGAGTCTGCACGGCAGTCAGATACGCGCTATTTGTATCATCATCTCAAGGACGCTGTGTAGTTTGCCAGAAAAATACATGGAAAATGTGCTTTGAATGCCAAAAGCGACTGCATGAACACTGTTTTCCCTCTTATCACAGACAGTGATGCAAACTATAAAATAATAATAATAATAATTTGGGAAGATAATTTGTATTTTATATAATTATTATTTATAGTTTTATGTAGTTAATATTTGTAATACATATAATTATTTTATTATAAACTTTCAAGTAGTTATTTGTGCTTTTCTATAGTTGGTTTAAACATTTTTACTAATTCTATTTATATCTATGCACATATATATTATTTAATTCTTTCTTTGTGTTTGATTGTTTTTATAAAGTATAATATTCAACACACGAATTTCACTTAAAAATTTTTTAATGTTATTAAATCTGTCAAATATTATTCATACTTATAAAATTCTAGCATAACAACCATAAAATTTAATCTATTGAAAAATATAGTAAAAACTTAATGAATCACGCCAATGTTCCCAAACGGGAACATACCCGAAATCGTACATAAAAAATTTTTGGGGGGAAATTTCTTCTTGCATTGTTTAAATAGATGCATTTAAATCTTATTTTCACAAAGAAATAATATTTTTTATACTTGGAACACAGAGCGGCGTTTAAAAGGTTAACGAACTGCCTTAATTGCACTAAATACGAACAGATAGCTGATATCTTAACTGAGAATTTTATTAATGTAAATATCCCGAAATTTTCTGAAATCTCAGCTTTAAAATTAGATAGTTTAAGTAACTTAGAAACTTATTTTAGAAAAAAAATTGAAATTGGCAGGAAATTGCATTTATGTGAAACTATTTTACTACAAGGACTAACCGATGGTTTAAAACCAGAATATCAAAATTATCTAATTGTTAACCCTCCTGAGAGTACTACAGAATGGTATAGAATTGTTAAGCATTTTGTGGAAGTTTCCACCCCTGCTGTTACAAGTCCATCATTACCAAGTAAACATAATGCAACTAATTTTGACATTCCTCGATATAGTGTGCAGACTAATAGACCAAATTTTCAACAATTTAATACTCCTAGGCATTGGATTCAGTCAAATCGGCCCAATAATCAATTTAATTCTCCTCGAAACTGGATTCCTCAACCAAACTATAATGTTCAAAGACCTAGAAATTTCCAAAACAGAGAGCAAAACAATTATTTTCAGAACCAGTACCCATCTATGCCATGTAGAATTTGTGTAAACAAGGGTGTAATGAATGCTTTTCACTGAGAAAAAGAGTGTATTTTTAATAACAATTCAACACCCTCTGATACTCTTCCAATTGTACTCCTAATATTTGACAATTAATTGTGTATGGATATACGAATAATTATAATTTACCATGTGTCATCGATACCGGTTCAACTATCGCAATTTTACCATTAAAGTTTGTTACAAAATTAAATGCTAAAATTGAAATTGTTCCTCCAGTTACTATAGGTCAGGTAAAAGGATTTTTACAAATTAATCAAAAGTGTAGTATTCTTCTTAAAGTGGGTAAAATCCAAAAATATGTTAACTTTTTAGTATGTGATACAGATTTGGATTATTGTATCTTGGGGTTAAAAGAATGTTCAAAGATTAATTTAAATATAAATTGTAAGAATTGTACAGTAAAACAGGGAAGGAAGATTATAAATAGGAGTATATCCATACATGATGAGAGATCACTTCATTTTAATACTATAAATGTAAAAAAAATACAACAAGGTAATGATAACTTGATAACTTCTGATTGTGATAGTTTGAATTTATTTAATGATGGTAACTTGATAACAACTTATAATGAAGATCCTATTTCATGTAATGATAAGTTATTAACAAATGGTGATAGTAATGAGAATTTAAATGGATATAATGATGACAAAGTATCACCATATACTAAGGAAAATTTTGTGAATACTCAGGACTTTTTTGCAGCTAATCACAATGGATGTAACGTGCAGCCTGATTACAGAAGTTCAATGACTACTCAAAATTTTCGCGATATTAATGATTATAATTCAGATTTAATTGGGGAAATAAATTTAATTGAAAATGGGGATTTAAGGGAAATAGTTCAAAATTATAGGGATATTTTTGCAAAACATAAATATGATGTGGGTAAGATAAATATTGAACCACAACGCGTTTTACTAAAATCTGACCTACCTATATATTTGAGGCCCTACAGAACTTCCCCCTTAGAAGAAAAAGAAATAAAAAATCAAATTCAATCTTTGTTAGCGGCTGGTTTCATAAAAGAAAGCAATAGTCCTTATTCTGCCCCCGTCACCTTGGCTATGAAAAGAGAGGAAGGTAAAAAGACCCGACTATGTATAGATTATAGGAAATTAAATGCAATAGTTAAAAACGATGCAGAACCTTTACCTCGTATCGATGAAATTTTAGATAAATTGAGTAGTGCCCAGTATTTTTCCACTTTGGACTTAGCCTCTGTCTACTGGCACATACCAATACATCCATCCGGTACAGAAAAATTAGCTTTTGACACCAATTTTGGCCTCTTCGAATGGCTGGTGCTCCCCTTTGGTATAAAGACAGGCCCCCCAATATTTAATAGAACCATTAGAATAATCCTCAATAAGTATAAAATTGATTTTGCTTGCCATTATTTTGACGATATCATAATTTTCTCCTCCTCTTTAGAAGAACATTTAAATCACTTAACGAAAATCTTTGAAATCTGTAAATTAGAAAACCTTAAACTTAAACTTTCTAAATGTAAACTAAATGAAAATAAAATTAATTTCTTAGGCTATGAGATCACCAATGGAACTTTAACTCCAGCTAATACCAATATTGAGACAATTAAACAATTGAAACCTCCCTCTAATGTTAAAGAACTACAACGATTTTTAGGTTCCATTAATGTTTATCACAAATTCATAGATAAATATGCTGAAATTAGATACCCCCTCAATAAATTACTTAGGAAAAACACAATATGGGAATGGAACTCAGAATGTCAAAACTCTTTTGAAAAATTAAAAAATACTCTAATTGCAAAACCAATTCTAAAAATTTATGACCCAAAATTCCCCTTCACATGTTTGTAGATGCCTCTCAGGTAGCAATAGGCGCAGTTCTAAAACAACCAGGTAAAGATAATTTTTTGCATCCTATTGCTTACCATTCTAGAATTTTGAAGAGTTATGAACAAAAATTACTTTATAAATGAATTGGAATGTCTTGCTATCATAGATACTCTTGATAAATTTTATAACTATTTTCATAGTACTAAATTCACAATCCATACCGACCATGCATCTCTGGTATGGTTAAAGAATGTTAAAAATTTAAGAGGCAGACTTTTTCGATTGTCTTTAAAACTTAGCATGTTCGATTATGATATCAAGTATCAAAAAGGTTCTACAAATGTCGAAGCAGACATGTCGTCACGAAATCCTTTTGCTTATCTTAATCAATGTGTAAGTTTATTATTGGACAAAAAAGAAATTATGGCGATGCAAGATAAAGATAATGTTTGTGACAGAAAATACAAAAAAGAGAATGGGATTATAATTACTCAGAGAAAATGATTAAAAAAATAGTAGTACCAATGTCACTCAGGAGAAAATTATTACATATTGCTCATGATAATTTTGGACACTTAGGTATACAAAAAATGCTTAACTTAATATCTCCAAACTATTATTGGCCGAACATGACAATAGATATTACACAATTTGTTAAACATTGTGATACATGCCAGAGAAAAAAAAAAAAAAGATTTGGCTTGTTACAAGCTATGCCAGCCACAGATCAACCTTTTGAATGTCTTTCTATTGATACTGTGGGTGGATTTAATTATTACAATTCAACAAAAAAAATTCTTACACATAATTATAGATCATGCAACTAGGTTTGTTTGGGCTTTTCCATCCAAAAGTGTTACTACCGAAACATATACTAATTGTTTAAAACAAATTTTCAATACTCAAACCCCTAAAACAATACTTAGCGATAGACATAAATCTTTTAGGTCTCCAAGATTCAAAAAATTTCTCAGAAAATATCATATTCAACAACGTTTTACATCATCACATCACCCCCAAACCAATGGGAAGGTAGAACGAGTTAATCAAACTATAGTTACTAGACTCAAATGTAAAGTTAATTCCATTTCTTCTAAAATACCTTGGACTAGATTACTAGACCAAGTCATCCAAGAATACAATAACACACCACATTCCATAACCAAATTCCCACCTGCCTATTTATTTTATGGTCAATTACCTTATGAATCTCCTTTAAAACAAAATTATTACCCTCCTGTTAATAAAGCACTCAAAATTGCCAAAGCGCGAACTCGTGAATTCCACCTTAAAAGTAAAAGACTCTATGATAGAAAATTTGTTGAATCTCCACTAGAAATACAAGATTATGTAATTTGTGAAGAATATAAATATCCTAACACTCGAAAATTAGAACCTACTTTCTCTGGACCATACAAAATAATAAACTTTCTGATGTGACCTATGAAATAGAGAAATTTAATTATGAAACTAAACTAAATTCAGTTATTTTACATGTGTCTAAATTACGACCATATTTTTCACCAGATAATTTCAGATTATTTCATGAGCAACCCAAACAACAATCAAAACCACAACAAACATCACAATCACCATCACAAAATCAAACTAAAATAAAAACAATAGAGTAAATTCTAATTATTTAAATATCTCTTATTACCATAGTTTCAACATTATCAGGTATGTTCTTGGTGCGCAACGAGAATTTACTTGTTTTTGAGAGTTTTTGAGGTTGAATAGACACCTTATGCAGGCATAAGATGTGTATTTTGATTTTAGGAATTTTCAATTTGATGTTGAAAAATGAAATTAAATGTTTTTAATTCTATATCAAAATGAACTATTTTTACTTTATTTATTTTTCTTAAACCTTTTGTTTCAAAATTTAATATTATGTTATTTGTTTCAATAGATAATCAAATAGTAACAGTTTATAAATATATTTCTATAATTATATAAATAATTGGATAGTGATGATGTGATTTTACAGTGATTGTTTTGTGTGACAATAGAAATTTAAGTATCTAAACTAATTGCCTTTGTAGTCCATTTCTCAACTAAAATTAACATCTTTTTATTGTTATGCATTGTCTTTATTTATTCTAAGTTTACCAAAAAACAACTCTCTACATTTAGGATGAATACTTATAACTTAACAGTATAATTTTGTAAAAGGGTATCAGAGAGAAAAAAAATTATTGTAAGGAACTACTGGTTGAGAGTTCACTTTCTAAATATTTAGATTTAAATTTATTTGGATTTTGAAATTATTTTTTTTGTATACTTTCGACTGGCAAAAATACTTTCTTATATAATTAAAAAATAAGAAATTTATTTATGTGCTATGTAATTATTTTATCCTCAACCAATATTTTCCCTAACAATAAATAACAAACTGTGATATTTTCTTAAATTATACTACTGTTATTATATTATTATTATTTCTACTATTGAATTATATTATGAATTACTACATATGTTGAGAAGTATTAGTTATATTAGAGTTATTATTGTTATGTTTATGAATTGAATTTTATTATAATATTTATTTATATTACTGAAGAGTTATATTATTTATTAGTGAAAAAAATATTTGAAAAATATTAGTTAAAAATGTTGGGATCCCACAGGAATATAACAAACATAACATATTCCAGCTACAAAAAAAAAACGACCAAGAAAATAATTTGATAAACAAACCTTTAAAGGTAGTTTAATCTTTACCAAAAGACTTGTTTATTATATAGAAAAATTAATGTGATACTTAAGAGAAAGATGTGACAAAATGCTAGCATTATAAAGTCATTATAAAATATTGGCAAAAATGACTACATTTTTTAAAATTTGATGGAGTAATGTCTTTATTTTCAGCCTTTATATAAAAACTGTATTTTAAAATGAGGGACTGCAGTAATCACTTTTTAAAAACAAAATGAGGACTTATAACGATCCAAGAAAGAGACTGAATAAAAAAGTTGGTACTAATAAACTCAAATTTGAATGAAGTCAAATTTTTTTTTTAAACTTTGTTTAAACGATTTGTTTGTGACTACTTATTCTAAGCTTTGTGAACTTGGTGAAAGCAAAAATTTTTATTATTATTATTTTGTTTTTCTTGTTTATTAATATTTATTATTTATTGTTATTGTATTTTTCTTGTGCACTTACAAATGGTAAGTGAGATTGTAACATATTTGTATTTCAGAGAGATCTTCTTTCACGCCCTTCTTCAAAATTGTTAACTTCAAAATTATTATACTTCGTTCTTTTTGATTGCTTCTCTTTCGCCAATGCCAGTGCAGGCTCACTCTAAACAACTTTAAAATTTAATTTTTTTCTCGTCTGAAGCCGCCGTTTATAAAACAGCTTGTTCAGTCAAGAGTTTTTAAGGGGTGGGGATAATATAACAAAATTTAAAATTTATCGCGATAAGCCAAAGTATTTTTATTACATCCTAGTCTAATTTACTCTATAATATTTATTTCCTCCGTTTATTAAAATATTTTAACTCTATTTATTCCGAAAAAACCTCATATCTAAATTCAATATTTTAATGGCTGCTATTTAGTTCAATAAATCGCGTCTTTATCTTTAAATTATAAAACTCCCTAATATTCATATTTTAAAAAAAACGCATAATTCCCTTTTAATTTTCTAAATTCCTAAAAAGACTATCTTTATTTTAATAAGTTCCGATATTAAAAATAATTCGCCAGATCATAAAATCTTTTTCTTATATTAAAATGTAAAAACATTTATTCTAATTCCATTCTGGCTATGTTCCAAATTCGATAAAACATTTCTCTTATTTTCTTATTTTTTCCTTTCCTTAAAAGTCAAAATCATTCCATATTCTCGAACCAATTAACTAACGGTAATCAAAAACTAAAACACTCTGGGTCATAGCTAAATCATCGAAAATTTAGCGGAAACCATTTTATTCCTATATTCTGGATCCGTCGCATAGAATCCCGGTTAGATCCCGGCTCACGATTGGCGCACAGGCCTCACGTGATCTCTGTATCCCTACTCTTACTGAAAGGATATATCGTCGCTTTTTCCGCTTCAGAGAGCATTCGTTCGGAGAACATTCGAAGATTTGATGGACTGATGCAAGCTAGACATATTCGCGTAATATCATTCGAAGAGATGGGCGCTGGTACGGTGTTTGTTTGGTTAAATCGAACCTCTGCCTGGTATTAGCGAAGTGACCTGTAGTTTTTCTGATGCAATTCGGAATGAATATTTATAAAAGTTAACCATCCGGATTCTACTGTAATAAAAATTTAGTCATCAAAACTAAAAAGATGGCTCGGGTGAAACCAGATCTACAAATGATGTCGTTTACGTTTCTAAATAAAAGTTTGATTGTGTTGTACGATGAAGTTTTGTTCTTATGCAGACGTACACACGCCATCTACTGTGAATAACATGGCTGTCATTAATCCGAGTGCTAAAACTTCCTCTTCAGGTGATTATGTGAAAAGAACACATCTTATTTTAAAAAAAAAAAACATTTATTAAAAAATGGTACTGCTGAATCAGCTCGGCTCTAAATATCACCACATATACATATATATTTTACAAATACTTGTAAAGCTACTTTGACAGCAAATATCAATGATCACATAGATAAGCAATTTCTACGATTTCTTAACACTTTAGAAATTACTTAAACATGAATAATAATTTAAAAAAAACAGCAAAAACTTTCTAACATTTCTTTAAATTTCTTTTTTCCAATCTCGTTGAGCACTTAAAAAAATTATCTTTTACAAACAAAAACCGTTTACTCCTGGCAAATATTAATTAGAAATTTTTTTTTAATAAATATGAATAAAAAATGTGTCTCCTAAATCTCTCTTGGAATAAGAAGAAAAAATAAATCTGATTTTAATTTTTTGTGTTTCAAAATGGGTATTTTGTTTTCATTCGAGCTACAAACTGAGATATTTAACACATTCTGGGTGTGAAGCTATATATAAGATAAGGTTATATACATGTATGTGTGAGGGTGTGAGGCTATATATAAAAGATATATATTAGAAATCAAAACAAATAAAATAAATCAGGGTCTTATTTATAAGACATGCCTTTCCATTGAGTATTATTTTGTGTTAACAATTAATTTTGTTATTATCGGAATGTAGTAATTATAGTATATGTCTGTACTTTTATTACAAAACATCATTTACGTTTCTGCATTTAGTAAATATAATAACAATAAAAGTTGGCTTTGTTCTCTTCACACCGTTGACGATTCTTTTATTTCAAATATATGTATGTTTCGCTCTTTAAATTTTAAATAGGGACTAAATTTCAGAATGAACATTTTGTGAAAAAACATAAAAAGAAAAAGAAAGTTGTTATGTCCGTATAATCCTGTTGTAATATGACATTTCCAAAATTTCTTCCTTAACCTATTGTCATGTGAATTGTTTCAAAAATAACAATATCTGTTAGATTTCAGTCAAATATAACATTTGGATTTTAATTGATACTGTAATATTATTAGTATAAAAGAACATTTTTCCCAAATTTAAACACAAATTCGCATCTAAAAGCTTAGAAATCGTATCTCAAGTCATAGTTATAAAAATGGCAGCAATTGTGACTTCTTACTGATATATTGACTGTTTTGAATCTAACTGACATAGGGAGAGGATGGACTTTATTTATACAGGAGTATTTATAGATCTATATGTTGAATATGAATGAGCTAAATTATATTTAATTATACACACATTAAAGTGAGTATCAATGTGTTTCGTTCAGATGCATGTATAACACATAGATGATAGCTGAAATTATTTTACACCAAATGAAAAATGTTTTGTTTCACTGCCTTCACCGTAGTTGTAATGGGAATATTTAGAAATAACCTGTCAAATGCTCTCCCCAGTGCGGCATAATGCGCCTAGAGGGAAGACATCAGCAAATGACACTTCTGTCAATTCCACTAAATAAAACAATAGAAGAAAAATAGAGCCATTAGATGAATTAATTCTGTTTTCTGAAACATGCTGTTTTGTAAAAAATGTTACTTTGATATTTATATTTGATATGTTGATTAGTTACTTGATATCTTGAGAGAATCTTGAGAGAAAATGAAGTAATTTTTCAAAGAGCAAGAGATCGTTTTTTTTTTTTTTTTTTTTTTTTTTGAATTACACCCAGTTTATTATGAAAAGACATCAGAAGACACCAGAAAAATAATATACTTATAATGATAAACATGAATTTGTAGTTAAAAAAAACCCAATGAATTGAAAAGATACAATGCATCAAGGGAATGGTTTTAGTTTGAAAGATGAACAGCGAATTTAACTGACAGAATTGAAAACAAACAATCGATCGTTTCTGCAATGCAAAAAAGCTCAGGTTTCACATTAATGTATACAAATTTTTAAAATTCTAAAACATTTCAATTTATAACATTAAATATTTTTATGGAGAATAAATTCTTAGTAAAACACTCAGTTCGATAATATCCATTTCATTCGTACAGCATAATGTAGTTAAACCAATTTTATCTTTTGTTAGAGCAATTTTGTTTTCGCTTAATACATTAACCCATAGTGGTACCATTACTTTGTAAAGTTAACGTGCTGTCATCACAAAAGTTTCTTCTATATGATTCTAATATATTAATTTATAATAGTATCAAGAATTATGAATGTAAAACATACTTTATTTCTTTGAATTTAGCACAGAATATCAGTGATCAGTGAATTAATAAAAACAAAGTACAAAAACCTCAAATTATAAAGTTTCGTGAAATTTTACTGAAAATAACACATCTATATTTTCACAGCAAAAAGCATAGGACTAATGTTTCGTTATCAGGTCCGCAGCCAAGGTTAAAGTAAAAAATGAGTGATTTTGACACTGTTAATTCGGTTAAAGGTGCATGAAAATTACAAGTATGGTATTAATAATACGATAAACCACGCTCGCTAAATTGTATCAATAGATTCCGCGTCCGATTAGGAATATTTATCCAAACATAGGATAGCAGCACCCATTTTTCAGTGATCAAATCCAAAATTCAATCTCCATAGATTTTCAGAAAAAGCATGTTACATTCAAACTTTGGTACAATTTCATCCAAAAGATGCCGACATGAGATATCACGGAAATCCTGAAGAACACCACATAGAAGAGCTATCTGTAGACCGATACACACCAAAATATTATCAGCACTAATTTTTGTCATGGTTTAACTTAATATTATGTTGTGGTGAAATTCTGTGCATTTGGTCTTCAGATTTAGCTATCACGCAAACCGTAAAAAATGTAGCATAGCAGCATCCCTGTTGGGCGATACTAACCAAAATATAATCAGCGCCAATTTTTGTCAAGGTCTAATAGAATAGGGAGTTTCATAAAATTCCATGTATGTATTTAAGGTATGTTTCTATCATTGAAAACGGAAACAATTCAGCATAATAGCGAAACCTATTAGGCAATATTCACAAGTTCTTAATCAGTATCAATTTAATTCATGATCTAACTCAGTATGAAGTGAACTCAGTATGATGAAACGTCCATGCATAAAACCAAAAATTTCATGTATTGAGATAGAGTTTTCACAAAAAATTAAGTGACACACATGAAGATAAACAGACATTTTCCAAAGACAATGAAATTTTGTTCAGGACATCCGAAAACATGTAAATCGATCGAAATATGAAAGTCGAAAATTTTTACAGTACCAATACTTTTTAACAGAAGAAAGTATAAAAAGCAAATAACTATTCATTTTTGAGCAATAAACACCTATATACACTGCAAATAGAGGTGTTTTAAATTCAAACACATATGTGTCTGAAAAAGGAATTCAGACACCTAAGTGTCTTTTAACCATAAGTTTCAGACACTTATATTTTTGAATTTCAGACATTTCAATTTGTAGTGTATATGCAGAGGAAGATGAGGGGGGTGCATAGTAAGTTATCCTTGGTTGAGGAAGAACAATTTAGAAAAATATTCACGAATGGAAAAATTCCTAACCTGCATAGCAGCCATCTTGCTTGCAAGTGTAGCTACTGTGGACTTGGTGAGATTTTGGAAAGTGTGAGGAGGAGTTAAACAGATAACACTGTTAAACATTTCGAGGTTTGGTGAGCCAGATTTTAGTTTTTATTATCTGCAACAATATCAGGATATTTTTTTTTATTATGATCATCTACTTTACATGAACTATAAAACGTCAAAATGTTGAACTAATTCTGTTTTACATTGAGTCATAATCTTGAGTAGATAGGTAATATGTTGAAAGTAACCACCATGCCAAATCCAGGCTTTTATACCAACTGTATGACATAAGTCGCAATTTTAGAACACAGTTAGCTCTTTCAACTTTTTGAAACTGTACTAAGCGAACAATTGATAAGATGCGTCTTTATAGTAACAGCCAATGTCAAAATTCCAGTTTTCTCCCTTAACAATTCCGTGAAAAGAAAGCATAATTTAGAAAGTTTTTAGACGGCTTTCCGCTCATTTCACACTTTTCAATTTCGAATTTTTTTAGAAATTGTTCTTAGAGAGCATTTACATCTTATAAATAACTACCATGCCAAATTTCAGGTTTCCAGTCCCTTCACGTATCACAAACTTCTTAATTTAGATTGTTTTTTATTCCTACACCCTTTTAAATTTATGTTTAAAAAAACAGTGTTGTGTGTGCATTTGCATCTTAAAAGTAGCAGTTATGTGAAATTTCCAGTTTCTATCCTTAACAATTCCATAGAAGTCATAATTTAGAACGTATTTAGAATGCTTTTCTCTCATTTAAACCTTTCAAATTTCGATATTTTTATAAGTTGTTTTTAGTGAGTATTTGTGGTTTATATGTGACCACCGCACCAAATTTCAAGTTTCTAGTCCTTCCAGAATCCCCAAAACCGTAATTTAGAACGTTCTTTTCTCCTACGCCCTCTAAATTTTAATTAAAAATAAAAACAGTGTTCTGTGCATTTGTGTCTTAAAAGTAGCAGTCATGTCAAATTTGAAGTTTCTATTCTTACAATTTTCATACAAATTATAATTTGGAATGTTTTTAGAACATTTTCCACTCATTTCACACTTTTAAATTTCGAATTTTTTTAGAAACTGCTCTTCGGAAGCATTTTTATCTTAAAAGCAACTCTCATGCAGAATTTTAAGTTCCTAGTCCTTTCAGAATCACAAAAACAGTAACGTTTACAACGTTTTTATCTATTGCACACTTTTAATTTTCGATATTTTTTAAACAGTGCTGTGTGTGCATTTGTGTGTGAATAGTAGCGGACAATCAAATTTTAAATTTCTATCCTTAACAATTCCATAGAAAATGTAATTTAGAACTTTTTTTAAGGCTTTTCCTTCATTTCATCCTTTTTAATTTCGAATGTTTTTAGAATCTGCTCTTAGAGAGCATTTACACCTTATAAGTAACTACCATGCCAAATTTCAAGTTTCTAGCTCCTTCACTATCACAAAACTCGCAATTTTAGAGACATTTTTGGCTCTTTAACCCCCTCAGCATAGTGACACGGACATAAAATATAGCCCATCTTGGAGCATGGATTGTTAACATCAATTTGCCATTATCACTTTTGAAATTGTTTCGGTAGTTCCAGAGATTATCCCCGACAAACAAACAAAGAAACAAACGCTACTTCTTTGTAACATCAACTATAGATAAGGGAGCCATTTGTCTATTTTTATATAAAAAGGGAACATTTTGACATTTGACAGAGAGTGCTTTGAAACCTATAAGCTACAAGGCTGTGGTCTCGAATGATCCATATTTTTTATTCACAGAAATATATACAGGTCTCTGACAATTTACATAAATCTTCCTTTTGGGGATGTGATAGACACAGGGAAGTTGACAGCACTGAAGATACACACAATGACATCCATGCCTCTCCCAGTATTCGAACCCTGGGCCCTCACCGTGGCTGACGCCTCCGCTACCAACCACGCTGCCGGGCGGCTAAAAAGGGGATACAAAAAAGATAAAATAAATAATAATAGCAAGTATAGGTTTTGTCATCAGGTTTGTTTTTATAACTGTTTATATTGTTTGACCATAAATAGCGCTTTCCGGAAACAAAATTGCGCCAAGCTTCTTAAAAAACTCTCAAGGCCCTTTTAAAGGGGAAGTACTTAAATATAAACTATAATTTTTAACAGTGTAAGACACCTTCTTTTATGTCACCTACAGCATATACCATAAAATATGTGGTTCCGGAGGTATGAATTTGTGACTATATTTTTAAATACTTTTATACAGATTCATTTCTCTTCCCTTTCCTAAAAATATTTCGATCATAGCGATGTTTAACAATACTTTCTGTTTGGATTAATAAATACATTTTTTTGAATATAAACAAGTTGGAAATTGTACGTTAAACGTGATAAATGTACGTTCGTTTCGTGCTATAACTAGTTTTACAATGTAAAAAATGGCCGTTATTATTTCAGTGAAATAAATGATATTGTCTGCTATGAACGAAATGAAGATGTCTTTTTTTTCCTATTACCTATGCCACGTTTACAGATGCAATTTTTTTCCGACACCAGACAGCGCTGTAAATTCACTATGGAGACCTTGTTTTGAGAATGATTACCTCCATGGTTAATATTTCTATGACTCACGATGAATTTACTTTAATGGATTGAGATATTCGGCTGTTAATATAATTTTCACTGAAGTTATCGCAAAATGTATACATTTTTTAATGTAACCCATTTCTCTAGAAAACAATTTTTTTGAACGATCTTTCTAAAAATGTAACTTTGATGCAATTTTATTCGAAAAAATAATTTTGAATAAAAATGGCCGCTCGGCATATTGAAAAATATGTGGTTAGCCCGTATTTGTTTTCCTCAGTCACATGACTTGCGCTTTTATTTAATAGATTACGTATGATAGGATTTAATAGAATAAAGACAACTTTTATTAATATCTTTTTAAGTTTCGATTCGATTTTTAAAAAATTTGAAATGACTCGACAAAGTTCTGCAACAGTTCTATATATTAAATTTCAAACCATTCAATTGGGTAGTTTTTGCGCTGTTATATGCATACGTACGGACAGACAGACAGACGGACTGACCAGACGACGACTATAGATAAAACGTATTTATATAATCACGAACGCACATAAAAAGGCTAGCTTGAGATACTATTTGAACAGATAACTTTTAGGGATTATATTTTAGGGAGGAAGAAATAATCCAAAATTCTTAATATATTTTTGATAGTAAGTATAATGTAATTTTAGCTTAAACAAATGTAAAATATAGAGGAGTTCAGCGTTACTCGTGAAGTTGTACAAAATAAGCATATTTTTACTTCCACATTGTCCCTAATCCAACCTCTAAATTTTAATATCTAAATATATATATTTTTTTTCAATTTGTGTGAAGTAATGAGCAGAAGAAGTGTGTAAAGTTTGTAAGATAATGTGTAAATTATTATCAATTATAATTTTATTTTGCTTTTGATCTAAAAACTTGTAAAAATCGAAGTGATCATATTTAATTTAAACGCACTGACAGCGTCATAATGTTGTTATTAAAATTTCAATAAAGCTGCAATCAGACATTTTTAATTTTTTTCTAGAATTGTTTAAATTACACTGTTTTATTAACTTAACTTGATTTTTGTGTATAAAGATGGAAGTCTGTAATCGATTTTTAACTGATTTCTCGATATGCTAGAATTATGAAAATTATGCACACAGGTCTGTTTCCGATGACAATACAACATTTTAATATATTTAGAAATTATTTATAAAATAATAAATTCATTTAAGGAATTTCGCTATTTGCCGGAATCATATGATAAATCACTACTAAATAATCTTTATGGTTACAACTGTTTACCAGTTAAAAAAACAATGGAGTTAATTATGCGTCAAACCAACTCTAGCCCAAATATGCTAACTGGCTGTGAAACTGCAACAACAAAATATTTTAAGCATAAAAAAGTAGAAAAATTAAATTAAAAATAAAAGGCGTGATATCTTATTATCTATTACTTTTATATTAATGGAATTATGAGAAAACAATTTAAAAATCGAGAATAGATAATTTAAATAATGCTTTTGTTTTTTTGCTTGTTGCCATATCTAAAAAAGAAACGTAGCCAAAGTTATAAATTTCTATTATGAATTCGCTAAATCTCGTTTTCTCTCAGCCGTAAATCAAAGCTGAAATTTTTTTATAATTGGTGTCCACGCCAAATTAATATATTTAACGGAATTTTTTGGCATTACATAAATTGTAGTAATGAAGTTAAGTGTGATTTTTAAGAAACACATTGAAATCTTATAAAATTTTATTATTATTTTATGTTATTCTTACAATGCTTAGTTTGTCAACAGCAGAGCTATAAGTATAATCTCTCTTGAGATATTTTTAAGTACATAACACGTACAGATTAAACAGATTAATAAGCTTTTAAAATACAATTTCAATCGTAAAATTTGAAATAAAGCTTTATTTGTATTCATCTTCATACATCTCTTTTAAGTACATTTAACAGATATTATTTTCAAATGTAAATTAACAAATTCTATGAAAATCAATATCTCCGAAACACGCGTGATCCACATTCAATTGCAAAACATACGATATTTTTAAAATGGCCAATTAAAGATGTTTTCAATTTTAATTATCATTATTTTTATTAAAGCACCATTTTTTAATGCATGAAAATAATTAAAAACTAATAAACGAGGTCACATGTTATGTTTCAAAATGGCTTTCCTTCTTCAATACTCATAAAAAATTAATATTATTTTTCTGCTCTTAATTAATTGATTTGCTGACTTGTTTTTTAGCTCATTAGCGTGTGCGTTCTTTTAAGCTCTATCTCTCAAGCAATTTTCATGAGATGATAGTTAGATATAGACACGGACAGACATAAAGCGATAATTGTTGTTTATTTGAAAAGGATTAATATCTATGTATTGATATATGTTTAGCTGCATGTTAGGTAATTCTTTTTTTATTAGCAATCACTTAAAACTGATTTAAAGATTAAGTAAAATTAATAACTTAATTTCGCTGAAAAATAAAATTCATGGACTAATTGGAGGAAATCTAAATATGACAAAAGATTTTATATCCAAATATTTGAAGAAACACCCACACACACACATATATATATATATATATATATATATATATATATATATTACTTTTTTTAGTTTTCTCACATTTCAAATATTATTTGCTTTGTCAAAAATATTTTTCTTTTGATTCTGTTTTCTCTTCATTCATAATAGTTGGCAGCACTAGACTTATTATTTAACTTGTCAACAATTTTAGCTTTTACTTATATTTTTCTGTGATAGATGGCGGCTCTAATCAATTTATTTCCTATTATCATTTTTTGAAAGCAATGTCTGCATAGCTATAGCAGCCATTTTGAGTTAATCATGATTGGCTGCTTGTCAAGTACTTATAATCGTGTTCAATCTACAGTAACATTAGTCTTGCACATTATGTTATGATCTGATTTTTATTTAAGGTGAATTATATGATTTATTTATTTTATTCCCATTTATATTTATTTATTGGTATGTTTTTGGTTTATTTATATTATTTCCATTTTTACGTTGTATATTTATTTATTTATTTTGTTATTTGAACACATATAGGTTATTAATTGTCTTGTTTCACATATATATGTTATTAGGGGCTTAATATTGTCGATTTTAGGCATAATGCTGGCAATATTTGATGAAATAACATATATTTACTATGAATATTCTTAAAAAGCCCTTCTGAATTCTATAAGATATTCATGGTTTTGCTTTTTTTGCTTTTTCATCCTATCAAGTATCATTCCTGCATTGCTTTTTATAATGCTTATCCTTTGTTTTTCATATGTGTTTTCATTTATACAGAGTGGTTATAATTAAAGTTACCCTGTTTAGACCTACGTAGAGTCAGCTCTGGTTGACAGATATCGGCGAAACTTGGAATATAAGTTAAATGGAACATGGGGGAATGAAATCTGCAATAAAAAAAATAGTTCAAATTTCGATTGCTAGATGGCGGTTTTCATCTACGAGAAAGGACTTTATGCAAATCTGGAGTGGTTTAAAAAGCCAGTAGTCGCTGTCATAAAGTCATTCTGCACCATTCCGTTAGAGAAGAAGGAACGAGCGTTACTGGTGAAGTTGGTTTATTAGAACTGCAGTAATTTGTCAATTGCACTGCGAGAATATCGACACTTGAAAGGCTTACGAAAAGGACCAATGTCGAGGCAGGCTTTGAAAAAGATTATGTCTAAATTCGAAGAGACTGGGGAGGTGGGTGTGCTGCAAGGAAGAGGACGGAAATGGATTTCAAATGAAACTGCCAAAGAGGTCGCTCTTGCTTTGGTCAAAAGTCCGGTTCCCAATATACTTCCACAAGTGTCCGAGCGGTGTCACATGATTTCTCCCTCCCTTGGTCTACAATACGAAATGTTCTTCGATCCATTATAAAGTGGTATCCATACAAGATTCACGTTTGCAAGCACTGAACCCTGCAGACCCGGACACACGAATTCAATTTTCAATTTGCGAGGATGGTTTTGGCCGAAATAGCCATTGACAATGAATGGCCTTGGAATATTTTGTGGTCGAATGAGGCGCTTTTTACCCTAGATGGAGCAGTGAATACTCAGAACTGTCGCGTATAGGGTACTGCAAGTCCTAATATTTGAACACTTTTTGCACCCTGATTACATTACTCTATGGTGTGGCTTTACGGCTGATTTCATTCTTGTTCCTTTTGTTTTGAGGAGAACACTTCTCCGGGTCCTAAACGGTGTTTCATAACGGGTACCCATTACTGCGACCTCCTTCAGAAGCAGGCCATTTCATCCTTACGAGAGCCAGAGTGTTTAGAGACTAACGTATTCATGCAAGATGGTGCACCACCTCACATAGCCCGAGCAGTGACGGCATTGCTTCGTGCTCACTTTGGAGATGATCGGGTAATTTCGAGAAGTTTCCCGACAACCTGGATTCCTCGTTCTCCGGATTTGAATCCCTATGACTTCTGGTTGTGGGAATTCCTGAAATATCGTATGTATGGAGGAAGCATACGGACTCTGTCTGATTTAAAAGCAAGCATAACTCGTCATGTTGCTGCAATTGATTTGAGAAACCCATCGCACTACTGTTGAACACGATATAATACGCTTTGAACATGTGCTTGACGTAAATGGAATGCACATTAAACATATACTCTAAATAAAAAAAGTTTTCTGTTTCCAGTTTGATATTTTTGGTGTTCATACGCCTCCTTCTCACCTGGTGGTCGAAATTTGAACTATTTCTTTGTATTGCAGATTACATTTCCCCATGGTCCATATAACTTATATTCCAAGTTTCATCGATATCTCTCAACCAGAGTGGACTCTACGTAGGTCTAAACAGGGTAACTTTAATTATAACCACCCTGTATATATAATATTATGTTTGCACATGTTAATTTATTACCTTTATGGTATTCTGTCTACACTGTATTACTAATTATCTCATTGGAGATTAGGTTAGAATGTTGCGAGAACTTGTCTTATGTTTTTTTGAAATTCAAAGATATTATAATTATATATATATATATATATATATATATATATATATATATATATATATATATATATATATATATATATATATATATATATGTTTGCTTTGTTTTTTGACTGAAAATTTGAAAATCTAAAGAAAATGTTTTAGTTTAAAAGTTACTGTTACCGTAATATATTTTTTTTATTTCTCTAAAAGTAACTTCGAATGAGACTTTTTTAAATTTTTATTGTTTATATTATTTTTAATTCTTATTTGTTCAACTGCCGAGGTACGTATGTAATCTTTATTAAAATATTTTTACGGAAAAAAATTATACTAAAAAGTTTAATTATATTTTACAGAGATTTTAAGCCTAATATTTGATGTAAGCTTTTATTCATATTTCATTCTTTCTTTTTCCTTTTAATGTTTAATTTTAAGTATATTTAAAACACAAAATTTTCTGATTTAAACTAGCAATTTCAATGAAAATCAATATCTATAAAACAGGCGTGATCTACATTATGTTTCATAATATAAGGCATTTTAAAAATTGTCCGAAAAAACGAAGATTTTAATTTTTATTGTAATTATTTTTATGAAAGTGCCATTGTTGTTGATTTGTACACTGTAAAAAAGACAAATGTTTCTTTATCTAGGAAAATACAATATAATCACGATCGAATATGTACAATAACCTCTTCCGAGATACCCACGAATCCGAAAATAATTTTATAGCTTTAGAAACCTCGAAACCAATATATTTTCGATTTTTAAAGAATCATATATGAAAACGAAAATTTGTCTGTCTCTCTTCCTTTCCTTCTATACAAGTCGACAATTTAGAAGTGAGAATCGTCAAATTTTAGATACAGTCGTATTAAAACACCGCCTTGGCAACTAAAATAATCCGGAATCGTACCCGGAACTAAACGCCCCGACACTTCGAAACGTCGACCCAATATATTTGAACGTGCGATCTGATAAATAGCCAAATTAGAATTTACCTTCTTTGTAACATTCAAATCGATATAATTTGGTTTGGATTTTATATTTGAAAAGGGGGAAAGAAATCTAATATAAATACAGACAGTACGAATTTAGGTACTTCCGTATTCACCGCATGCCAACGGATAAGACTACTACTGAATAATATTTTCTACTTATTCTCTAGCTATTTTCTGTAAAGGAAAGAAAATAAAGTGCGACGTCAAACCAAAAAACGCGCCATTTTTTTTCTGTTTCAAAAGTTACCGATACATGTTAATATTAAAGGTCATTGCTTAAACTTTGAGGAAGAGGAAGACGAGTCCGGTCGTAATTTAAATATCGCATTAATGTTAAAGGTATATAGATACAGCGCCCCTGGTGATGGAAGACGTAACTAATTTATTTTTGCAGCGCGTGCGCAACACACGTGCTATACGGTGCCGTACGCAGCATGACCCATTCCGGAGGTTCGATCGAAAAGAGGTTTGTTTAAAAAAGAATGAGCCCCCTGAAGGTGGAAGGTGGAACTAAAAGATGCTTTAATCATTCGAGATTCGTTTCGAAAAATCGACCAGCCAAGCGGGCATAGTTTGCTAGTGATTTATAAAAACAACTTTTTTCTGCCTCTGAGTTTCGGAAACGTTTCAGAGTATTTTTTTTAGTGTCATAATCAGTTTATACAACACGGAATAGGATTTTCGGATGCTATCACTTCTCAAGGAAACATTTTCATGTTCTACAAAACATGTTTTAAAAACCAAGATGATAAATTAACAGTATTAACAATAACATTAAAATTAATATTATTTTCTTATTCTTGCATGTATAAATTCAATTACGCAGCCATAAATGCTTCATTAAAAATAGATAGCATCCTGATAACTTCCTTCCCGTTTTGAAAAAAAAAATGTTTAATACACTATAAAAACTATTCGGAAACGTTTCCGAAAATTAGTGGCAGAAAAAAAAAACTTTGTTTTTATAAATGCGTCTTTAAATCACAAAAATATATTCGTTTCCGGTGGTTTCTCTAGATAATGAACTTTTTTTTTAGAATCGTGGGTATCTCGAAGAAGATTATGATATATTTTCTTTCTTGGTTGTTTTATATTTTCCTGGAGTAATGAACATTTCCCTTTATCACACTGTGTATGACAATAATTAAATATTCTTGGTTGTTTTATATTTTCCTGGAGTAATGAACATTTCCCTTTATCACACTGTGTATGGCAATAATTAAATAACCAATAAACTATGTCCTCTGTTATATTAAAAAATGCTTATCCTGTTTTAATACGCAAAAATTGAATCATATTTTTCTGCTCTTTAATAATTGATTTGCTGACTTTTTTCGTAGCCTATTAGTTTATGTTTCATTTATTGCTTTGAATTATCCCTGGAGCATTTTTATGAGATAATAGTAAGAATAACAATCTAAAACAGAGATAAACTAATAATTATTTATAAGGAAAAAGACTACTACATGTATTATATGGTATTTAATACATTGTGTAGTATACTTATATACGTTTATCTGCCTGTTAACTAACTCGATCTTCATTAACACTGGGCTTCCTATAATTATTCAATCACTTAACAATAATTTTAGAATTAAGTAAAATTAACAACTTAATTTCGCAACAAAATGAAAGTCATGGACTAATTTTATTACATAGTAAAAAAAGACAAACGTTTATTAATCTGGGAAATCTGGGAAAGTGTAATATAACCACGAACGAAAATATACAACAACCACTTTCGAATTGCCCTTGATTACTAAAACTGTTCTTTATCTCTGGAAAACTCAGAAACTAATATACCAAGCTACAAATAATCCCTGGCAGAACTTCTGCCGAATGTCCTAAACTCGATAACTTTTCGTTTGGCGACCTTCCTCTTCGGGGTCGGCAGGGCCTGATTATCCAAAAGGCACGTGAAGCACCTGATTCCAGTTTAAAATTTAAAAGAGGCACCAAAATGACTGTGAAGAGGGATCTCTAATTCCCATTTTCCTAAATTGTATTTTTATTTAACAGGGAAATATAAATGTCATTAACAGGATATTAATTAGTCATATACCATCCTGGCGTGCCTGTTACAAACCATCCGGGAAATTGAGAATACAGCTATATGTACTGAATATATCTGAAGTATATACAGGGCACATAATAAGCTGTTTAAAGAAATACAATGTGACTCCGGCTGAGATTTTCCCTGGAATAATATTAGTAACACTGGTGAGTTTTCGTGAATGGAACAAAGCTTTCGCCAAATAAAAGGGGGTCCCAGAATAATACTGTGCTTCACCTAGATTCAGAGGTTAATCGGGCCCTGGGGTCGGCTGAAAACACACCTTGTCCGGGAGGTAAATCGCCTCTCAACCATCGCAACTAGACTATTAGTGAATCGATTTCCAAGACTTTGGTGATTCTTTTTCAATCATTTGGTCACTTGGTAATCTTTACGAGTACATTATGGTATCATATGATCTATTGCCGATTAGCTAATTATATCGAATTGGAAAATTTCTCAGATGCAAAAATAGTATTTAGAACCTAAGAATGTTCGTTTTAATTCAAAAAATAAATATTGTTAATTGGGAATATTTTCAACTATACGATGCAATATATATTGACGTATCGAATATATAACTAATAAAAACATTAAAAAATCGTTTTAGTTTAAATATGGCTGTGAAATGATTTTCAAATAAAAATTAGAACTAATTACGATTAAATTTTAAATTGCAATTATTTTTTCATTGTAAGATGCAAATAACATTGTCCTTTTAGTTACCAGTTACGTTTTTACGTATTAGTTACTAATATAAATATTAGTTATAAATATTTTTTAAATCTTACAAAGAAAAATTAATTTTAATTTAAGTTGTAACTACAATTAATTGCAAATGTTGTTGTAAATCATTTAACAGCAATATTTAAATTAAAACGATTTTTTTTTTTACGTTTTAATTAGTTACATAATCGATATGTCAATATTTTTGCATCGCTTAGTGGAAAATGTTCTCGATTAGCAATGTTTATTTTTTGAATTAAAACGAACATTCTTACGTTTTAAATACTATTTTTGCATCTGAACAAAACTAAATTTCTCACATTTTAATTTGTTACATCCTCGGTATGTATTATTTTTTGCATTTTTTGGTGGGAAATATTCCAATATAACTAATTTTTTTATTTGACTTAAAACGAACATCCATACATTTTGATTAATTATACAAGTTTTACATTTTACAGTGAAAAATATTCTCATTAAACATTTCTTCTTATCTGTAAAAATCCGATTCTTTAACACTTCTCATTATACTATAATTATGTATAAAAATAGCGATTTTTTTCTTTTTTAATAATCAAAGTAATTATTTTCATAAATATTTTGTTCAGTCATTTAATTTAACTTTTAAAAGGCATAAAATAAAATTTCTTATTATCTGGAGAAAAAAAAAGAGGATTTATTTCCGTATAAAACATTTTGCATCATAACATTTAGAGAAAAATTCTCGAACAATTTTCAAAACTTTTCCTTAAAATGTTATCTTTCATTGAATTGCAGTTGTAGTGTTCTATTTTCTTAATTCACAAAATTTTACCTGAACAATTTCCAGTGAAACTACTTTTATTAAACTTGGATCTCAAATTCATAATTTTGAAAAATCCATTTAGAGCAAATGTTTTTTATGTAGTAATACCTAAAACTTAAGATATTTTCTCATATTTGTGTCATTTGAATTTATTTATATAAATTAGCAAAAAAGAAGTATATTTTTTATTTTTTATTTACTTATCTGATTGAAAAAACAGCAAGTCTTTCTAAGTGCTTATTACAAATATATCAGACTAATTTATTAAGTCCCATTTATCAAAGTATATTTTAAAGTATGAATATGACTATACGTAATTATTAAAAAATATAAATTAACTGTTTTAAATTGCTGGAATTCTTTTTTACCACTTATCATGCTATCTGTAAATTTTAGATATTATGATTTACAGATTTATAACTAGACTAAGCTATTAATTCTCATTAAGACATTCCTTAGGATGTATTAAGTAGCTTTCATTACAAAAAGCTACCTATTGCAGCCGTTCGGAGGAAAGCAATTCCAAAAAATTTTGGTATATTTTCACCATCCCCCAAACACCCCTCCGTTCAAATGTCGATTTATATATCTATATATATGCATGTATATCTGACATGTGTCATACTGTAACTCTCTTATTTTTGAGCCGATTCAAATGTGACTGAGTATGTGTATAGGACATACCAAGGTCTCGACCGAGTTCGTTGGCCAGCTTCATCAACCATCTTGTTTCAAAATGGCGGCCAGTTAATTTATTATTTTTTTTAATTCAAAAATATATACAAAAGAATTATATGGGAAAAATGTTTCTGTTAAGTGTTAGAACGTAATACAAGGATTCCGGAATATTTTTTGTTTTGGCTTAAAAAATGGCTTAGATATGGCAGTTTGAAATTCTAGGGTGGCTGACATTTTGAAACAATCTGATTTTTGCTATGTTGTAACTTTCATGTTAAAATTCGCATTAAAATTCAGTATTAACGAAAACCGGGATTGAATCTTCAATAATCAGGATCCAAGCATTTCAGCTCAGAGTATTTGAGTAAAATGAGCTGAAATTTTAAAAACGTGGACTATGAAAGCTACCTTTACCTCCCGGTACACCACGGAGACAGTAACATGCTCCCAGTAAAATGATTGAATTGTCACCGTGTTCGAACATCGGTCGAAACTATACTATAATGTGTGCCTAGTTTATTTCCAACATCAATCTAATTTTCTGCCGACATTTACGTTTGACATATTCAGAGTTAAAATTAAAGTTACGTATCGAGCAAAAGTGTATATTCCTCTGGAACGGCTCAAGCCTCATTCAGAGGTGATTTCTCTAATTTAGTATATAAACATTTCCAATAATATTGTGCTTGAATATGAGTTACAGTCTGATCTCAAAATACTAGCATTCGTAAACTCCGGGGTATGATCTGTAACCAGTGCATAAACGGAGATTTTAGAGCTTAGAGTGCCTTTCTTAATGGCGAACTCATGTTATTTTAATCTATTTTACCAGTGCTAGTATTTTCAGATCAGATTGCAACATATATGCAAGCAGAATATTTTTCAAAAGATGATATACTAAATTAGAAAAATCCGCCCTGATGAATGAGGATTGCGCCTTTCCAGGGGAATATATAGTTTTGCTCGATGTGTAACTCTAATTTCAACTCTGAATGACTGATCATTTTGCAATTATTTATGCTATACTTTTAATACTTTTTTTTGCAATTATTTATGCTATACTTTGCGATGTTTTTACTGATAAAGTGCTATGTTGGTTTGTCTGGAAATAAAAATATATGGATCATCCTTATCAGCTTATAGATCTCAAAGCAACCCTCATTCAAATCATATTCAAAGTCCTATGTTTATAGCACGAAACGTCTATTTTAATTTTAATTTTAATTTTAATTTTAATGTATTTTAATGTTGTTTTTATTTGTTTTCGTTTGGATTTTAATTTAAATTCTGTTTAATTATTTTTATAATGAAATTTAAGAATTCAGATGTAAACTGTTTACATATATAATAATTGTTTGTTGATCAAGAAAATGTTTAATTGACAATTGATATCATTCGAGAAACCTAGATTTCGGGTTGAGAAATCTGATAAATACAGTATAAAACTACACGAAAACGTTTCCGAAAATCAGTGGCAGAAAAAAAAATGTTTTTATAATTGTTTTTAGGTAGATTTCGTAAGAAATACTACCTATTACATTCTCCCCTAAGTTAGAATTTTTGAAAAGTTTTTGCAGATCTTCCCCGATCATGTCTCGCAGAACCCAAAACCACCCCCATTTCAAAACTTTATCTATCTATCTATCTATCTATCTATCTATGTCACTTTTTTATGGACACAATAACTTCAATAATTCTTCACAAATCTCTTCCAAACTGATACATAAAATGAAGGGGCATAAAATCTTGGTCAAGTTCGTTAATGGGCAAAATCGAAGCAAGGGGCGGGGTGGAAATGGAGAGGGCTTTTTGTGAAAACAGAAAAACACCCATAATTTCTTAATTATGATACGTATCGAATCCGTTTAAAGTTATTATTACTTCTAGGATTCTAATATTTATGCATGACAGAATTTTTATATCATTAAAAATGGCCCCAAGGGGGGGGAAGGGAGTGGGGTTTAGAAGAAAAAATTCATAACTTCGTCAATTCACATGATATAAAATCCGTTTAAATTTATTATAAATTCTCATAATATTATCTAAAACTTTTATATTGATAAGTTTTTTATAGGACCATTCCTTATAGCAAAATTAAAATTAAAATTAAAAAATCCCTACCGGCTCCGCCTGCAAACAAAGCAGATTTCGAGTGGGTGGTCCCAATTGCAGTATCATGGCAAAAAGGTCATTTCTTCTGCAATTCCCAACAAATAGGCGTCCCCATGGTCTGCGTCTTCGACATCTACCTGTGCCTGTAGGCCGAGACGTCAGGGATTTTTTTTTTAAATCGCAAACATATATTGGTTTCTGATGTTCGTAAATGTAAAGAAAATTTTTTGGAATCGTGAGTAACTCGGAAGAGGTTATTGTATATTTTTGTCTGTGGTTACATGCTAGTTTCGCACACATTTGTGTAAAAGAAAACTAAAACTGTAATCTCTCTTGAGATATTTGTTAAGAAGTAAACGGGATTAAGCATCTTTATAAAGCCTTTTTCAGCTTAAAATTCCCTATAAAATTTTATTTTTATTCATTTTTATACTCCCACTTTAAATTCATTTAAGTATAGTATTTTCAAGCCTAAATTAACAATCTAAATGAAAATTAATATATTTCAAACATATCAGATACAATTAATTGGAAAATATAAAACATTTCAAAATGTCCCAATTAAACTATATTTCCAATATTAATTAAAATTATTTTTATCAAAATACCATTGTTTCTTTTATTTATTTATTTACGATAATACTTAAAATCGAATAAATGAAAGTCACTTGTTATGTTTAAATTTTTATTTTACCCTTCTCATTAAGCATAGAAAATTAATATTATTCTTCTGCTCATAATTAATTAAATTGCTTATATTTTACGTAGTCATTAACGTCTGTTCCATTTAATACTTTGAAATATCTCTCCAGTAATTTTTTTGTATGTGCTATAGCAATGTTTCTGAGCAATATGTTTTATCTACGTGTTCATAATAAGCAGAAAATTATTCATTTACGCATGAGATATTTGAAAATTATTGAAATATTTGTCATATTTTTGCTTATGTTGCTTACGATATTTCATTAACGCAACTACAGTATTTTCAATGCATTTATTTTAACTAACTTTCTTAATATTTCCACATCTATTAATGAAATGCACTTTAATATTTCTGAGGCATAGTGTGACGAATCAAATTTATTTAATTGCTCACATTTTTGTTTATTTAATATCATTGATTTTGATTACGCTACACTTGGATTTTTAACACAACATAGTTAATTAATCCACTTTAATTCATTTTAGTTATACGTAATAACTTGTTTTTAAACATAGAATAAATTGCTTTCATGTGATCATGTACGTAGAATATGTAAAACTCAACAAGTACCACTACAAAAAAAATGTGCATAATCATCTCCTCTTTTAGAAAAGTTAAACATGAAAAATTAAATGTAAAATTCATTTGTATGACATGAAAAATTATTTTTGATTAAACAAGTGACAAAAACGTATAAGATATATAACACAACCAGTTATAGCGACATCATATGTTTTCACAAGTGTTTTGGTTGTAGTTGTCACAAGGAGACCTGATACGTATTATTCGTCACATTATGACTCCCAGGCAACCATCACTTCATCATTCCACTGAGAAATCAAAGTATTTTCAAATTCTGTTCTAATTCGAATCACAGGTGCATTAGGAATATATTAAGAAAGAAATTGAACAAATTATTACATTTAGTGTCATTGTCTTTGAACACTACACAAGCATTTTTGATGCAATATCCTTAATTAATATGCTTTACGTTATCTTTCTTAAATGCAACAACTAGTTTTTCGCATCATAGAGTAAAATGCATTCGAGTGACCATGTATGTCCAATATGGAGAACGCATCATATATTGTGCTGCCCTCTAAAAAAACCCACAGTGAAATGTTTCCTAAAAAAACCCACTCTAGTACTACATCAAATATTTCACTAAAGTCAAGTTTTTTGTTTTGTTCTGTTTTTCTACACCATTTAGAATAATAAAAAAAGCTAAAAATATGTAAGGAGTGTTTATTTAGTTTTAAAATAATTTAAACTAACGATTGCAGAATTCTGGCAAAACGTGAGCTTCATTTTTACAGATTTTCTTGTTATAATAGAATTTTAGAATATCTACATAAATTTTTAATTGTTTTTATGTGAAACCTATAATAGGTAATAAAATGCATCATTTTCAGCTGATTACGTCAGGTGTGGGTTTTTTGGGGGGTAACATGGGTTAATTTTTATGAAAAGTGGGGTTTTTTTTTTTTTTTCAAATTCTCGCTTAATTGGCTGCCACTTTGTAATAAAGTGATAAAATGAAAAATGCTCAACATTAAAATAATAGTCAGAACAAGCTGTAAAAATTTAGCCATGTTTAATTTTTTTTTAATGTTCTATTATACTTTCTATAGAGAAAATTTTAAAAAATGGGTTTTTTTAGAGGACAGTACAATACCTCAACAAAACATATGAGCGTAATAATCAGATTCCTTTTATAAAATTTAAACAGCGATAATTAACATGTAAAATTCATTCACCGGCATGATATGAAAAATTATTTTTGATGAAACACGTGACAAAAATATTTCAGCCCTTTAACACAAACAGTTATAGTGACATCACAGATTGTCACAGTTATAACGTAATGCTTTTAATTCGTCAGATTATGTCTCTTAGGCAATCCGTCATTTCATCATTCCATTGTGAAATGAATGTGCTTGGATATTTTGATCGATTTCGTGTCACAGTTCTCTTAGGAAGGTATGACGAAAGAAATTAAACTATACGCATGGCTGCTATGAATCTTCTTTTATTTGTAAATTCAGAGGATATAGAAATAATTATACAACTTCCTTCAAATTATCGTTTGCATGGCGATTTAGAAACAAGTATATACTTATCAAAACAGTTATTGTCATGAAAAACTAACATACAATAGACAAAATACTAAATGCTCCTAAGGTTCGATATCTAATTTCTCATACACCAAGTAGCAAACTGAAAATGACAAAAATGCGAATACGTTGTCTGGTGTTTATAATACAAAAATAAAGCTTCGTGTCAATACTTATGATGTCACAAAATTGTTCATTTATTTCATTTATTTTGTTTCTAATTGCGCCATGGTTTTGATCTCTCATAATTATCTAAAAACAAATTTACAGAAAAAAGATTCATAAATCGTTATCACGTTTGTTGCTTATGTCACACATTTATTCAGAATTATACAAGTATACAGGTTTTCTATTTATAGTAAAATTTCAATAACAAAAAATCCAATTACCACAATTTTCTTTTTGCTCTTTCTTGAGACACTTCAATTGATATTTTATAGAGATTTTGTTTGTAAATTATTTAGAATATTTTTTATTTTGCACATTTTTTCCACATCAGACACATGAAACATACTTTTTAAATCCTTGCGAATGAAGCAGCTTCAACATTTTAGAAAACCGTCTGAAATTGATAGACAATTTTGTTTTTGCTCTTTCTTAAGACACTTCAATTGATATTTTAGGGATTTTTTTGTAAATTATTTAGAATATTTTTTATTTTCCACATCAGACACAGGAAACATACTTTTTAAATTCAGCACAGAAATGGAACTATAAAACCTTTAAGTAATTCCCATAACATAAATTCTATGCTAACTCGTGAGCGGGAATAATCGAACTTTTCCTTTTCACTAAGTTTCAAATATGTAAAGTGTATATGAGATTGGAATGTCGTGTATACTTCACGAATTTGTGTTAATCAGTGTTAAATGTGGTCGCTTGGTAACTGTAAGAATGTGCAGATTTTTCTGAGTCATTCTTGTTTCTTCAATTGTGCCACACATATTAAGGACTACTATTTGCTGACGAATCATGTTTCTGAATTTTTTTCTGGTGAATTATTAGTAGTATTGGATCCGCCATAGCTAAGAATCGCCGATGGAACGTTGTTAGAGTTTAATTGTTTCGAAACAACTTTGCTCAAAATCAAAAAGTATTAATTAAATTTGTAGCTTTGATGTGATATTTATAAAATGTGCTAGTTTGAGGGAAAGTTATTTTTAGTGTATTTGTTCTGCTATTTTGAAGGAGTTTGACTTTATTTAATATTTAGTTTAGAATTTGGAAAGTAGATAATTTCCTCCTTCTCCAAGTATAATTTAGTGCTGAGATAGTAAAATGTTGTTCAAGTCAATTTTCACTGAGCGCTTAAACTTTTCTTCAAATAATGTTTTTGTATTTTGTAATTATTAAAAATTTGAGTGGTCAATTCATCAAAAACATGGACAGCCTTGAAACGCCTGTTACAACCACAGCTTTTCTGAATAAATCTTTGATGTGTAAAACTCTTTAATGTGAAACTGTTGCAGCATACCTATTCCTGAAACACATGTAACAGAACAGTTTTTTTTTGTGTGTGTGTCAGTATTAAGCATTTTTGCATAAAATGTGCAAATCTCTCCATAAGTTTTGTCAGGTATTTGCTTTACTTATCTGTTGTTATCATTTTATTCTAATTTACGTTATCTCAAAAAACCATAGTGTCATACTTCTATTTACTATTATCTTTATGGTGTCAATATTTTCTATACATAAGGAATCAAAATAAAAATTATATATCACGGATAAATATAAATTTAGTAGTCGAGAATTTCAAATCTTTCATTGTTCTTTAGTGATTAGAGAATCATAATTCCAGAAGGTAGGCATAATGCTATGGAAAGAAAATTATATTAGACATTTTGTGTCTTTTTTGTTATTATTTCGTTCTTATTTTGCTAGATCTGAATATTCGGTTGTGCTATACTGGCATTTATCTTTATCTTTCTAGCGTCAATATTTTCTATATCATAAGGCAGTGGTTTCCAACAACTCAGCCACAGCTACAGAAATACCAGCATATTCATCTTATTATCACCTTATTTAAACTCAGATTTTGAAATAACTTACCATGATTAAATAAGGCAAGTATAACTATACTAAAATAGTGGTGAGTTCTCGACCCGTGGTTGCGTTCTTGGAAACCCCTGATATATCAAATGAAAATTATAATTACATATCATGTGTACATATTTTTGGTACTCTTTCGTTTCAAAAAGTTCATTCTTCTTTAGTGTATTATTAAATTATAATTCCCAAAGGTATATCTAGTGCTATGGAACAATAGTTTGCACTTACAAAGGAACTACGAAGCAATTATAGTCTTGCATGGTGTATTCTAATAAAGCATTCATCAACTTACTCAAATGTTTCAGATTCTGAAAGGTGTCAAAGGTACTGACATCTACACTACCTGCATTAATGCGATCGATAGGTCGAACTGAATATATGCAACTAACATTTTAGAAGATACTATGGACCAAAGGATTAATTTTGATCGTTAAATAGCTTTATTAATTTGCATAAAACATACGGAGACTTCTAAATTATTTCAGGAAATACTTTTTAATATAAATGCTACATTATTACTTAAGTTCTACATATATATACACAGGGTGATTATAAAAAAAACTATCCCGATATATGAGCCCCTAACTGTCATGACGTTCACAGAAACTGAATGAAATTTTGGTTTAAAGTATTTTGAGGTATGAGCTCAAGAATCATGTGAAAAACCACAGTTAAATTCTAACAGTTACGGTTACAGTGACAAAAGTTCGAAAGTTTCAAATTGCAACACCTATTTTTTTTTTATTGGAATGTGATCTCCATAGTGAAAAACCATCAAAAGCGTTGGAACGGTACCTGTATCACGAAAATTGCCGGCGCTAGACAGACTAAGAAGAATAGTGAAAACAACCAATATATATGTATATATATATATATATTAGTGTTTAGTCTATGTCTCTTATACAAATTTACGATTTTTTAAATATTTGCACGAAAATTGATATACATAAGTTTCAGAATAAGAGTAGAATTACTTGTAACTTTAAACATTTATAAGACCATTCTACCCTTTTTCTACCACTTGCTGAAATTTATCTGCATGGATATGTATTTTTTTTATGCACCTTTTTTTCCTGTTGCCATAAAAAGAAAGATAGTATGGGAAATATTTTTATAAACCAGGAAAAATTCAGACACACTCGCCATACATTCTTATTTGAAATTCATGCAATGAAATTCGTGGGGAAAAAAAAGAAAAAAACATTTTGACGGATTTTAAGTGTGATTTTCATTTTTTAATTCCGTCATTGCTATTAAGAGAAATAGTGAGTTTTTTTACCCCATCTCGACGGACATCGTGTTTTCTTTATATTTTTTTATTCATGCTGTTGACACTTTAGAGCATCCTAGGCTGTGTGTTTTTTATTTTGTCTAGCGGCTGCAGTTTTTCTAATCTACGTAACACGGATTTTTTGTAGCTGCGTACTTATTATTTTTGATTTTATAATATGGTACTATAAAGATCATTTTGAATGATTTATTTTTATTTTTATTTTTTCCCTCTCGACTTGTTCGAGCATACACAAAGAAGAATTCATATTGTAAACCTTTTCATCTACCTTTTGTCTATTTTTATCAATGTGTTGTAATTCCATATATATGTTTTTATTATGGTTATTGTTATTCAACTCCAAATCCCCCTCATTTGCAATTTTTTCCTTAGAATAATTCCAACTATCTGTCCGGAAAGATCTCTTTCAAAGAAATTTTATTTTCTCTCTTTTGCTTATATGAGGCAAATCCAATTTTATTTCCTGTTTTTCTTTTTTAGATAATTTGAGATAACGTTTTTCAAAATTTTAGCTTAGATGAGACAGATTTTGATTATTATTTTAGACGGCAGCGCTTGCGACTAAACGACCTCATGACGCAAAATGATGATGTTTTCACTGCAGTTTAGACGAGACTGATTTCCATTATTTTTTTAGACGATGGTGCATGGAACAGACAGTTTCATGACACCAAATGACAACATTTTTTTTTTTACTCTCAATACTTTTTCTTTGTTCGAGGTTACAGCCAGTACAGCCCAGCTTAGATATTTATAGTGGAAATTTTAAGCCTATTTTTTTCTTTCAAAAAATTATTTAATGATTTTTTTGTTTGTTTTGTTCTGTTTGGCTTTTTTTCCAAGTATTACTTGTCGCTTTGGCCGAACGTGGACGAGGTCGCCCATCTATCGAATGGCCGAGTGTGAATGTGGTTACGTTTTCCCACCAGATTCACATAGCAACAAGCGGTCCTCACGACCAAGCTGTGACGTCGACAGACGCAAGCCACGAGGAATGCTGAGATACATTTTTTGCATCGTCAGCTTGGGAACGGCAAAAAGATCAAATTTTAACTCGACATGAAAAGGATCGGACGAATCCTGGGTGTTCTCGAGACGGGAGAGCAAGCACGATCGAATCGAGCCAAAACAGGGACAGATTTTACCGAAATCCCGCAGTTAGATGACTGCAAATCTTCCCTTTCCCTCCTTTAGTTTTGTAAATAATACTGTTTTAAATTTAGAATTTAGTACCGAACAAATTAAACTCCTGTTATACGTTATTTAAAGCGTCCGTCAATTCCAATATTTACATATATTTACATATATTAATAATATCGCTGTCTCTTTCTTGATTGTTGTTTTTCGAAATCTCCCTTGGTTACCTATATCCAGTCAGTTAAGTTCAGTTTATTTGTTTGATTATATGATGTCCCTACATAGAAAATAACATTTTACACTTTTGGTAAGTGCTTGTTATTTCGTTTAGTCGCATTATTTTCATTTAACATTTAAAAAACTCAAATGTAATTCAACCTGTACATTAAGTCGTACTAGCCGATTTTATTTTTGAAATTTACGAATTGTGTGGTGTGAAAAAAATAAAGTTTACAATTTCAAAATATATACAATACGGATTAAAATTTGAATTTACCCTTACTATTTAACGGGGGAAATTTTCAGGTCAATCGATTAATGTCTTGAGAGCTCTACCAGGCCCTGAAATTACAAAAATTGACAGCAAATTTTGACATATCAAGTAAAAACTAGTCGTTGGGGGCCACCGTAATACTTACCCATCATGGATATGCATAATATAAAACATGAAAACAAAACATGTGTAAACGACTTATAAAATGCAATGCAATCCGAATTAAATCGTGTCTTAATGGCGTCATAAACTTTAAATGTTCTATTACTGAATTGCGTAAAAGAAACATCCTTATAACTCCAAAAATGTTAATCATATTAACTAAAGGTTTATTGCGTCGGAATAAGCGTCTCATTTCCAATTAAAATATATCTTTGAATTGAATTTTGGATGAAATACAGGGTCATGAAAAATCGAAAAGTGTTGAAAATAGGACTGCAAATATCTCAGCAACTCATTATCCGATCGACTTCATTCTTAATGCAAAATTTATGTGTTTTTATTGTCTTTTATATTCACTCCTTAAAAAAAACAATTTCGCAAAATTTTATATACCTTTTATCAGAACGAATATTTCAAGAGTCCAAAGTAAATAGTTCCGGATAATGGAGGTTAGTGAAATTCAATAGGCTTCATCCCATTATTACATACTAAGTACACACCAAATTTCAAGTCTCTATCTCAATTTGTTCTGGAGATAGAGCGTTTACAGACACACACACAGACAGACGGACAGCAATTGTTTTTTTCTAAAAAGATGTTTTTCGGAATCTCCAGTGTCTGAAACATGTAAATCCGTTAAAAAAATGTTTTCGATTTTCAACACGATTACAAGACCTACCTTATACTACGTATGATAGGTAAGTAATAAAACTAAAAATTTCAAAATACAATGGTCATCAAAATTTGCTTTTTTTCTTACTTTCTCTTTAGCAGGGAAAAAATTAGAATAATCGATTAATGTCTTGAGCCCTGTACCAGTCACTGAGATTACCAAAATTGACAGAAAATTGGGATGTATCATATAAAAGTAAAGTTCATAATTTCAAAATACAATAGTCATAAAAATTTGCTTTTTTCTTCCCCTTTAACGAAACAAAATAAATTCAATGGATTAATGTCTTGAACACGCTACCAGGCCATGAAATTACGAAAAATAATCAATTGACCTGAATTTTTGTCCCCGTTAAATAAGAAGAAAAAAGCACATTACGATGACTATTGTATTTCGAAATTATTAACTTTAATTTTACATGATACGTCACAATTCGCTGACATTTTCTGTAATTTCAGCACCTGGTACAGGGCTCAAGACATTAATCGATTGATCTGATTTTTTTTTTCAGTTAAGTAGAAAGTAAAAACAGCAAATTTTGATGACTATTGTATTTCGAAAGTATGAATATTATTTTCACATGATACGTCAAACGTTTTTCTCATGTTTTGTAAATCCAAGGCCTGGTAGATTCCTCAAGACATTAATCGATTGACCTGAATTTTTTTTACGTTAAATAGGAAGTATAAAAAGCAAATTTTGATGACTATCGTGTTTCGAAATTGTGAACTTATTTTCCGTGATACATCACAATTTGCTGTCAATTTTTGTAATTTCAGAGCCTGGTAGAGCCCTCAAGACATTAACCAATTGACCTGAAAAAAAATTCCGTTAAATAGGAAGTAACAAAGCAAATTTTTATGACTAATGGGTTTCAAAATTATGAACTTTTTTCCCATGATACATCACAATTCGCTGTCAATTTTCGTAATTTTTGGACCTGGTAGAGCCCTCAAAATATTAATAGATTGACCTGAAAATTTCCTCCGTTAAATAGTACGAGGAAACGCAAATTTTAATCATAATTGTATTTCAAAATTGTAAACTTTATTTTTTCACTCTACCCCTAGTAATTTCCCTTTTAAATAACCCACGAGCTGCCATTGGAAGACGACATACTTTTTGATTCTTTAACTTACATTTAAGAAAGACATAATTCACTATCGAATGGCTATTTTCGTTTTCATCTGTATCTATTTGGCGATAAAATAAATTGAAGAGAAAAAAAGTGTCCCCCTTTTTTTCCCGACTGTAACTGTTAACAGCATACGTTATGAAATTCATTTTGTAATCCTCGAAACATTTAATATTAAAATCAGACATGCATGAGACAAAAAGTCATTTAAAACGGATATCTTAAAGAAAAAATTATCAATCATTCGGAAATTGGAAGATCATCATAGTGAATTAATTAAGAAAGAATGTTGTTATTTCAAAGAATAGCCTCGATCTGGTTAATTATTCTCTGAGCGGCGGAAAAGAATTTCGAAAAGCAATTTAAATATTTACCTTTCCAGTGATTAATTCCGGAGAAAGTATTTTGGGAAATTTTAAAGAATCACTGGACTGTAATTAATTTCTGATGAATATGATTGCTTTTATGCAAATGTTATATGGTTAATCTCGTTTCTACATACTACTCCTTTGTTTATTGAATTTTTGATGTAATGTTAAAAATGGAAGACATTCTTTACGAACATCATTTTATAACGTATATATTTTGTACAAAACTTTATGCAAAAATAATTTTATAACTTATATATTTAGAGAATCTTTATAGAGAATCATAAAATAAAAAAGTACCTTTTCGTTTATACCAACATTATTTTCGCTAAGCTTAATAGTGCGTGCTAAATGACTGAATTGGAAAAAATTAACATTGTTGGTGCAAAAGTGGTCATTTAACCTTTTGAATTCCACAGTAGCCGAAATCATACCAATGCTGTGAAACCCACAATATCGTAGGATCGCTGAAAGGGTTTTCCTTCCCCTTAAATGGGACCGGGGGCTGTCAAGAGAGTGGTCTCTCTCAGTGATGGATGGGGTAATGTGCGGGCATTTTCTGGACAGTACAGAAAGAAAACAAGACTTTATACAGTAACTAGAGCAATGATAAACAGAGGGGGTGTAACACCTGTCGAAATTTGAATAAAGAGAGAAAGCAGTAGGGTCATTTCCACTTATTACCTAGTGAAAAAAGGGGGAACGAAAAAACCAGCATCTTCGGCTATTTTGTGGGGATTTTAAGGTCATTATTTTTTTTTTAAAGTTGGGATTTAAAGAGTTAAAAAACATAACATTTCAAAAGTACAGACTTTCATGAACTATTTTATTATATACATACAATTATTTACTTAAAATAAAAGAACAAATAAATATTATACAATAAAATACTAAAATAAAACTCAATTTAAACTGCAGGCATGAAATTGTAAATGTCCCTTAGATTTGCAGTAAACATTCCATTTTTTTAATAAATACGTCCCCATATGACCTCTATGAGATAGGATTGTAAATAATAACACACTGTGCTGTATTTTAATACACCATTTTGCGATGACCCAGAATCTCTCAACAGTTTGTGTATGAGATCGTGTGTTAAGGTCAACAAAATTATATTTGCGATTTAGTATTAATTGGCCATCTCGCAAAATACTTTCTTTATGCATAATTCCATAGCCATGAAACATTGTTATTGCAGATTCTACATCATCATTTCCAATAGTGAAACTTATCTCAGCGCAGCGAAAAATGTGTTTTATCTATATTATTGCCGAAACGTCAGAGAAGGCTTACTGTTGAGACCCGAAAAGTTTTTGGTTTCTGTCTGTCTGTTTGTCTGTCTGTTTGTCTGTCTGTCTGTCTGTTCCGCGATAACTGCCGTAAAAATGATCCGATTAGGTTGATTTTTGGTGGGTATGTTGGTGAGATACCCGGAATTAGCTGTATAGTTTTTGGTTAAATTTGGTTCATTCGTTCGAAAAATAGAGAACATTTTTTTAAAAATCATAATGCTTTCCTATGGGACTGCAGACGATTTTCAAATTTCATTTTTAACTGAAATGGAAATCGCATATTTGAATAATGGATTTCAACGTAAAATTATGGATGTTGATTTTCGATATGGAGGTTTTAAATATATTCAATAATTTTGAAAAATTGACGATACATTTATTAGAATTGAGATATTAATTGTTTAAATGATTGGAAATTTTTTTGCATCTGTTCCGGAAATATAAAACTTTTATTTTCATGTTTTTTACAAATTTTAAAATGCATTTTTTTTTTACTTTTCTCGTTAATTTATCAGTTGCCTAGCAACGATATTTCAAAGAAGATAAAAGTAATAAAAGCAACACGCACTATTTTGTTCCAATAATTTATTAGCAAAATAAATTATTTTTGTATTCTATTGACATAAATGAAGAATTTATTTTAATACAAGTTTTTTTTTTTAATCTAAAAAGTTACAAGAATAAGAAGTTCATAAGAATTTCAGAATATCATTGCATAAACCGTGTTTAATTTAACGTTTCTAATTTCTGAAACCTCCGAAGAATTGTATATGCCTGTAAATATGTATGCAATAGAAAAAAATTAAATTCCGGATTGTAAGATGCTAAATAATATGAAAAGTGAGATTAAAAAACAGTGACTTGAGCTGACGTTGAGGCTCCTGATCAGCAGATTTACTAGTTATACTAATAAAAGAAAGTTTCGCTCTGTGTGTCTGTGTTTGTGTGTGTGTGTGTGTGTCTGTTGGCGATGGCTAGGAAAATTTAGCGCACCTAGAAGTCTGTAAATTTAGATTTAGGTAGTCCAAACCCTCTCCTGGTTTACCTGAGCTTCAGAATTTTAAAATTTTGAAAATTAAAGTAGTTATCAATTAAAAACTGATCAAAGATCACAAATAAAAAAGTCATTATTCTGAAGCGAGCTGGCGCATGTGCAGAAACCAATTTCCGTATCTTCCGGAACAGAAGAAAGAAAGCAGAAGACATTCCGTTTTTGTTTAAAGTATTTCTAAATTCGCCATGGACAAACGGCTAAAAATACGGAAAAACCGTCTACATATTCTAAAAGAACATACTTTTACGTCTCGAACGATCTGGTTCGTTTGAAAAAATTATACATTTAACCCTTTCAAAAGAAATAATCAAAAAACATCGAATTCGTGTTTTTTATTTTCTCCCGTTTTCCGAGCCTTTCATCTAACGGAATACAAAAGATACGGAAAAACGGTGGTCACCAAATTAAAGAACTGTTTTTGTCCTTTTCAAAGCCCCCTTTGGTTTTAAAAAATGCAAAAATTAACCCTTCGAAAAAGTATATTTTCTGAATGCTGTTTTGCGATTTTTGCGATTTTGGAAATTTTTAAAAATTTGCATCGGCGATTCAGAGACAGGTACGAAAAACTAAAAATACCAGACAATATCTAAATTTATTCCTTTTTTGACATCTGTATTTGTTTTTGAAAAATACGAATATTAACCCTTCAAAAAAAATTCGTGCACAGGACTCTCTTTTGCAAATTCCGATTTTCTGCTATATATTAAATCTGGGATCGGCTTTCTAAAATAACCAAACAAAAAGCAAACACACCTAAAGACATCTACGTTCTATCGGGTTTAGGCAGAAACCTAAAGTTTAAAAAATAAATCACGTTAACCCTTTCGAAAACGTTTTTAACCGTAAGTCAATTTCGCTTTTTTAACTATTTCTCCTATCTTTAAAAATCCGAATTGGCGTTTATAAACAAGGTACGAAAAACTAAAAATACCGTGCCTAATCTATATCCCTTTATTTTTTAAAATCTGGTATCCGTTTTGAAAAAATTTAAGCGAATTTCCTTTTTTTGGTCCAGATTTAAAAATCGGCATCGACTAGGGAAATGCAAGTATGGACAAACAGTAGACTCCAGATCATAGACACATTCATTTTCTTCAAAATGCATGGTTGGGTTTTAAAAAATATCTACATTAACCCTTTAGAAACCGATCGATTACGTAACCCAGTTTCGCGATTTCCGCTATTTTGGCAATGTTTACCCGTAGTTAAATTTCAATTCTACTAGGAAATTTGGTTGGGTCAAGTGTTCTGAAAAGGCCTCTTCCAGAACAGACTGCGCCCCCTGGTGGTAGAAAGTGGAACTATCGGTGTATATCTGGTTCTATGGACCCAATTATGACGGGATTAGGGTCATTCGACTTGATATCTATAGCCTTGAATATTTTAGCTGCACTTTCGACCGCCAGGATGTGCTTTCCGATCTTGGGTTTTATGAGCCCGATTACGACGGGGTTTGCCTCATTCGACTTGATTTCGATAGCCTTACAGATTTCAGTCATATTCGTATAGAACAGATTATTAATATTTCGGACCCGGGCAACGCCGGGCGGATTAGCTAGTAAAGTAATAAAAATATTTTCGATTTGAAAAATAACGAATAAAATTGTTTTGCATGGTTGCAATAAAATAATAATAAAACACCATTCAGAAGTGCCAATCTCAAAATTTTCTTCTATCTCATACATGTTAATACTTCGAAATTCGCTATCACACTGCCAACAAAATCAATATATTTGGTCATTCTGTTGTACGTCAGCTGCTAGTGAATTTCCATATTACATGGATGTGAAGCGCCCTTCGCTGCCCGAGCAGTTGATGTACAACGCAAATACAAAAAATCAAGAAAATCGCTAGCACAGCACCAGCGGAATAATCCCAAATTCAAGTAGGACTTGGATACAATAGTCCAAAAAATATACATGAAATTTGGTTCAATTCTATGCATAACTTCATGCATTTTTTGATGATAAAATAATTAAAATGGAACAAAATTCGCTATTACAGAGACCCTTTCTAGCGGAATATCTCCAAATTCAATTTGAACCTGCTGGCTATAGTCAAAAACATATAAATCAAATTTGGTTCAATACTTTTCATATTTTTATACACTTTTCGATGATACGAGGACGGACACATGGACAGAGGAACAGAAAAACATTTTGTTAAAGCGTGTTTTTGGGATCTGTGACCCATAAAACGTGTAAATCCGTCGAAAACCGAGGGTCGAAAAAAAATTAGGTTACAATACTTTCTTCTACAGGTACTAGAAAGTAAAAATGATTTACGTTCAATAAATAGCAAGTCACAATGTTCTGCATGGGTTGCAATAAAAAATCATTTGCACGGTTGGTGTTAAAATAAATGGCGCATTATCATTCATTTTTTTTATGTCGTGTTGATATAACGGAGAAGTACCTAAAACACACACAAAATGAGAAGTAAATAGTTTCGTTTATAAAATAATTCAAATCATAGTTAACATGATCTTATATATGTAATGTGATTTATTATTACAAATGTGAATCTAGAAACCTTACTCATTCTGAATACCTCAAAAATTATGTCTGTGAAGAATGTAACACACGAACTTCTTAGCAGATTGAGGTGCAAATTCGAATTTCATATTGGGTCATGCGGAAAATTCTGAGGTTTTTCAAAGACGAAATAGGTATCGTTACGTTATTTTGTTATTGCTGATGAGGGATGGCTTTGAATGACCCAGATATTTACATTCAGTTTTTTCTGCTTGCACTGTATAATTCTTCTTTGTGTTGTGACATAATTTTTGTTTCAGTGCAGTGCTACGAATGGAAATCCAAAAAGTTCATTTTCAACAAATTATGCTATTTTTGCAAGAAATGTAAAAATGCTAGTCAGGCTGCTCGTAAAATGTGTGCTGTATATGGACACTGTGCTGTTTCAGATGACACAGTTCGAAGGTGGTTTGAGAAGTTTAAGCGAGGAAATTTCAGTCTCTAATAAAAGAAGCTACTGAATGATCATTCACAGTATTTTTTGGAATATTTAGTCACAAATAAAAAACTTTTCCTTTTTTTAATTAACTCTTTTAATAAGTAATGATTTTCCAGGGGGGAAAAACGAAAAAAAATGTGTTGAAATCGTTTCGGTGATTACCGAAAAAAATTACTTCAATATCTGGTGGTTTTCATAGGATTACACTACATTTGTTGACCCCTTAAACACAGCATGTGCTTTCTTTTACTCAATATGCATCATTTTTGGTGTGCTATGTGATCTCCTGCCAACCAAAAATATAAAATAAAGCTTTTTTACTTTTATTTTTCTAAAAGGAAAAAAAAGAAAAGTTTGTCTTTAGATCTTTTATGAATTGAAAATATACGTCAATATCTGCTGGTTTCCATAGGATTTCACAGCTGTTGTTAAGCGGCAACAAGTCCTCCCCTGTACTCAACACCCATCCCTTTTGGTGTTCCCTACAATCTCCTGCCGACCAAGAATATGAAATAAAAATATTTTTTTAATGAAAAAAAAATAAAAGGTCATTTTTCGATCTGTTATGAATTGTAGGAAATAAAATTTTAATCAAGACTAAATTTTCTCAGTTAACCCATATTCACTGATGACACAAGCAGTCGTAAAAAAAATAAAAATTAGTTCCTTTTTTTTCTACGATCTTCCATAATATTATTTATTAACATAAAAATGATCTGTACTACCTATTACAATATCCATTACTTTGTTTTAAAAACACATCAAAGAGCAGTGCACATGTCTCAAAGCTTCAAAAAACACTCTTAAACTACACTAAATCAAGTCAATATGTATAAAAGTTTTTTACAATTTTTTTACCTCTTGGTCCGAAGCATCCTCAGTTACTGATGTTTCTGTTTCTTCCTCGCTAATCACTCTGTTGAAAAATTTCCCATTTTTCCTAATTCTAATAACATATGGCGCCATCTATTATCAATCTCTGCATGCATCATATCATTGCATATTTCTGATTTTGCTGAACTTATCTATATGGTTTCCCTCTGTAATGCGTAGTTTAAATTATTATAACTTGCTAATTTTTCGAAATTATTGAAGTCCATTGCAATTGGAGATTTATTATTTATTCTAGCTATTGCAGTTGTAAATTGTATTGTAGTTGTAGATTTGTATCTCTTCTGTGTTCTTTCATTCTGTCTGCAGTTTTTCTTTTTGTCATACCTATATATATATATATATATATAAACTTTTATACATATTGACTAGATTTAGTATAATTTGAAAGTGTTTTTTGAAGCTTTTAGCTCTTTGATGTGTTTTTAAAATAAATTAATGTCTGTTGTAATAGGTAGTACAAATATTTATTATATATTAGTTCCTTTTTTCTTAAAACGAGGCAGTTAGTGGCCTAGAAATCTTCCACAGTCTATTTAGGGTTCAGAACAATATATTATCAAACTCTACAACTACGTCTCTGAAATGCCAGTAGTGTAATATAATGTAAAGTAAATCACTTTAATTTTAATGTCTGCTTATTTATTCGTGAATTTTTTATACCTCTGTTTAACTTCAAATGCTCAATGTTTGATTTTCCTAAAGACCATTTAGAAAACAAATCACCTTCAAAATTTAGTCAGTACTTTCCAAAGACAATTGTGCAAGAGACCAACCATTCTATGGCTTACATTAAGTTTCACCTGATTGATAGGTACCAGGTTCTCCCGGAAAGTAAGGCCCCAAGAAGAAGTTTACATGTGCAAAATATAATTCGCATGATTGATAGCAATGAAAATTGTATTATGCATGTCTCAACTTCTTCTTACGAAAGTTTTTCTAACCGTTCCCATTTGATATCTGAAAGTTACAGACCAATGGAAATATCAGCATTCCTACGCAACGTTAGTATTGGAGAAAAAAAATATTAAGGCAAAGTTAGAGGTTATTATTAAAACAATAATAAAAGGCATATTGAATATTTGTGTTCATTTATATATAGATTAAAGACTCCTTGAGTAAAATTTATAAACAACAAATAAAAGTATATACTTTGCATGATAGAGCTCCCGATAAGGTACATATAAATTTTCATTAATATTGTCAAATAAATTGGAATATAGAATATATCATGAAATATTTACGTACAGGGAACAATTGTAAATAAAACAAATATATTTCCTTAGAAATAATAAAAACAGTTCCAGCCACGTAAATCTAATTAAAGCAGGACAAGTAACATACTTAACACTCAGAAATTTTAATTAATAAAAGAAAACAAATGTATACCACCATGATAAATGCAAAATTTCATTGAATATATTTCCTGGTTGACTGATAAAAGTGTCTCGTGTAGTTGTCGAATCGTTAATTATTTTTGTTCTAGTTAGTAACGCTTCTGTGCTGGTTGTTTTGATTTCGTTAATAGTTTCCAATATATCTAAAACAGTTCACTGGGACAAGACAGAGTCAAATTTTACTTTCAAAATTAATCTTTGATAGAAATTTTCCATGAAGCGAAATCATTAGCAAGAAGATTAATATCAAGTGGTTACAGATTTCTCACCTATAACCTTTTGGATATGAAGGTCCTTAAAGTCTTGAAACTTTCAATTGTGTGCATTTCTGCGTTCAAATAATTGAATGGTGCTACACACTGTCCCTTCATACAAGTTTCTTTCAGCACTAGTGAACGTTTCTAATCATCAAAATTGTACTACACACTGTGGCGAAGTAACATGCTATTCTAAAAAAAGTAATTTGTCCTTGCCAATTTTATTTCTTTTCGGTATTTTTCATATTTTAGCTGCTATTTGTCGGTGATTGTGGGAATTATTTTTTTGCAATTAAGCATACCGCTGACGCTGTATTTTTTAATTTCGATTTTTTTTCCCATTTTAATTACATTTTAATATTTTACAGATTTTTAAACAATTTGTTAAAAATCGATATTATATCAATATATTCACGCATAATTAATTAAGCTTGTGCTTTTTATGATCATCCTACGTTACTCTTCAAAACAAATAAATTTTTATTTTATAAACGACTTTTTATTAAATATTAAATATTAACTATACTATACCTGGATGCGAAATTGCACGATCATGAAGATTTGATTTTATAATTATGCATAATGCAAGAAATAGGCAATTGGGCGATTTGAGTAAATGATTTCAGATATTAATTTGTCACATGATACGTCATCTCGATTAAATTGTAGTGACTAAATTTCACAACGGTTGTATAACAAGATTTTTTAAACCCTTGACAACTTTTTAAATTAAAATTAAGTATTGCATAATTTTTTTATTCCACGAATTTATCCCCATTCTAAAATGTAATAAATGTTTTTAATGAAAAAAATTACGGGAATTACAGTCGAACATTTAAGACGTCTTCGAATTTCACGGACGTTTGGTTACTTTAGATAAATTGTAAAAAGCGTAGGAGGGGTCAAAAATACTTACTCTCTAGGGAGTAGAAAAATCCGTTTTTGCAACTATTTTTCGTTTTAGGAGACACGTGTACTAGAAGAGATGCCTAGAGGTGCCTAAGACAATTACAACACTTAAGCGTTTTCCTGAGGAGTTTCATATTAGGTCTTTGAACACCTGTTTTGTCTTACCGCCGTATCCCAGCTTGAATGCACCTACATAAATCCACTGTGCAAAGTATTTGTAAAAGATGACCGGAGGATGCAAATGTGTATCGTGCCAGAGATTCTTATGCATCAAATTCACGTCATCACTCTTTGATCAACATATTCAAAGACATACGAAGAAATCACTAAATTTCACCATTGTTGACATTATGCAGAATATGTAGGAGGTACTGGATGCTCGATTAATGTAGAGACCTCTACTCTACATATTAGAGAGGGATTTTTTTATGACTGGTCTAAAGCAGATTACAGTCACACCGCCTTTTATGAAAACTGCCGTTGACTCAATGACATAAATGTCAAAAACTGTAATGGTTTCGAGGAAGAGTACTCTGAGCGACTTAATGCAAAGGATCGTGTTCAGAGATACGTCTGGCTTCTGTTTCCCCCCAAAAAAGAGTCTGAGAACCGATTTTGGGTGCAGGTCCAAATCTGCTATGAATATTGAACACTATAATTCACGACAAATTTGCATCAAAATTCAGACATCGGCTCCATGGAAAATAGGTTACCTCTGGTATGTGTCAATAGCACAATTATTTCATTATCATACTTCGTTGAAATGCTGCAGTCACTTGCACGATAACATACCTTCAGTGGCTGAAAACTGCGGTTTCCATCAGGATAACATCTGACCGCACAAAATAAAGCAAATAAACGCAAAAATACTCAAAAGTCCCTTTAACCACTCGAAGTCTCTAGATTTCGCATCATCCGAGAATGTATGATACTTGATTAGACATAACATGTTTCATATTCTCTCGCTGAAACTAGAAGAGAAACTATTACCAGTTGGAATAATATGATTATGCCTCTCTCAGGGCAATATCTGCATGCTGATATCATCTGTAACTTAAATAATTGCTTCCTGTATAGCCGTAAACGTTGGCCCGACTTCCTATTGATGACCCTACATATTTTATCGCTTTATTGTTCTATATTTTGCCAAGTAAAATCACTTATTTATATAAACATTCTCTCTTTTACATTTGCTAAATTTCATGATATTCTACTGACATGAATATATCATGATATTCTACGTTTTCTCCGTCAGGAAGTGTATTTTCCTATGAAATATTGCTATCAGTTTTCATGCTTTTAAAATCCCTTTAATGTACAAAAGAATAACTATATAAAAATATTTTCAGTAACTGAATATCAACTGAAAATTAATTTTTAAAATAAATATGGTATTCTATTCAATATGTCTTCTATTTCTTTTTAAAAGTTACGAATTTCATTTAAATTTACACCGTCACGATAATTTTTAATCCTTTACTCATTCGAAGAATTCGTTACTTTCATTAAACTGTTCCAGTTTTAACATAAATTTCAACATCTGATTTTGTGCTCTCTTTTGAAAAGTTTTAATAACTAAGTGTAAACTTTTCCAATTTTTGGGCACATGCACGAATAATTAATTTATGTGCTTAAATAATTAAGAGTTAATTGCTGGAGCAGACGAAGATATTACAAATCTCTGAATAAATCAGAAAATAAAGTTTTTCATATGATATAAAATATTTTGTTAAATATTATCATTATTTCAAAAATGGTGTATATTACTAAGGACATGACTCACTAATGCACATTTCCAACGGCATAAAAGCAATGAATGTGAACTTTCTATACGTGAAGTAAAGCGAATTTCGTTGAAGGTATACGTAAATAAAGAATTTTAATATCAGTATAAACAATATACCGATTACCGTTCTTATTGCAGTAGCGAACAGGGATTAATGAGATTTTTATTCTATTATGTTTGGACTATAATTAGGCGTACATCTAATTTTGCATTTAATTAAAATCATTTAATTAAATGCAAAAATACAATATTTTATTGTCGTGTTTAAAGAGAAATATTTCTATCACCTAAAGTAATACTATTATGTTCGTATTATGTTAAATGTAATTTATATTTGCATCGAAAAACGAAAAAAGTAAGAGTAACTAAAATACAATTGATACGAAAAGTTTGGCTTGCACGGTGTCCTACGATGAACACAACTGTTTTAAAACTCATCAATAAGCAAAAGGTGACAACTATTAAATTTTTTTCCAACAGGGTCGAGCCAATGAAAGTGGCAAAAACCCTAACATAAAGTAAACAAATGCAAACAAGCGACTAGCCCACAAAAGCGGCGATAACCATGACAACGACAGACCACCATAATAGAGACAAGCCAATATAAACGGCAAAAATCAAACCCTGTAAACAAGATAAATGTACTGTCGTACTCAAGCAGATGAAAACACCAGCGATATCCTAAATAGAAATGTCAGTAGGTATAGAATAACTGAAGGTATAAATAAATAATAAAGGTAGTTAATAGTATTTTTTTTTTTAGAATTAGAAATAAATTAAAGTTTGTAGTTAAGGAATAAAATCCAAATTCATCCCCCTTGTAAACTGTCAGGTAACTTTAGTATCCCCTCTAAATTTTAGTACGTATTAGTTAAGCAGTTTTTAATAGTAAGTTTTAACTTAAATTAAGCTTTTCAGCACCTCCAAAGCTAAGTTAGTGCTAGTTATAAACATTATACCGTTAATTATATTTAGTTAGCATATAACCATTTGTCCCTACCCTCCCATATTTATATTTATCTAAGTTATATAAATTATAAATATTAAATTATATGTAGATAATATATAGCCGATGATCCAAACCCATTATGCATATATTGCCCCCCCCCCTGTAAAAATAAGAAACTCTAGAATATTTAGTTTCAATTAAAATTATCGTAAGGTAGAACTATAGGTAAATTAAGACAAACAAACAAGTAAAGTAATAGTACTTAAAGTCTAAAAGTAGAACCTAGTTTCTAGTATTAAAAATGCTATAAAATGTCTAACCCCATTCCATTTCAGATGCGAAGATCATGTACGCTAATGGCGCCCGGTGCATGTAAAATCCGACGTGGATGCAAAGTCCTCCAGGTTACCTGTGAATTACACCTCTGGAGGTGCCTAGTCAGGTGAAGGTCTCGTCACCAGATCAAGGTTCTAAATTACGAGACCAACTCGAGTAGCGATGGCATGACGTATGGATGAGCGATGCAGCGAGGAAATAGTCCAGCATCTGACATACGTCCGGCATTACTTCTTTACACTGCGCAGTGCTGAACCACCTCATCCAAAATCAATTAGCAACCGACCAACTAAGAAAAAGCAATTAAAGCAACAAGACGCACTGAAGCCACGTCGGTCTATAGATTTAACAAACACATCTTCGCCAAGCGGAGAGCAGGCGAATCCTCGCCCCGTTTCCAAGTATCAACCCGTTAATCTAGGCAAAAGCCTGGCAGCAGGTAGGGGCGGTCAGCGGTAAAAAAATAAAATAAAAGGTACAGTAATTTCTATATTATGATTTCTTGTTTAAGTTCTGAATATCACCGATCGATGGCACTGCATCCATAAACTATAAAACTGTTCATAATAACCTTGTAGTTTCAAAACACAATTCATTTTCGACGTTTCTTCAGAAAAACAAAATTAAAGGTTAAAGTTGAGTAATCTTTACTCAAATTTTAACACTTCCAATATAGTTGAAAATTGAGAGGTAATCTTTCCAACTGGGCAAAAAAGTCCGGGCCAGAATTCGAACCCGGGATCCCTTGGCTGTAGCTGCCAATGCTCTACCAATTGAGCAATCCCGGACGAATATGACCGACCTAAAACACCCAGTTAACCTTCATGATCATAGCATCCGGTTTGATATCGGAATCAGCACAACAGAATAAATTACAGGTAATGGGACCTCCAGTAAACGCTGGAAACGTGATTGCAAGATTAATTTTGACACTATTATTTAAATTGGTAAAGAAATCATATGAGGGCTGATCCCTTAAGCCAAGGTATCCCGGGTTCGAATCCTGGTGCAGGCTTTTTTGCCCAGTTGGGAAGATTACACCTCATATGATTCCCTTACCAATTTGAATAGTTGTGTCAAAACTAATCTAGTTTAGTTGAAAAGTGCTTATGAAATCGTTTGTCTCTCCGCCATCTGTTATCTACCATTTGTCTGTATCTCTGTCTGTCGTCTGCCGTCTGTCTGTCCGTACATTAACTGAAATATACTCGAATTTCCATGAACTTTTTATGTGTTATTGAGGTTTGTAATAGACTGTTCGTATTGAAAATGAAGTGTATAGCGTTTATATTTTGTTTACAGGGATACACTAACATTTTTTTTCGTTACAGGGATGACGAAGATCGGTAATTACATTTTCCTCTGTGGTATGCATTTTTAATCTTATCTAATTTTGAGTGCATTAGGTGGTGTGTATAAATTCTACAAATTGCATACAGAGTCCAACGAAAGAATTCACACACATTTGCGGTTATGGACAACAATTGCTGAAAAAAGATTTGCACTGCGTTATATGTATTTTTAATTTGTTTATTTAGATATCTCATTTTATTAATACTTTCCAACATAGTTAAAAAGTGTTTATGAACTCGGTTTTTTTGTCTGTCTGTCTGTCTGTCCGTCTGTCTGTCTGTCTATCTGTCTGTCTGTCTGTCTGCCCATCTGTCTATCCGTCTGTCCGTCTTTCCTTGCTCTAACTCTCGTAAATACACTCGGATTGTTACGAAATTTTTACACATTATTTAATTATACTATAGAATGTTCGGTATTAAAAATTAACCGTTCAACATTAATATTCCATTTACAGGGACACACAAAATAATTCCGTTACATTATGGTCTATGGGGAAAACTCGTTTGCGGCACAATTTATTGATGTTACTATATTACAAACATGAGGAAATTGTTGTGCATTGATGAGGTGGATTACAGTATGCTTTCACCGGAGTATACAGTTAATAGCATTTATAATTCAATTACGGGGACTTAATAAATAATAATTTTGCGTTTATCGCTACTTCCATGGTTTTAAATTAATCGTTTTTATTTTGCGCCTCGAGCAGACGATATTTTTTGTTGACAAATGGACTTTGTCGTAGAATTTTATGAACTGAACTAGAAATGTAATTACGGAATATAAGATGTAAAATTTAAGAAAAAGATATGATGTGCGCGAAAACCTTGTGTATATTACTTACCCATCATACGTAGTATAGGGTAAGTCTTGTAATCGTTTTGAAAATCGAAATTTTTTTTTTGACGGATTTACACGTTTCAGACACTGGAGATTCCGAAAAACATATTTTTAGAAAAAAAAAATTGCCGTCCGTCTGTGTGTCTGTAAACGCTCTATCTCCCGAACAAATTGAGATAGAGACTTGTCATTTGGTATGTACTTAGTATGCAATAATGGGAAGAAGCCTATTTCATTTCAATAACCTCGATTAACCGGAATATATTTTTCGGACTCTCGAAATATTCGTTCTGATGAAAGGTATATAAAAATTTTCGAAATTGTTTATTTTAAGGAGTAAATATAAAAGACAATAAAAAAACATAAATTTTGCATAAAACATGAAGTCGATCGGATAATTAGTTGCCGAGATATTTGTAATCCTATTTTCCACACTCTTCGATTTTTCATGACCCTGTATTTCATCCAAATTTCACTTCAAATATATATTTTAATTGAAAATTTGACGCTTAATCAGATGCAATAAACCGCTAGTTAATAGGAGTATTATTTTTGGAGTTATAAGGAAAAACCTCTTTCAAGCAATTCAGTAATCGAGCCTTTTTATGACATCATCAAGCCACGATTTTATTTCAATATCAATGCATTTTATAAGTAGTTTACACATTTTTATTTTAATATTTTACATTATACATATACATGATGTGTAAGTATTACGGTGGCCCCCAACGACTAGTTTTGTTTGTGATCGTTAATATATATCTTTGTGTGTTTACATAGTGTAGATTCCATTACTTCTTAAACAGTATGAACATTTATTTTCGAAAACACAGAAGAATTTAAGATCTCCCGAAAGAGGACCTTTTAGGTAAGCCTAACCCATTCGTATGTTCTATTTGTATCATATTTTAGCTTTGAAATGAATATTGATAATTAAATATCAATATAAATAATATTGAACACAGAATTTTATAGAAAGGGACAGATTCAATAAATAACTTTATATTATGATTTATATGGAAAAATCGTTTGCGGTGCATTTTGAGCATGTTATGATACTTGAAACGTAATGATATTTAAAAAGATAACTAAGATTCACTACAACTTACGTTCTATAAATTATGGAGTGCATAGGATTTATCATTCATTTACAGAGACGCACAAGAGAATTCGGTTAAAGGACTGATTATGATCTGTAATTGCTGGAATTGCCTTTTCTGCTGTGGTATGCATTTTTATGTAATTTTTAGTGCATTACGTGTTGTTTACAAATTCTGTAGATCATATACAGGGCTGCACAAAAGACTTCAAATATGGGTAGCAATTACTAAAAATGGATTTTTACTGAGTTATGTATCTTTTGAATTGCTTATTTATATGTCTCGTTTTATTTTATGGAAAAATTAATTTACTTAATAATAACCTGTTAATGTTGGAAAATGTTTCATAATCTATGTCAGATATATTATTTTTCTTTCTTGTTTTATAAAAAAATGAAATTTCTTAATAATATTCTGTTAGTGTTGGGAAGTGTTTTATAATATTTTCCTGTTACATATTTTTTTGTTCATGTTATATGTTTCAGTTCATGATATAAGTTTGAGTTCATGATATAAGTTTGAGCATTCTAATCTATAAGAGATGTTTGAAACTAGAGTCAGGATGTATAATAAAGATATTTGTAATATCACACATAACTCTACTGAGAGACTAACTTCAACAGCTATCTTCATTTATTTGTTATTGAGTTTTAAGAAAGTTCAATCCATATAAGGGCATTTTGTAAATGTACTATTCTATAGCAGAAGGACAAAGTATATTTTATTAAAAAATAAAACAATATACTTTATTACTATTAATATTTCTTGAAACACTACTTGTAAAATTCGTCCGTGACAAGAGATATTTACCTTGAAGAATATTTGAATTTATTAGGATTCTAACATAAAATCCTCGCTGGTCAATTTCACAAGTCTTTTATTCAAAGACTAATTTCCTCATATTTCATCCAAACGAGACAGACAGTTTATATTGATTTATGTTTAGAAATCCTTAGTGAAATACATTTGACATCTCGTTTGTAACAAACTAGCGCATTTATCTGTGTCTTCGAAATTTCTATCTCATTAAATCCAAATATTGTACCAGGAAAATTTACTTCTTCATCACAACTTCAAACTAAACCTCTGTCATGCTTGTTGAAGTAATAAAGATATTTGACAGGGAATTTTGTTCTATTAAATAAAATTGAATATTGAGACATCTGCTTTTCATAAATCTGGCAAGTTTTCATGATAATGGAATACGACCATGAATTCATCAAACGAAATTGTAATCGGTTTTAAACTTAAGAATATCGAAAATATACAGATTGTATTCATCAACTATGACTGTTAATGTCATGTAACACTTATAGAAATGTATTTGTTGATGTAATGTGTACATTAAACATCAAATTTTATTTAATTCAGTAATTCAAAATTAAATTCAATTAAATACTTTTTAACACCTTTTTCAACAAATTTGAAAAGTGTTCATAACATCGTTTTGTCTATCTACCCGTACTCTAACTATCGTAAACAACTCGGATTGCTATGTAATTGATGTACGTTATTGAGGTTTACTATTGCATGTTCGTTATTGAAAATGAAGCATCTATAGTTCGTTTACAGGGACACTAAAAATAATCTCGTTACATTATGGTCCATGGGGAAAAATTGTTTGTGGTTTTTTAACACTAATTCAAGTGTAATAAAATTGATATGCTCTTCTGAGGAAAGCTAAAACAGGCTTTCTTTAGAATAGGATTCTTTAGAATTTATCATTCTTTTACAGGGTCACACAAAGCAATTCGGTTACAAAACTGTCAATGAGTTAGTGTTTTTCAGTTTCAATATGCGTTTTTAAGTTTAAATAATTTTTTGCGTACTAAGTGGCGTGTATAATTTCTATAGATCTATAGCAGGTAAAAACAAAAGAATCCATAGGCCTTACTGAGTATGAGTGTACTTTGCTTAAGAGTGTTGTTTAGTTGAGGAATGCATTTTCCATCCAAATTATGTTTAGCAAACTAAAAGATGTTTGTAATATATAAATACATTCATATACATGACTACTCAACAAACCGCATACATTGTCGTCATGGATGGTTATTTCTGAAAGTAGATTTCAGTTGTAAACATTCCGTTGTCACATTCGAAGTGTATTTCCGTTGTTATGCGTTTTCTAAGTTGTTTGTTTAAGTTATCTTGCCCGTTATTAAACGGTGAAGTTCCGTTAGAATATTCTGGAAGTGTTGAAAGTGTTTCATAATCTATTCTTGACGCATGATTTTTTATATTGTTTAAAATAAACTTTTGGTGAAATAAATTACATACAGACTATATTACAGATATTCTCTTCCAATGTCTGTGCACATTATCATCATTCAGGCAGTTTCTGTGATTTTACATGAAGTCGTTCTTTTAGAGTATACCATCGTCACTAAAAGCATTAAGTGCGTTTCATTTCTTTGTTCATACGTTTTTTTTTTCTTAAAATAAACCGTAACCATTACAAGAGACATTATGAACAAAAAAAATCTAATTTTCCTCCAAAATACTGTTGATAGTATATACAGTAGAATCTCGTTACAACGAACCTCAATTTAACGAATTTTTCAATTTAACGAATATAATTTGGATTGTAAAAAAAGTCATTTTATTCTATTTCAGTATAAAAATATTTTCACTTTAACGAATATTTCATTATAGCGAATTTAATCAGCGGTCTCCAGAGATTCGTTGTAACGAGATTTTACTGTATTGCATTAAGTGGATAATCTAAAAATGAGCAACTAAGTAGCGAAAATAACTCTATAAAAATAGTAATAAACCAAAATGAAATATCAAATGAATGGTGCAGATGCAAAAATCCCATTATCCACTTTTTTAAGGTATTGAGTTATTCATATCACCGTGTTCGTCTTTTTAAGACGAATCGGACTGTAATCGTGAGTTGGACTATAATAAACATATTAAGGCTGAAAAAAAATCTGAAAATCTCGTTTTGATGCATAACTCACACTCTCCAATTCAAACAATCAGGAGAGTCTTGCAAAGGATCATGGGATTATCGTAGTCTCTATCTCTATAAAAGAGTAAGTGTCTGTCTGCCTGCCCGAGGATTTCACCGTAATTATAACACCTAGGACTCTGAAATTTTTGTCATGTGTAGATGTTATCACCGAACAGTATACCTCACGGCCGGATTTTTAAATTTTAATTTAGATTTTTAAAAAAAATTAAAACGTGTATATGGAATTTTGGGTTCGAGGCTATTTCAAGCTCTCACAGCGAAGCGACAGCAAACGTGCATATGACATTCTGGTTTGAGGCTATTTATAACTCTCCGCCAATGAGAGCAGGCGAAAGGTCTGTCGATAGCCGCATTATTCACTGCTCGGAGCTTTTAGCTTGGATAACAAGAGCAAACAGCAGTTTTTACTGTTGAGCTTTAGTTTTCTATTTTATAAACATTTTGCTATTGTAAAATATAGTTTTTACTAATTAAAATTCTCGTAAGTTAGTTTCTTTCGTTTCTGTTCCTTTTTATATATTTATTTTAAGTTTCCGTAAGTTAGTTTATTTACTTTCTGTTCAGTGAAGTGTAAGATGAAATAGGCCTAAACCCAGTGACAGAACTATCTTCCTGTGTCTGCATAATAATATTTCAAAATTAGTTTGAAATATGCAATATATATCATATTAAATTCCCGTTAGTTCTGTCACTGGGGTTTAGGCCTATTTCATCTTACACTTCACTGAACAGAAAGTATATCTTCATGTATCTGCAACGCTTATAATATATAAAAAATGGTCTGAAATACGCAATATTTATTGCGTAATATATTGCGCAATATATATAAAATTTTTGAGTATTTATAAACTGCTATTTACAATCTTTCTTCCTATTACTGTTTTTGACTGTATTTTTAGTTAGTTTGTTTCATTTTTTAACATTTTTAGTCGCACAAGAATCAAATGATTTTCTTGAACTTTACTCTCTATAAAATGAAAATATTCAGTAAATAATTTGAATTCTTGGGCGGTTAGGAATCCATTGTGATTTATTTTTTACCTCATACTTATAAATTAAATATTTTTGATGGTAACAAACATCTTACATAAATTTTTTGAGTATTTATTTATTGTTTACAATTTTTTTCCTGTAATTGTTTTGGACTACATTTTTAGTTCCCGAGAATGGGGAATTCGTAACATGCGATAAATTGTTAAGATGTATGTTCTCATTAAGATTTGTTATTGAACTCCATTTAAGAATCATTTTTAACTCCATTTAAGAAGTTTCATTTAAGAACTTTTTTAGTCGGCCAAGAATCTAATGTTTTTCTTGAACTTTACTTTGAATAAAATGAAAACATTCAGTAAATAATTATTAAATCTAATCAATTGACCTGAAAACGGAAATTATTTTCTGAATGTTTTCATTTTATAGAAAGTAAAGTTCAAGAAAAGCAGTCGATTCTTGGGCGACTAAAAATATTCTTAATGAAACAGATTTTCTGAGCTGTTTCTATATATTCATTATTTTTTTGTTGGGGCGTTTTTGAGTGATGTTTATGATTTAAGAACTTTTTTAGTCGCCCAAGAATCTAATGTTTTCCTTGAACTTTACTTTGAATAAAATGAAAACATTCAGTAAATAATTATTAAATCTTAATCACCTGAGAACGGAAATTATTTGCTGAATCTTTTCATTTTATAGAAAGTAAAGTTCAAGAAAAGCAGTCGATTCTTGGGCGACTAAAAATATTCTTTAATGAAACAGATTTTCTGAGCTGTTTCTATGTATTCATTATTTTTTTGCTTGGGTGTTTTTGAGTGATGTTTATGACTTCAATAGTTAAGATGAAAACTTACATCTTACATTAAATTTTTGAGTATTTATTTATTGTTTACAATATTTGTTCCTGCAATTGTTTTGTACTACATATTTAGTTCCCGAGAATGGTGAATTCATAACATGCGATAAATTGTTAAGATGTATGTTCTCATTAAGATTTGTTATTGAACTCCATTTAAGAAGTTTCATTTAAGAACTTTTTTAGTCGCCCAAGAATCTAATGTTTTTCTTGAACTTTACTTTGAATAAAATGAAAACATTCTGTAAATAATTATTAAATTGTTTTGATGAACTGATTGGAAATTCCAAGTGCGTGAAATATTTATGATGTGCATTTTGTGACATGAGTTTCATAAAAATCACACATGAATGGACTCTTAATCACCTGAGAACGGAAATTATTTGCTGAATGTTTTCATTTTATAGAAAGTAAAGTTCAAGAAAAGCAGTCGATTCTTGGGTGACTAAAAATATTTTGATGAACTGATTGGAAATTCCAAGTGCGTGAAATATTTATGATGTGCATTTTGTGACATGAGTTTCATAAAAATCACACATGAATGGACTCTTAATCACCTGAGAACGAAAATTATTTGCTGAATGTTTTCATTTTATAGAAAGTAAAGTTCAAGAAAAGCAGTCGATTCTTGGGCGACTAAAAATATTCTTTAATGAAACAGATTTTCTGAGCTGTTTCTATATATTCATTATTTTTTTGTTTGGGCGTTTTTGAGTGATGTTTATGACTTCAATAGTTAAGATGAAAACATACATCTTACATTAAATTTTTGAGTATTTATTTATTGTTTACAATTTTTGTTCCTGCAATTGTTATGTACTACATTTTAGTGCCCGAGAATGGTGAATTCATAACATGCGATAAATTGTTAAAATGTATGTTCTCATTAAGATTTGTTATTGAACTCAATTTAAGAAGTTTCATTTAAGAACTTTTTTAGTCGCCCAAGAATCTAATGTTTTTCTTGAACTTTACTTTGAATAAAATGAAAACATTCAGTAAATAATTATTAAATTATTTTGACGAACTGATTGGAAATTCCAAGTGCGTGAAATATTTATGATGTGCATTTTGTGAGATGAGTTTCATAAGAATCACTCACATATAGGACAAAATTAGCACTCACCAATCTGCGAGTAATACTGAAAATTTGTCGATTGACTGTTTTGCCACCACTGGCCATCTTAATAGTCACACTCGCCAATTGCGATGATTGAATGAAAAAAGATTTTTTTCCCTGCTGTCGTTTGATGATTTTCAAAACCATTTGGTACATTTCACAATCCCCCCCCCCCACGAAATCATTTAATGAATTGTGATTTTTTTTATTATTATTTTTTGTTAAAGCCATTTGCCGATGTTTGCATTTTTTCTCCCGAGACCATTTGATGATTTTTGAGATTTTTCAACTATCGATTGATGAATTTTGCAATTTTTCAACTATTGATTGATGAATTTTGTGATTTTTCCGCTATCGATTGATGAATTTTGCTATTTTTCCGCTATCAATTGAGGAATTTTGTGATTTTTCCACTATCAGTTGATGAATTTTGTGATTTTTCCGCTATCAATTGATGAATTTTGTGATTTTTCTGCTATCAATTGATGAATTTTGTGATTTTTCCGCTATCAATTGACGTATTTTGTGATTTTTCCGCTATCAATTGATGTATTTTGTGATTTTTCCGCTATCAATTGATGTATTTTGTGATTTTTCCGCTATCAATTGATGTATTCTGTGATTTTTCTGCTATCAATTGATGAATTTTGTGATTTTTCCGCTATCAATTGATGAATTTTGTGCTTTATCGACTCTCGATTAACGAATTTCAAGATTTTTTCCCATGAACGTTCAACAAATCACACACTTTCTTTCCACTGACGTTCGAATTGTGCACTTTATTTCCACTGTCGTTCGACGAATTGTGCAATTCTGTTCTGCAATTATTGGACGAATTTCACAATTTTTCTCCCGTGATCATTTGACGAATTTTGAGATTTTTTTTTCTGAGACTATAGGTATGACGGATTTCTAGATTTTCTTTTTTTTTTCACGACAGTTTGACAAAAAAATATTTCTTCCTGCAATTATTTTGCGAAATTCGCTATATTTTTCGATATTGACAAATTCTGCTATTTATTTCCACGATTCCTTGACAAAATTGGTTTTCTTTTTTTGCGGTCATTTCATGAATTTCATGATTTTTCCTCAACTCACAAATTTTGCGATTTATTAACTGAGACAATTCTCCGATTTCTTTTCCGAGACCGTTTGAGATTTGACAAATGTCGCAATGTTTTTCCCTACATTATTTTATGAATTCCGCTATTTATTCATCAATCGTTTGACAAATTTTACAATTTTTTATATTATATTGTTTTGACAACAGTTGCATTAGTTTTATTTTTAAAGTTATTCTTTTAGTTTCAGGAAATTCTTACAACACCTGTCAAACTTTTCATATGGCACCACCACACAAGAAAAAATGTCTACGAAACATAAATAAAGAAAGAAGAAACGTAGGGCCAATGAATCCCAAGAACAACGTGAGGCAAGACTTGCTGCAGATGCTGTTAGGAGAGCCAGCCAATCTGAAGACCAACGAGAAGCAAGACTTGCTGCAGATACTGTTAGGAGAGCCAGCCAATCTAAAAAACGTGAAGCAAGACTTGCTGCTGATACTGTTAGGAGATCAACAGCCAGAGGCAGAGAATGTGAAGAAAGCCACCGGCGAAGAATACTTGGTGATTGGGTCGATAAAGAAAATTTGGCATTTGCATATGATGACACAATTCACTACAATGAAGATCCACTTCTCAATATCGGAGGAATGACTGTGACCTGTAATTTCTGCCAAGCATTGAATTGAAAAGGTGAAACACCTGGGATGTGCTGCAGTAATGGGAAAGTTCAGTTGTCCCTGTTAATTGATCCCCCAGAGCCGCTAATGACATTTTTAACAGCTGATTCGACAGAAGCAAGACACTTTCGAAGCAACATAAGAAAATATAACTCATGCTTCCAGATGACATCATTTGGATCCACAAAAGCAATCAAAGAAAGAGGTTTCATGCCCACCTTCAAAGTCCAAGGTCAAGTATACCATCGAACTGGTAGTTTACAGCCACTTCCTGATGAAGAGCCGAAATTTCTCCAGATATATTTTGTAGACAACAAGGAACACCAAGCAGAGCAGCGTCTAAGCCTGGATAAAAGCTTGAAGGAAAAAATAATGCCATTTGGCTTTTCACAAAAAATTTCTGAGAAATTCCAGGTTTGCTTACAGTAAGTACCATATGGTAATCTGCATGGCACGCCCAGTGTATGCTGTGTCTATGGCAGTGGGGCCCTAACATTACTTTCGTTTAAAATTAAAAAATCTTTTAACCCTGATTCCAGGTACATTTAAGGTTGTTGGCACCGGCAACGCCGGGCGGGTAAGCTAGTATACTAGAAAATACTTATGTCTAATTCTTTAACTACACTAGTAAATATTTTACCATAGTGTATATGGGTTCATAGTGTAAAAAAATGTTCCACTAGTTTAATGACAGTGAAGACGTTGAACCATTGCTAATAGTAAATTTTTTGCACAATTTTGTTTAATAAATGTTTTTTTGCGTTTTGATTTTTGTAGATTATTATCCTTCAAAAGAACATAATGAAAATTAATGTTAAGTTTTTTTTTGGTTGTTGTTGTTTTAAATTCATAACTATTTTGGTTTATAACTAATATTACCATAAAAGTTTGCTGCAAAACTAACATTTTCCATATTTAAATTTAAATTCTAGCTTAACCAAAATTATTACAGGTTTAGGACTATGTACAAGTAGTTGTTATGGCAACAAATATATCACAAAAAAATATTGTGCCAATATATTATGTTTGTTAATAATAATAAGTTTTTTGCATTTTTCTAAAAACTAGGCTAATTTTAGAGTGTGAATTTTGTATCTGCACCCTTCAAATATTTGTCTAGTGTATCTTACAGTAATCAAGAGCGAGATAGGTTGTAAATATAGTTTAAAATACTTTTTTAGGTTAAATCACTCCACCAAACCCAACAAAACTTGGTGTAAATGGTGTTTGGATCATGAGAAATAGTTTTAACAAGAAAAAAAAATTGTGAGTTCAGATTTTCGCTTCCAGGGGCTAAAATAGCGTTTCGGTTTAAATTTAGGCAGAACAGTAAAAATAGAATTTTAAAAAGGGCAAATTTGTCATGATCGTTTAACATTTTACAGAATCTTTAACATTGAAAGTAATTTCAAGAGTTGCATTCAATTTTTTAACATTTTCAATTTAACACTTGCAATTTGTTTCTTTGCCTATTTTGCCGCCTAATTCAGGCTGAAAAGCCCCTTTTCCCTCTAGTTCCTATCTCATTTTTTTCATTAATAAATCTATTCCAGATGTTCTAAATAGTATTTACATAAAATTTAAAATTTAGTTGAGTTTGCCGGAGTGGTATTTCTATAATTAATTTTCCTGAATAAGGAGTCGTTCAAATGTACACCAGTACGAATGAAAGAAAACCGATATACTTGTGATGTTGAAGAAACCTCTTCTTAATGCAATGAATGGTACTATTTTAACTGATACGTAGACGTATACCGAGCAATACATCTCTTTACAAAATTAACAGAAATGTCAACCATTTTAAAGCTAATTACCAATTTAATTTAATTTTTTAATTAACCTAATAAAATTAAAAAAATACAAATAACAAAAAGTATCAATAGATTAAAAAATAACAATAATTTAAACACAGCTGTTTAAAACAATTAAATAATATTGACACGAATTTCGAAGAATTTAATTCTGAAATATTCTTGAAAATTCTTAAAATTAATTCACATATTATTTTTACAATATAATATCTACCTAAAACAATTTAACATCTTATTAATTTAGTACTCCGTTACAAATATTAACAGGGAAAATATATTATTTATTTTTGCTAAACTGAAAGAAAATACAAAAATTGTAACATGATTAATGAAAATCCTTAACATTTGCAGCCTATATTTTTTTATATAGTAATTTAATCATGGTGGCAGCTGTTTTTTCTTAAAATGCACTTTCAAATTTCAAGTTGCATATTTTATCGGATGATACAAAAACTATCTTCTTCTTTTTAATACTTCTTTTATCGTCAATATTTTATCTCACATTTTTTTATAACGTCAAATTAGTTGTTTATTAAATAAATAACAAGACTAAGAAAATCTTTTAATGAACAGTTCTATTCCTCACGAACAGATGAATGGATTTTGTAGAAATTTACGACAATTACTAACTTTACAAAAATCTTTTTTCATCTGTCAATTTTATCTTTATTTCTATCAGGGTTTCACTTAATACTCCTCAAAGTGCGGTTAAGAACTTTATTAATTCCCGTAAGTGGAAATTTTTCTCTTAATAAATTATCTTTGATTCTAAAATATCATCTCTAAAGTAGAATTATTTAAGTATCAAGATGTCATTTGATCATTTATGAGCTCAAAAAAATCAAAACTCTTTCATGAAAATACGTATTTTGGAGTTTATCTTTCATTAATATGAAAGATAAAGAAATGGTAAAGTAATATTGTTGTTACTGACGTTCTGACTCTGAAAATCAGTGAAAGAGGGATATGATATAAAATGTTATTATCGAATGTTTTAAAATTAAAAGGAAAAAGGAAGTTAAATAAAAATATAAATTATTTCTTGTAAAATAGAGAAACTATGATGACAATAAATGATCATTTTGATGACATAATTTGAAGTATGGGGCACATTCATAAAAATGATTTCTCATAAAGGAGAAAAACCCGTATAGCATTGTGACGTCAGAGCAACGCTGTTATGATGTAACGTGACGTGGATGTGAAGTGTCACAGAGACGTGAATGTGAAGTCATTATGGCGTTTTTAAGCCCTTCTGTGATATCACACTGTGAATACAATGCGAAATCACGTCATGTTTAATTTGTGAAAAGTGTGACATTTGTGACAATTTTGCATCGGGCTGGTTAAAGAGAAAGTTCAGATCAGCATTTTTTTTTTTGCTACAAGTTAGATTTGGATTAGGGGAAGGATGACCTTATTTTGGCAAAAACAATCTGACCAAGGGCTTTTTTTTTTTTTTTTTTTTTTTTTCTTTTTTTTTTTAATACTGTAAGTCTACTTCGGAATAGAATCCTGCATACGACCTTGTAATCAGATTTTATCAGAAACTGATACGACCCGTGCCGGTTCAGGATTAAAAGCCTTGCAACAGTTCGGTTATACCAGAGTTGAACCTTTAAATTCTATTTAAAGTTTATTCGACCCTAACACGACCCTATTCGACTCTAACATTTCGACCCTAACACGACCAATTTTTAACGTTGACGCACATCCCGACTGAACCCCACAATAAGTTTTCTTCGACACACATCCAGACCCGAAACCTGAAATTTAAAAAAAAATGGATTTACTATTTAATACAATTACGAGCAGGGAAGACCGAGCTATGCTCGGTCAAAATTAAATCTGAGTTCAAATATCATGACCCATGACCAAAATGACCCACTAATTGAATTCTCTCGAACATGCGACTTAGCCCAACAGTCTTTTCCTGCCCGAAAACCATAGGATGCAAAATTTAGTGTAAATTGAGCCGCTTTTTAGATCTTGACCCACAATGACAAAGAAATGACCCACTAATCAAATTTTCTCGAACATGTGACCTAGCCCAATGATTTTCGCGTGCCCGAAACTCGTAGGATACAAAATTTAATCAAAATCGTTAGAGCCGTTTTTTAGATAAAATTAATTTGACCCGCTTTGACCCAAAAATGACCCACTAATCGAAAGTTCTCGAACATGTGACCCAGCCCAATAGTCTTCTCGTGCCCGAAAATAGTCGGATACAAAATTTCGTCAAAATCGTTTGAACCGTTTTTTAGATACAATTAGCTTGACCATGACCCAAAATGACCCCAAATGACCCACTAATTGAATTTTCTCGAACATGTGACCTAGCCCAACAGTCTTCTCGTGCCCGAAAACCATTGGATGCAAAATTTAGTGTAAATTGAGCCGCTTTTTAGATCTTGATCCACAATGACCCAGAAATGACCCATTAATCGAATTTTTTCGGACATGTGACCTAGCCCAATGCTTCTATCGTGCTCGAAACTCGTAGGACACAAAATTTAATCAAAATCGTTAGAGCCATTTTTTAGATAAAATTAATTTGACCCGCGCTGACCCCAAAATGACCTACTAATCGAAAGTTCTCGAACATGTGACCCAGCCCAATAGTCTTCTCGTGCACGAAAATGGTCGGATACAAAATTTCGTCAAAATCGTTTCAACCGTTTATTAGATACAATTAGCTAGACCATGACCCAAAATGACCCACTAATCGAATTTTCTCGAACATGTGACCTAGCCCAATGGTTTTCTGGTGCCCCAAAATGGTAGGATACGAAATTTCGTCTCAATCCTTAGAGCCGTTTTTAAGATAATTTTTGCATATATATATATATATATATACAGTTGAAGCACTTTATAACGAACTACGATATAACGAAAAGCACGATATAACGAAATGCTGATAACCATTTAGTTGGTCTGTATGTTAAAGAATACTGAATTCGAAACGATATAACGAAATATTTATAACGAAAAGCACGATATAACGAAAATAATTCGAGCATACAAAGTGAGGAAAAAAACGATATAGCGAATTTTTTACTTTTTTTTCCCTAAAAAATGGCCGGGAAATATAATTTTATTTCTCAAATACCAGATATTTTTTTCATGGAGATAAACTTCAATCTTTTTCTCTACGACCAATCACATATTTTCAATACTTCCAAGATAGATTTGGGGGAGGGGCATTTTAAGACAGACAGAAAGAACTGGAATTAGCTGAACTGGAATTATGTTATTTTTTATTTGATGACTTATTTCATTGACATATTCTTTTCCTGTAAATTTATCGCGTGTTAATTTTTAAAACTTTTTGTAAGCTGGCTATGTCTGTCAAAAAAAAAAAAAAAAAAAAAAAAAAAAAAAAATGTTTTACAAAATGTGTCGAAAATAATGTTGAAATAAGCGATGCATGTACATTAATGTACATGCATAATTGAAAAGCTTGCATGATGAAATGCCTTTTTAAAGAATGGATTTTAGATTTTGACGAATAGATGCAAAAAGCCAAACGTTCTGCTTATTTTAGACACCGTTTCAACGTTTCTTCGCATGCGAGTTCTGTTCGTATTTAATTTATTAAATTACTTTTTTTACCACCTAACACTACATCTAAAGTGCAACCATGAGACCAAGGAGTTATTCATTCGTTTAAAGCTAAATACTGGAAGGTGCTTGTGAAAAAACAATCGTGAATTCAGATGACACGAAATAAACAAAAATAGACGAACTGAAAGCAATTTATCTGATAAAGCTTGGTGCGATGTTCTGTTGTTAACGCTTTTTCAGTTTCGATATTTTCCCCATCACCTTCAGATAATAATGAAACAGTTTTTTTACCTAAATTGGAAAATACAGATGAACTGATTTCATCCTTTTAAATCTGATTTCCGAGTTTAAATTTGATCAATATGTTAATGTTGATTCAAATACAATGTGAAATGAAGAATTGGATGAAGAGAATATCATAAAAAAAGTAGAGAAGATGAGGCGTGCGTTGGCACTGTCAGTGAGGATGAGGAATGAATTCCTCTTCCTGAAAAAAACACCCTTCGAGAAGATTTTACCATCTGATGCACTTGAGTATTTACATATAATTGTGCGTTACATGCACAATGGAAACTTGTTAACGAATGAAAATAACATGTATATTGTTAAAATAGGGTGTACAATATTAGTCAATGCTAATAAGAAAAGAAAGCAGAGCTTATTAACTCCATTCTTCAAACCTATAGGTATGCAAAACGGCCCTTTAAAAGAATTAAATCAATAATATTTTTTTTTTTTTACATTTAAATTTGCCCTTTTTTTATGTGTAGCATAGTAAGATATATAATATCTGATATATATAAGATATACATATATAATATCTGAAATTCAGTCATCCAGATCTATCATCTCAAAATAAAAATTCTGTGTTATGACTGTGTATTGTTCTGTTTGTAGTAAAAATGTTCCTTACTATGGAGGCTTAATATAATATGAATACATAAGGCCTAGCTTTTTTTTTATTAAACAAACGTTATTTTAAGACATATCTTTATGTAATAAAAAGTCCTTTTTTATGATTGTCTCCATTATATGGAATTCTGCATACTCAGATTACGTTCAGACCATAATAGTTGGGATAATTGACGTTCTTACTATATAACGAAATAATTCGTTATAACGTTTTAACGAAAGCACGTTATAACGAGCAAATCGTCGGAGCACTTTCGATTTCGTTATAAGGTGCTTTGACTGTATATATATATATATAACAACACACAAGATTTGCTCGTATTAGAATATATGATATAAAAATAGTCCATAATCATGACTTTCATAACAATTTTATCGATGAAAAATGAACATGCTTAAAGTATAATTCATATTAAAATATAGTTTTTTATCTGAACAATATTATGGTCTTTCTTTTGAAAAATTAGGTTGACCCGAATCCATGCTTAAATAATCAAATCTTAACGCAAAATTGATCACACAATTAAAGAGAATCTCACCCAAACCCGACCTGTTACAACAAAAATAATCGCCAATTTGACCCGAACATAACTGGTTAGGGTTCGTTAACATCGGATTACGCGGTCCTATGCTAGACTCTAATCAGGTCGGCAGTAATTTAATTTTTTTTTGTCTTTTTTTTTTTGCTTGTGAGATTACGGATTAGCTTCGGGTAAATAGATTTTATCAGAATCCGAGTGGGTGACAAAAATTTTTGTACTTCTGGTCAAAATCAGATTCTAATCCAACATACAGTCGGATAACCAGACGGATATCAGATCCGGATATGACCTGTATAAGTGGTCCATAATTATTCTTGGTACAGCTCAGATTCGAATTGGAATCTTACAATGGATAGTGTAACCAGATGATGCAGAAATAAATAAGTAAATCTAAATGTAAAAAATACATATTGAACATAAAAAAATATGAATGCATTGAAAATTTAAAAAAAAAAAGTGTTTCAATAACAGAAAATTCGATTAACCTAATGCGGGAACTTTTTTTTATTGTCTTCTACTTCTCCCCAACATCCATTTGTATATTTTAACCAACAAAAATGTTGACATTAATTAAAATTGTGATATTTTGCTGTTGTTGACACTGCGCTAAAGTTATTGACTGAGTGGACTGTATTGAAAAAATATGTAACGCATTGATGCGAATAATGAAAAGAGTTTCTTAATTACTAAAATGTTTATATACATATTTACATTACATTAGGTTAAATCCAACGTGTCTGACACCATAGTCAGTTTCGAACACTATTATAATGAATGAGTGGACAACACCACTTGAAGAACATAGTAACTATATTATTTTTACTATCATTAATAAATAACATACTTATATTATCCTTACTATGATCCAGAAATGACTTCTTATTACGATATTTAATGACACCATAGTCATTATAGCTAATAAAATAGCTCCATTATGCGTTTATTCTATGCTGAATCATTCGTGCGAATATGACAACAAATGCGGGAGAGACTAACTGTTGCCATGCCGCAAAAACAAAATTATGAAAGAATGCGCGAAAGTCGTCTGCAAGACCAAGGGAAGACGTAACAGCTGTTAAGCTTTGAAATGTACACTTGACATATTTCACAATTGTATTTAGTTGTAAGTGAGTTGTTTAATTGGCAAAAATAAAAGTATACCTTTTGAAATAAGTATCGTGAAAGATTTACATTAAATCGATTTAAAATACAGATATACTTATTTTATTTGAAGTGATATTATAAATATTCAAAATAACGGACATAATATCAAGCATTAAATAACATTTATATGTAAATAAAATATTAAAATTAAGATCGCATAACTTCAAAAACATTTTTATTATATTATTTTACTAATATTTCATATACATTAGGGTGCACCCAAAAAACTAAAGTTTACAATTTCCAAATACAAAAGTGATTAAAATTTGGCTCTTCACTTCCTATTTAACAAAAAAAAAGTCAATCAAGTAATGTCTTTAGACCTCTACCAGTACGAAAGTACGAAAATTGACACCAATGGCATATCATGTAAAAAAAAGTTCATAATTTCGAAACACAAAGTCATCAAAATTTGCTTTTTTACTTCCTATTTAATAGAAAAAAAATTCAGCTTAATCGATTAATGTCTGGACCCCTCTACTACAGCGCCTAGAATAAATAGTGTGGAAATCTGCTACAAAATAATACTAAAAAATTGAATCCAATAAATGTACAACGTTGCTGAAAAGATTACGATGAGATCGCAGCGCCATCTCTCAACGTAAACATTGTATTAGAATGTTTCGGCTAGTGGTAAGTATTTTAAATACTTAAATTATATCCTTTTCTCCTCTGACTTAATGATTTTTATAAGTTTTTTTTTTAATTATGAAAGCATGGCTAAAAAACGTGATACGCATTGTTTTGTCTCTGGTTGCAATATTATCGTTGGAGCACCGTTGCACATTTATAGGCTACAACTTTTTAGCACTTTTTAAAGCATTACAAGGATAGCCGGTTTCCACACTATGTATTCTAGGCGCTGTACCTCTACTACGCCCCGAATTTACGAAAACTGACATACAATTGTCACGTATCATGTAAAATGTTCATAATTTCGAAACACAATAGCCATCACAATTTGTTTCTTACTTCCTATTTAATGGAAATAAATTTCTAGTCAATCGATTAATGTTTTTGGCCTTTTACTAGGCCTGGAAATTATGCGAATTGACAGCAAATTGTGACGTATTATGTTTGTTTGTTTGCTTGTTGAACATATAAACCAGTCTTGTGCGCTTGATACAAATATCCGCTTATAAATATTCGTCAAGATGAGGACTGGATAGACACAACGAAATTACAATACTGAAGAACTGTAGCCCGGAACTCTATAATGAGAGCGCAATGGAGTTGACGGGAGTTGAACCTGACGCCTGTCTCTACGCTCGCAAGCGATTAGCAGAATGGTGTCTTAAGGGTTCTCTCCCCTCGCGCGAAAACACACGCTCCCCAATGTTAATACATGGCGCATTATTTTTATAATATCTCGTTTGCATTTCAATATTTTTAAACGTTTTTTTTCGTTGGATAGCTGAGATCAGTATCTATTTCCGCTGTTGATTTCTTTTTCGATTTTTTTTTGAGGATTTTTTTAAGAAGATACTTTCACTTTCGGAACCGGTTTGGACACTATAGCAGATGTGGGTCGGTAAACATATCATTTTCTTCCAATATTTTCAACGAATTTCCAAATCAAGAATATATTTCTATTTTTTTACTCATTAATCATGGCCTATTCCAGTCATACACATGTACCAAATTGGGAAAACAATTTCACCATTGTGTGTCTGCTGCCTACCCTCCACCACACTACATTATGTGCTACAATGCTCATTGACATCTACTTACCATGTTAAAAAACATAGCCACATGCATCTCCACGATTGGTTGACGTACATCTTAGGTTGTGTTAACTAATTGAGTTATCCAATGCATGCATCTAAACGAAAATAATTGATTTCTTTTCCAGAACTATAATCCATACTTTGATGAACCAGCGTAGAATTTGTCTCTGACTAAGACTCTATATATTGTTCTCAGCTCTTCAGTTTGATCTTATTATTATTTTTTTTATTTTTTAAACTTTTATGTTAATATCAATTTTTATTTTTTTCCCTCCATCATATAACCATCATTATTCATTAAGTAATCATCACTGTTCATTTTATTTTTTTTAATGGGAGGTTCCTCACCCTAAATGTTTTCTTGGGCCTGCTCATTGGTAGTGATATGCAATGGTATTTCGGCCCAAACAAGATGTTCACCCCATAAAGCTTAATTTTACTTCGGAGGGTCTTGGTTCCGGATGTTACTATCCCTATCTCTGTACCCCTGTTGCTGTGGCAACACCCACCTCTGGCGCGCCAGCTGGCTGGCAGTATCGTCATATGCAATATTTAATCTATCATTTATGCAAAAATCATCGAGGCTAAAATTGCCTGCAAAAATGGGACTTTGCCTTCCAGACTACCCTGCTTAAAATGGAATCCGACACATTATGAACATCCAATCATGAATCGGAAATTGAATCGTTCACTTCGTCACTCACAACCAGTGTTCTAACCATAAGACAAACAATTAAATATAAAATACTGTAATTGACGTACGAGTGTGACGTTTGGAGTGCAATGTTCCGGATGATAAAAAAAATGTTGTGTCATCAAAAAATATATATAAATTTCGATTTGGCGATAGATCGCGCTATATCCAAGAAAATAAGGGGAAAAGAATCAAAATCACAAACCAAGTACAGGTATAGAGCGTTTACTTTGTCACAAACAGTTACAGAGCACATTGCACAATTCATAACTATATAGAACCCTGATTCAAAAAGTGTCACCGTAATTCAGTCTCTTACACAAGCAATGCTAGCGGTCACAGGGATTATAAATACCAATTGGATGTGGTTCTATTTTGAAAAGGTGACCATGTTGCAGTACGGTAAAGAATTGCCCAAGATAAATATTCTGCAGCTGTTTAACGTGTTTTTTTGTGCTTTTTCTCTATTTAATTAGGTTTAGCACCATCTATTGACGACATTTGGATGTATTTTTTTCTTTACCGAAATAAAACTTTTCATCCTAGAAAGTATATCATTCCAAACCGTACACTTTTAAGTCCATTATCTGATTTTATGTGGAATTTTAAAATGAGCCAGGTTATTCATTATCACCATGTATAACAAATACGAAATACTCCCTTTTTTAGAATCATACTCACTGTTTATGCACATACTCATGCATAATACATATTACAATCTTTATTTCCTTGGAATTTAAAACGAACTACAACATTTTTAAAATTACGTACATCCTTTCAATCATTTTATGCTAGAGTTAGTTAAAAGCTTACTTATTTATAAAGATTATTACAAGTTTAGCATGAAAAAAAGTATCGCTAAAATTTTCTTCATATTTAAAGTGTTTTAAATTTTACATAAGAAAAGTGTTTTCCAGAACATTTAAAAAAAAAAAACAATTTCGAATTAAATATACATACGCACCGAATTAATAAATATATAAGTAAAGCTAATTTGTCTGTTATTTAAAGAGTTTTACTTATTTTCATCTACAAAAATAAAATCAGACGAAATTGGGTATAAACAAAAATAGAACTTTTGTATTTAATTTTTTTATTCTACAGTTAAAAATGTTTTGCATTTCAAAGTATATTTTTAAATACCGCTTATTTCATGAAAAGTCGAAATGCCTATATTTAAACATAATATTTTAATGTTTTTTACATTCTCCAAATATTATATAATAACAGGCACACATAAGACCAAAAAATCTATGAGATAATAAGTTCAAAATTATTTCCCAAAAGATTATCAAGTATGAAGTAAATATTTTTGTATTTGGAAATTTGTGGATTTGTACATAAATTTTTAAAACAGGTGTTTAGTAATCTTTTTCAAGTGTAATTAAAATAAACAGAGAAAAAAAGTGTATGCGTTCCAAAATTATCTCTCTTGAAAAAAAAACTGAAACACGTTTTCATTTTATTTTTATTTCTTTGTATGCAAAAATATTTTAATAATTTAAATTCATTTTGAAAACTTCTCTTAATGTCATATTATATGTAAATAGAAAATATATAAAAAATTACTCTATGTTTATTTTAAAAGTAACAATGCTCATAATTTGAAGAAGCATACAAATACAAACCAGTTTAAATTCGAATAATAACTATAATAAATTTCATTTCAAAGTACTATTATTTACTTAAAAATCAAATTAAAAAAATGAGATTAGAAAGTTTTCATATAGTTTCATGAATACTAGAGGATCCGATCTAGGCGTCCCGTGTTACAGAACATATATGGGTCGCCCAAATGAAAGTGGCACTACAGTCGGTTTTAGAAATGGTTTAATGATATTAATATAAATTAGTATACAAAGGAAAGAAGTAATATAGACGTAACAGATAGTCTAGACAAAGTCACCTTGTAGGTTGAAACAAGTGTCCCAGTGGTCAACGAGGCGATGGATACCCTGGGTGAAGAAGCTCCGGGTTTGGTTGTGGAACCAATTTTCAACGGCAGCTTGAACCTCATTATCGTCGGCAAAATGCCGACCCTTCAGAGCTTTCTTGAGTGGACCGAAGATGTGGTAGTCACACGGCGAGGGGACTGGGCTGTAAGGGGGATGTTCGAGAACCTCCCAGTGGAATTGCCGTAACAATGTTTGGCACAGCACAGCCACATGAGGACGAGCATTATAATGCAAGATCAAATTTTGCATTCGACGATAGATTTCACTAACATTCACATTTTCCGCTGTTAAAAATTGCACGACCGCGCGTTGACATCGTTTGGAAGCATCCCTGTTGCGAACGATGCCTTTTAACGTGCTCTTACGCTATTACACACGCATCTGGCGGGATCTGACGATATCGCATGCATTCCCAGCATTCTGCTCCCTCTATAGGAGCATGCACATGAGTTATTACAACAATGCCACTTTAATTTGGGTGACCCTTATATATAGCTGAAAATCATTTTTTTCTAACTCTAATAGAATTTTTACGCATAATATAGTATATATTTTTAGATTGGTCATTAACATTTTTATATCAAAAATATCAATAACGTTTGAATAAGGTTGGTATCAAAAATATCAATAAAGTTTGCTTAAAGTTCTAATACAGTTTTGAAATTTATTAAAAGCGATAATTTTGTATCAGCAGCATACCACGTGTTATTAGCCGAAGAATAAGTCAAAAATTTAGTTACTTGCGGTGGTGGTCATTTTTTTATTATGATAAATTCAGCGATTTAAGCGCGTAGTTCAGTTACATGTCTGTTAAATTTCTCTTTATTTATACTATATTATTATTGTCATTTTGTTATTGGTGAAGTTTTAATTTCCTTCTGAAATAGTAGTGGAAACAAATGCTGAACTATTTATATTGTTTTAATTGCAAACAGATTAATCTTTCGTGGTCAGATTACACGTGACAAAAATGGAATTTAAAAACGATTTATTCTTGAAAACTATTTTAAAGACCATAAGCAATCAGTAACCTGATATACAGGTTCCAAGCAAATTTTATGATAAAGCACAGGTGGCAATAATTAAAGTGACAGCGTTCAGTCCGCTCTGCATTGCAATCTAATTGCAAGAATGGAGCCAAATTTTGCGTTTTGAAAGAAAAAAAAATACTTTAAAAAATAGTTTCAAAAGTCACCGTTACGTGTAAATGCGGCACTGCGTAATACAAAAGAGAGTTTAAAAAATTTAGAGTCAATACTTAAACAAAATTAACTTTTATTTAGCACATTTAACGATTAAAATCAATCTCAATATGGCAACAGTTTTAAAAAGCTGAAAATTTTCATAAAATATGATAAAATCTCTTTATCTGCAATTACACTCACTGACTAGGGAAGGTATCAAACTACCAGATCGGGATTCTACAGAGAATGGTGTCGTTGGAAAGTTCTTACCATGGGGATCATGGAAATGCATACAACTACCTGTCCGTATGCAACTGGTGAAGAGTTATAGGCCGATGTATTTCTGTCGTTTATTGATTTCTTCAGGTCGCTAGCTATGCGGAGAAGACACTTTCTGTGGCAGAACAGAGAGTTGACGGATAACAGAGATTACAGAGAAGACAGTTTATGCTTGGTTGAAAAAGTAACTTCGAGGATGGTAGTGCATTTCTGAATAGAAATGGCTGAAGAACGAATGTTTCCAACACCAGGTACTCACAAAAAGGGGATGTTTCGCAGTTGTCACAGGTGTTATTAGTTAAGTTAAAGCATGCCTGTTTAACTGAACGAAAGACGGGATCCATGTCTCTAATTAATGCCTTTTGAAAGGCATACCGACGCATATCATCGAAGGTGGGCAAAGAAAATTGGTTATAGGCCAACTTATGCAATTTTATTTTGCTTTCTCTAGTGGTCATGTCGACAAAATGTGGTCACAATCTTCTATTTCTTACTAGACGGAGCATGGAACCTTCACCAACATCACACTGACAACAACACGTTACATAACTGTACTCTACCACACAGAGTGTCTTTCTTGCATAGCTAGCGACCTGGAGAAATCAATAAATGACAGAAATACATCGGCCTGTAACTCTTCACCAGTTGCATTTGGACGGGTATTTGTATACATTTCCTTGATCCCCATGGTAAGAGCTTTCCAACGACTCCACTCTCGACAAAATCCCGATCTGGCAGCTGGAGACCTTCCCTAGTGAGTCACAAAGAAAGAAAAACTCACTTTATACAAATTTTACGTTACATACTTTAGCACAGTGCTAGTTTGTTGTACTTTAGAAGGTATTGCATTACCTTTGATTGAATGCAATGTGCAATGGTGTCTAATTTCCAGGTAACGGTGACTTTTAGAATTTAAATTGTTTAAAAGAAGAAGTTTTGTATATTTAAATCTATCTAATTAAGAAAAACTATATTTTGCTATTCTACACCAAATAAATTTCATGCACTGTTAAATAATAAATGTAAATTTTAAAACAAAGTAAAAAGAGCATCCTTTTTTTCTTGCACTTTTTAAAATCTGATATTAATGTTTGTAATATATGAAAATATTTTTTAAACATACGGTATGTGGACAGAGGTATCCGAACCCTTCCGATTTTGGACGTTTTGTCAAACATTTACGGATAAACTTAACGAATTATTCTTGAGCTTCGGACATGTAAATAAAATCTTCTTTGGCCTCATATATTTCATTTTTATTTATTAAGAAGCAAACAGGAAATTGAATAAACAAAATAATAATTGCGGTCGCCCTGTATCAGAAAAGGATCGAAATGATCTGTAGCTGTAATAAAAGATTATATAAACCATGTACAACGTTTGTATGCGTTTTGGTAAGAACAGCAAGTATATAAATAAAAGGATATGCGTTTTTTAATTTAAAAAAGCTGTAAAATTTCTTATTTATAACATGCAATATTTACAACTAAATTTAACGCCAATTACAGAAGATTTCACAAAGTGAAGTATAAATATTATATTGGATTTATAAAATGAAACTAGTGAATGGGTGAAACAATATAAGCATTTGTATGAAATATTTTGTAAGTGTGCTATATGAAAAAAGAAAAAATTCATCCGTAAGCAGGAATTTGTGAGAAACATTCCTCTTATAATATGGAAATGCACAGGATTTAAATAAATTATTTTTAAATAGCATATATAGAGAGCATCACTTTTGAAAGCAGAAGTTATCTTTTTAGCTTTCGTTGAAACTGTATAATTCCATTTAATCGTTAAGAAAAATTTATAATATTTAATAATATATTATAATATTGAATTTTTTATTCATTGATGAATTAATGCTCATTTATTAGGCGTCCTTGTTTATATATTTGAATTCCTAAATAAATATTTTCCAAGACAGTTTTGGTACATACATTTTATTTATAGTAATAGAAATAACAGATAACACACCTGCCAATTCACACGTATTTTGTGTATCATTATCTTCGAATAAAAATATTCGTTTCACTTTATTAATTCTGCGATTAAATAAAACAAATATTTGTATTCTTGAATAGTGGTACACCAAATAAGAAATTTTTGGCAATGTCAAATAATAATTAGCGCATAAAGATAGATTATAACGAAAAAATATGATATAGACTAGATTACTCGAGATTAAAAACGGAAAACTGAGCAAAATTTTCAAAACTTAAGTATAAATTGTTTTAAATGTATATTTAATTATTCACCTAAGTGGAATATCAATTAAAAAGTTCAAAAATTATATTTATCACATTGGTTTTTTTATTCAGTTCGAAATTTTTAATCCAGAAAGTGATACTGGTAATTACATGTTTTAAAAACATTCATTATTTGTACTAAAAGAAATATCCGACATAATACTACGATTAATCTAGAATTCTGTGAACCATTGGACAGCTCAAGTATTATTTCAGAGAATTCTTCTTCAATAATCAACATTCTTAACAGTGTAACGATAGAAACAAGAAGAGGATAAATATTTGTTTTATAACTAATTAAATCTGAGACGAAATTTTTGGAAGTTAATTAATTTTCAAAGATCTGTTTTGCAGCTAACTGTTGTATATTCAAAATAAGTAAATAATTGGCTGCTGAATATTTATTACGAACAGTCGGTCAAGGAAAAGAAAGAGAGTGTGGACATTCCATACAGTTTAATCACCAAATTGTCGCAGAAACAAACAGATATAGCCATTCGACTGGAAACTATGTCTTCTTTCAATTAAGGTTAAAAAAAATGAGTTTGAATAAATACCTAGTTTTGACAACATACACTGCAAAAAAGTATTGTTGATTTTACAGTATAATACTGGCACCCCAGCTGCCAATATTATATCGTAAAAGTAACAGTAATAAACAGTAAAATAAGCAGTAAGACGTTACCGCGCATGCGGTATAATTTTGGTATAATTCAAAGGTATAATTTTGGACTTTTTATTCATAAAACCTGCCGTAACTTTGTAACACGTTGATTGTATCAACTTGCGAATGGAATCATTTGATTTGTTGTGTTTTCTTTACCCTTTTTAGTTAAAATGCTCGCTTTTGCTCTACAAACCATAGTATAAAACTGCATTCTGATGGAGGGACTCATTGGATCTTGATTTCTATTGCCAAAAGAAAGTTCTTCCTAAATATTCACGAATGACCACCAGTTATTGCTGTAAAAAACTATTTTATCTACACTAAAGTATATCTGCTGACTTTTTACCTGCCGTAATTTTACAACAAATGATCCTATAGTGTTGCGGATGGTGCCATTCAATTCAGAATAAAACATTACATAACAAACGATACCCCACTTGACCTAATTACCTTACTGAGTTCCGTTCCCCATCTGAGATAACATTCCCCCTCTTTTGTTCCCAGAAATATGGTAAAAGAACTTCATTTTGAGGGAACATATCGGATATTCCTTTCTAGTGTCAAAACGAAGTTCTTTCCATATTTTGGTGAATAGCCACCATTTGTCTCTGAAAACCGTATTTTACCTGTACTACAAAGGCTATTTTCTTTTTTATTAAAATGTATAAAGTGCTCTTTTTTCGGCTTTTTGTAGAGGAACTTGGGGTGTTATGGAATACTATTTACATTTACGGCAAAACAACATCCCGATATTGTTTAAAACTCGAAAACAGAATACAATTACCATCTTAAACTATCTGCGAACTTTGGGAGTTTTGTGAGATAGCCGGTAAGAAATAGGGAGATAATATTAAGAAAATGGACAAAATTTGGCAAAATACAAATTTAATGGTATCAAGAGTGTATGATCAAAATATAGTGCCTAGGTAGTCAGTCAATATACTTCAGTTTATAATTCAGATTTTCACAAATCACATCTGCCTTTGCGCCACCATAATCATGGAGTATTATGAGATATTGATATTCCTTATAACCCAACCCAGCAGTTTGGAGAAAAAAAATTACTCTGGTGTGATTTATCTGGTGTGAAAATTTTATTGGTGTGAATTGCGAGCTGAAAAACGAGTATTACATCAATAAAGAGTTAAAATTTCAGTGCAAATTCACCTTGTTTAATAATTAAAATTCATAAAGATACAAATAAATGTAAATATATTGCTGGAAGGTGCGTAAAAACATACATAAAAACATTTAAAAGCACATTAAAGTCCTTTTAAAATCAAAGCGTTTTCAACCGAACTTACTCGGTCATCATCAGTGAAAAACAAGTTGGGTTGTTGTCTCTTCGCGTTTTATTACAAACTGTTAGTATGTCGGTGTACATTATGCTTAATTTCAATGTAAAAGATAATTCTAATGCTCAATTAAAAAGTATTTAAAAATTATCTTCTTTCCAAACACGAAAAGAAAGTATTTATTTATACAACGTGCCCTGATGCCGACCGAAGAACTGCGCGTTCTAGGGGGCATTCTGGAAACGTTTTTAAGTAGTTTATGATATTGCCGCTTGGTGGCAGCACTTTATCAAACAGAAACATTGGTATTACATATTACCCGAGTATTCCATAATTCTCGAAACTCTCCTACATTTAAATTTGCTGATAAACATTCATGGTAAAAAAAGGAACTCGAATGAAATGCTTCCACTCATTAGAAGATTATTAGAAGATTATTTAATTCTTTAAATAATTCTCTATCTTTTGAAATTTATTTAAATAATATACAGGATGACCGAAAGTACACACCTATATTTAAAATTGAATAATTCCTTGATTATATAAATAAAATGATGAAGTAATGAACATTCTTATGATGCAACTTTAACATTTTGTGTACAGAAATTAAAAAAAAAGAAGAATGAAAAATCATGCGTCAAGCATAGATTATGTAACACTTTCCAACACTTTCGAAATACTTTTTCAAATATTTGCCGTTTAATAATGGGAAAGATGATGTCTAAGTAAACAATTTGTAAAAAAATATACTAACTCATTCAAAAACACATTTTTAGGTGCGTTCGTAATTATATAAATACGTAGTATCTATAGTCGTCGTCTGATCCGTCCGTCTGTCTGTCTGTCCGTCAGTCCGCACATAACAGCGCAAAAACTACCCAACCAAATGATTTGAAATTTAAGATATTTTATCTTTGTAGAATTTTGTCAAGATATTTCAAATTTTATGAAAATCGAATCAAAAATTTAGAAAATATTAATAAAAATATTTATTAAGAAATTTAAATTAAAAAAATAAAAATCGGTGCTTTCTTGTTAGAGGAGCTTCCGAGGTTTAATCGTCAAGCGACCGAGATACTTATTTTATGACAGAAATGAATCTGCAGACGATAGAATTCATTTCACAGAATTAAAAATCATCAAGGTCTGAATATTTATATAACTATCTATAGTATCCTTTGTCACGTTTGACGTACAGTTTCCAACTTGTTATAAATTACCAACAATATTCGGGAAAATATCCGAATTATTTTGTGCAGCTCTATATATGAGCTATAGATTTGTGTATATACTACATAGAATGCTAAATTTTAATTCAGTAAACACATAGAACATTTTAAAAATCCCCTTTTGGAATTTACAACAGTAAACAGATATGTACTGGTACTCCATATCTTTTGTGCTGCTTGTATATGATCTATAGAATTTATACACACCAAGTAATAGGCAAAGAAATAGTTAAATTCAAAAACGCTTTCAGCAACTAAAAACGCACATCTAGCAATTATTGTTAACATACATTACTTTAACCGAATACTTTTGTGTATCCCTGTAAATGAACGATAATGCACACAATATTCTATAGTAAGCCTCTTGTAATCGATCTCAGTGATATATATCAATTTCAATACGTTTGAAATAGTGAAACATTATTAAAATAAACCGCAAATAATTTTTCCCCCATAAACCTTAATGTTACGGAATTCTTTTGAGTATCCCTGTAAAGGGACTATAAGTGGTAAACACTTCATTTTCAATGCAGCACGTGCCATAGTAAATATCAATAGCATATATCAATTGCATGACAATCCGAAAATTTTTACGCGTGTTAGAGCACGGAAAGACAGACAGACAAACCGAATTCATAAACTATTTTCAACTATGTTGGAAAGTGTTAAAAATGTTCGTACATCCTTCAACAGACGAAACTACGCTGCCTCAAACTTTAATAATGCTCAAATTATATTAAATGCCAAACCTGATAATGCTAAAACTGCATCAAAAGTCTCCAACTTTTACTCCTTTTTATACTTAGCCAATGAAACGCCAAAGAATGTTTTGCATTTTAAAAGTTTGACTATTTTATTTTGAGAATTTTTACAGTTTAAGATGAAGCAATGAAATTTATTGGCAGAAATTTGAACTATTTTTTTAAGTTGTATACAACATTTGTAAGCTACTTATTTTTTTTTGTTACATTAGATACAAATATGGACAATATTACGTGCCATTTTCAAGCAGACAAAAAAAATACAAACTTAAACAAAAATCTGGTATACGAATCAAACGTTGTAGATTCCATTATATGATAACAACAACAACAACAAAAAAGTCTAATTATTTGAATTTTGAATACTTTTTATTTTAATCACGCATTCAATCATAAATTTCAAAGTATTTTAATTAATCTATTTTAAAATTGTATTTCTCATAGTAGTTTCCCAACCCAACTCCGGATTTCAGAGGAAAATAAAGAAAAAAAAATACTGTTAACAGCAACATTTATAAACATTCAATCTTCGTACAAAGCGAAATATCAGACTAGATTAAGCTACAATCTTCGTCGAAACGTCGGACAACTCAAGTATTATTTCAGCGAATTCTTCAATAATCAACTGTATCTTTATCAATGTAACAATAGAAACAAGAGGAAGACAAACATTTGTTTTATCTCTAATTTAATTTTATACTTTTTTGTTTGAGGGGGGGGGGGGTGAGGAATTAATTAATTTCTAAATACGTGTCTGTTTTTCAGCTAAGTGTAGTTATTCATTTAAGATGAGTGAATAATGTGCTCCTGTACAGGGTGATTATAAAAAAAAACTATCCCGATATATGAGTCCTTAACTGTCACACCGTTCACAGAAACTGACTGAAATTTTGGTTTTAAGTATTTTGAGGTATGCGCTCAAGAATCGTATGAAAAACAACAGTTAAACTCTCACAGTTACGGTTAAAGTGACAAAATTTTGAAAATTTCAAATGGCAACACCTAATTTTTTTTTATTGGAATGTGATCTTCGTAGTGAAAAACCATAAAAAGCGTCGGAACGGTACCTGTAGCACGAAAATTGCCGGCGCTAGACAGACTAAGAAGAAAAGTGAAAACAACGAATAGGGACAGAGAATCAACAGAAAACAAAACATTTTATTGTGTTTCACAAATTTTCGACGTCACACACGAAGACACGTTGAATGCGGCAGATGGCGGATAGCACTGAATAATAAAATGTTTTACTTTCTGTTGCTTCTCTGTCATTTATTGGTTGTTTTCACTTTTCTTCTTAGTCTCTGACGCCGGAAATTTTCGTGTTACAGGTACCGTTTCAACACTTTTTATGGTTTTTCACTATGAAGATTACATTGCAATAAGAAAATATGTGTTGCCATTTGAAAATTTGAAAATTTTGTCACTGTAACCGTAACTGTTAGAGTTTAACTGTTGTTTTTCATACGATTCTTTAGCGCATACCTCAAAATACTTAAAACCAAAATTTCAGTCAGTTTCTGTGAACGGTGTGACAGTTAAGGACTCATATATCGGGATAGTTTTTTTATAATCACCCTGTATATGTGCGCATTGGAACAGTTTCTCCGTCTCCTTAAATTTATTTGAATGATATTAATGACCAAGGGATAACGATAATAGTCCAGTTTTATAAAATCCGAGATGACAGAGCCATCTGCTAAATTAACAAGTTGGAGATTGCACGTTAAACGTGATAAATGAGGTGCGTTATTTTTATAACTAGTTTCACAATGTAAAAAAATTCTCCGTATTATTTCAGTGAAATGCATTATATCGTCGTCTATGAGAAAAATGAGCATGCCTTTTTGTTCTTATTACGTATGCCAAGTTTACAAATGCAAATTTTTTTGTCTACACTAGACAGCGCTGCAAAATTCACCATGGAAATCTTGCTTTGTGAATGATTACCTCCATGGTTTCATAGTTTATGACTCATACTGAACGAATCTCCTATGCTTATTTACTCTAATGGATTGAGATATTAGGCTGTTAACGTAATTTCCACTGAAGTTATCTCAGAATCTATATATTTTTTTATGTAACTCTCTCAAGAAAACAATTTTTTTGAACGATCTTTCTAAAAATGTAACTTTTATGCAATTTATTCGAAAAATTTATTTTTAATAAAAATGATCCGCCAGGCATATGAAAAAAGAAGTGGTTTGCACCTATTTGTTTTCCTCAGCTTCATGACTTGCGCTTTTATTATATACAGGGTGAGCCAAAAGTCTCGCATCATAGGAAACGCATGTATTGTTACAATATGTTCTCAATATGGTTTCCTCCGTTGTCAAAAAACAACTGCAGGCGATCGTTCATGTTCCTCAGAATGTTGGCCACTAAGATTGGCGTTATGGCATAGCACTCAGTAGCAATTCGCACACGCAAATGGTTTTTATCCCTGATCTCCTCACTGTAATCTTTCGATTTAAGGTAACCCCATACAGCAAACTGTACACGTTCTTCAGTAAGTCAGGATTTTAACCTACAAATTAAAACCAAATTAAAAACCAAATTAAAAAATAAAAAAACTTCTATGATGCGGGACTTTTGGCCCACCCTGTAGGTTACGTACGATAGAATTTAATAAAATAAAGCAAACTTTTATTAATATCTTTTTAAGTTTTGATTCGATTTTCATAAAATTTTAAGTGACTTGACAAAACTCTGCAACGATAATATATACAGACAGATGGACAGACGGACCGACCAGACGAATACTATTGGTGCTACGTATTTATATAATCACGAACGCACCTAAAAGGCATACTATTGTTTTACAACCTTTTATCCAGGCAATAATGAAGCTAGTCTTTTGAAAAATATAGTTCAATTTGTTAGAAGATGGAAGAACGATGAAAGTCTTTTTAAAGTAACCCATTGGAACATTGGTATAAATAGGGAAGAAAACGATGGAACTTGACGCTCATGATATGATGATGAATATCTTAGATGATTAACTATCATCTAACTGTCTGCGACTATCGTAATTTTCCTTCTTGACACTTCAAATAAATAGTAACAAGAACAAAAAATCCTGCATCAGGCATAAATTATAAAACACTTTCCGACACTACAAGAATAATATTTATTTCATTTTTTCATACAATGAAATCTGTCATAGTCCGTCCTGTAATCGAATACTTTTGTGAGACTCTGTAAATTAAGATAAATGCTACACACTCCTTAAGCAATAGAAAAAATGTTGGAGTGCACTTCGATAATCCGTTTTAATTTCATTTTGTTTGAAGTATCATAACATGATTAAAATGCATCGCAATAGTTTTTTTCTCATAGATTTTAATTCATTGGAATTCATTTGCGTGTCCCTGTAAACGAACTATAAATGCAACTTATTCCGTACTCCTGAGAAAGTACTTTTTGGTACACCTCAGTGACGCATATCAATTTCATTATGTTTGAAGTATTGTAACCTCATTAAAATTAATAGGAAACGATTTTTCCCCATAGAATGTAATGTAACGGAATTCTTTTGTGTGTCAGTGTAAACGAGTTATAAATGATAGGCACTTCATTTCCAATATCGAACATTGTATACACTGTAAAAAATCTGCGTAATGTTCCTGACATTTACTGTGTTACATTCCTGGGTTTTCTCGGGTTATTTCTTCCGACCCGAGAATACCAAGAAAAAAATCTTGCGTAACATCTTCCACATTATTGTGTAACTGTTCGGAATACTTGAGAAAGTGGAATTTACTGATCAACTGTGAAACGTACCATATGTTTTGTGTGTAACATTCCTTAGTTTTCTCAGGTATACTTTTGAACTTTTGTGTAACTTTTCAGAATTATTGTAAAAGAGTGATCAGTGTTCTGTGTAAAGTTCCATATGTATTGTGTGTAACTGACTTGTGTAAGTTTCCTGGCATTTCTTTGGTGAAATTCATGGGAAAACCTGTGTCAGAAAGGTACCACATGTTTTATCAAGGACTTTACAACAAATTTTTTACAGTGTAGTAAACCCCAATAAGTCCTAAATTTTTCACGGTAATCCGAGTATAATTACGTGAGTTAGGGTACGGACGAAAGGTAGACAAACAGGCAGACAAACTGATTTCATAAACACTTTTCAATTATGTCAGAAAATGTTAAAAAGGACAATATTAACAGTTCAATTCATGCTGAATAGAAAATACAAACTCAAACAGAAATCTGATTTTAATGATCTTTTTTATGCATACGTATGCGAATAAATCTTCTGTATGCAATGAGGTTATGCAAAGTGTTGCCAGACGTCCCGATTTATGCGGGATGTCCCGAATTTACGGTGTCCCAAAACCCGTCGCCCAAAACCACTTCGTGGGACGCCGTCTTTATTTTTCCTGATGCACAAATTCTTTCAAGTTTTATTTCCTACATTGTTATTCGTTTCTGTGCATCAAGTGGAGCTTAATACAGTAAAACACAAAAAAACAGAACCAGTCCATAACGAATATTTTTTATTGTCCTGCGGAAAGACATACTGTACAAATCTGTCTGCTACAATAAAAACCTGTTTATAACGAAATTTCCGGAAAAACAGTTCCTAGTGATTCTGTTTTTATAGGTTTTACTGTACTTTCTTCACTAAAACCTGCGCAAACAGACCCTGTTTATAACGGAATCCCCGTTTTAAACGTAAACATTTCACAGTCCCTACGGAAGATGCACCGTACAATAAATACACTGTACAAGTAGTGTAGTATTTGTACTTCAGCTAATAGTCTGTAAATAGCAGTACTAAAATTGTATAAGTACGTTTCTTCCGGCATCTGCTGAATACAATTGTTTTACTTACCTATCATACGTAGTACAGGGTAAGTCTTGTAATCGTTTTGAAAATCGAAAAAAAAATTGACAGATTTACACGTTTCAGACACTGGAGATTCCGATAAACTTATTTTTAAAAAAAAAATGCCGTCCGTCTGTCTCAGAGGTTTGATGATGTCTGTATCATCAAACCTCTTAATTAACACGACCTACTCGTGCTCCTCATTTAATTATATGGTTACTTTAATTAGATAATCTTCAAAATACAGTGTTATCAAGAAATAAACATCCGTTTACAAGATTTAATATCTTCCATAATTATAAACAGAAAATTACAATTAATATTTTATTGTAAAGAAACAAATGTTTTTTTTTTCACACGTGTTCGATATGACTTCATTAGTCACACGTATAATATCATTGCGATATGCCAATTCTTTCCAAACACGTTGTACTGTTTCCCTATTAACTGTTTGTAAAGCATCACAAATGCGTTGTTTAAGTTCGGGCAAATTTGTAGGCAAGGGTGCTATGAACACAAGATCTTTGACATATCCCCAAAGGAAGAAGTCGCAAGGGTTTCAATCAGTTGACCTTGGAGGGTAGCTGTTTAGGACAAAAACATCGGCTGCATTGCGACCAATCCATTGGTGTGGTAGTTCTTTGTTTAGAAATTTACGAACCTCTAAAAGCCAATGGAGCGGTGCACAACATTGTTGAAAAATGAAATTTTACCTAAATCAGCAAATCAGCTGTGACTGACATGTCATAGATTTTAATGAAAATCCCCATATAAGTAGATCATATTTATTTATGAGTAAATGTAAAATAATAGATTTCAGGATTGTTTATTTAAGTATTAAAACTTCCATTAAAAGTTGATATAAGATCGTGGTTTTGTCTACATGCGTGAAATTTCAATTTTCATTATTAGCCGTAGGAGTGGAAAGACTTTATCAAAAATTATTTATAATTAGGAATGAATAATAAGTAACAGATTGGAGTGATTTAGTAATTGTCCTTTCATTCCATAATGAGAAAAACAAATTGAGAGGAAAATGAAATATTTCTATTACTTGTTTAAACATGAAGGAAAGGTCTTAAGATTTTAAAATTGTTTGACGTTATAGATAAAAGTATATATTTTAAATATAGAAAATTTCATTCTTGCCTTTTTATTCCTTAATGAGAAAAAAAAATAAGTAATGAAAAATTTTGAGAGGAAAATGCAATATTTCTATTACTGGTTTAAACATGAAGGAAAGGTCTTAAGATTTTAAAATTATTTGACGTTATAGATGAAAGTGTATATCAAGCAGGACGGTCGCTCTGCCAAGCCAAGCTTTGAAAAAAACGCCACACAAACAACGCCAAGAACTGAACTAGACCGCTACTGCTTATTTACAGAAATCAACTTCGCAATGTTAAATCGACAAAACATGCCAGATTAAAATATCAGATAACAAATAAACCAAGCGTCGCAGAAACAAAAACGAAAACTAGAAGAATCTAATGAAGAATTTCTTCAATTTAAGACCAAACTCATCTTCATAAGTGATTTATAAACAGAGATATAGATTTAAAAAAAACGTCGAGTTACTTAAAATGATCACTTTTTTCTTCGTCAAACTTTTTTTTTTCAAACAACCTACAGACCTTAATATTCGGCAGAATAAAAAAAGGATTGCATTTTTTTACAAGTAATTACGTAATCTATGTGCTTTTATAAAATTCAGTGTAAAAAAATATTATTTTCTATCCTTAATTAGCAAAAAACCGTTAATTAACTTGGCGATTAAAAAATTATGCCAAAACAGAGATAAAACATGCCAACGACCATGTACCATCTCTATAATAAAACCGTAAGTCATGTTACTGTCATCAACAGTTCCGGAATGTCCGTTTCACTTTTTCATATGCCAGGCGGTCATTTTTATTAAAAAAAAATTTTTTCGAATAAAACTTCATAAATGTGACATTTTTAGAAAGATCGTTCAAAATAAATTAATATTTGAGAGATGACTTACGTTCAATTATGTATATATTCTCCAATAACTTCAGTTGAAATTAGCTTCGCAGTTCAAATTCTCTATCCATGAAAGTAAACAAAAAAAAAAGATTCATTCGTCGTGAAGGTTTAAAATATTAAACCATTAAGCCATGGAGATAATCGTTCGTAAAATTAGTTTTCCATGAAAGATTTTTTGGAGCGCTGCCTAGTGTCAAAAAAATAATTCGTACCAGTGACACAATCAAAGTTTACCATAATTATTTGCTATACAACTCAACTTCATTCTTTATCTCTTCTTGATGTAAGCTGAATGTAAACAAATACAACTCATGTAATGATATTTAATGAATCAAATTTCGAAACAAATTGTCAGTTAATTTGGTATTTATGTATTATACGTGAAAGGAAGAGAGACCACCGAAAATGATTGTTAATCACCAATCATATTTACCATTATTAATGACCAATCGCTTTCAGAACAGTAATTTAATATACATTTACAAAATACATAACATCATTAAGTACTTTTGTGTTATTTGGGCGCAAATCTCGCCAATAGAATTTTTTAAATCGCCAATACCAGCTTTTATTTTTCGCGTGTGCAAATTAGAAACGATACTTTTATTTTGAAATCAAATGTTCTGATGGAACAGCTGGCGTAGACGCATCGGGGCACTATATTAACTATAGAGTTGCAATATAGAGAGAAAAAACGGGTTGCTGTAATTAGAATTATAGGCGGTAATGTTCGTGTGACATATTTACGTGATTATCAAAACTGGCTTCCAAAAGTTCAATGTTTCACCAAACCATACTTGAAAATTACGTGTTATAATATGCACTCCGATTATGTCACATTATTCAAGACGTTTTAAATGAGAATAATGATAGATTTTCTTCTTGATTCTCCCGTAATCAAGTCTACAGCCAAAGTTAGCGAGAAACAAACAAACAAACAAAAATATATTGGCAACAATATGGTTCAGTGTAAATGGTGGATATTATTAAAGACTTTCACAAAATAGACTTCATTGCACCAAATCGTATTAACTAAAATACGCCATTTGGCAATGGATCCAATTACGGAAAACTACTTAATATGTTTAAGAATCTCCTCATTAGCAAGCATATTGCAACTGATAAGCAAACGGATATGAAGCATAAATGCTTAAGTTGGTTAAGCGGTTTTTGTCAAGAAAGATGAAATACATAACAACAAAAAATATGCGAAATGCTACCATGATCGAAAAAGTTTTTGATTTGTCTATTAGAATCTTCCGGTTTGGCGAAGGATTACGGAAAAAAAATAAATTATGAATAAAAGTAACGTGTCACAGTGCTTAACATACATTTAAGGGAGACCAAACTGGTCGCCAGTGGCGGCTAGTCTGTATTATAATAGCACAAATCAGTTACAAGTTATAACAACATCAAATTTCATCTGCAAGTCAGCCATTTTCTTCTGAAGATACTTTAAAAAAAATAAAACTTCATAATTATAAGAACACACATTTTGTCAAACAATTAAATATGACTGCAAACTGTGGCAGATGACTGTTTCCAACATGAATAAGTATGAGAAATTCCCGTCAAGCGTATCGATCTGGGTGGTTTAGTCGCAGAGCGTCGGCATGGTATGCGTAAGGTCCCAGGTTCGATTCCTGGCCCAAGTCAATTTTTCACTCGTGTTTTTTTAGTACATTTAATTGTCTGATAAAATGCGTGTTCTTAAAATATTGTAAAATAAAGTAATCAGACGTAGTGTTTATGCTTTAAAAATATTTTAAATATATAATATACGTTTTTGAAAGATCTTTAAAAATAAATTAGTTTTTGAGGGAAGTTGTACCTTCTAAAATGTATACATTAAGAGTTATCGGCATTTAAAATTTCTTTCCAAACGTAAACAAAATTTTTGAAATGAATTAAAGGTGATTCATTTATTTCTAAAAAAAAAAAAAAAAAAAAAAAAAAACGGTAAAGGACAGGCATTTTGTTCGCAGGAATACCTTTCACGTCATTTTTCTATAAATTAATGAAATGCAGTTGTTAAATTATTTTTGTTTTAGAAGTGAAGTTTCCATTTAAATTTATTGTAACAGTACAATGTTTAATTGAATAAAATAATGTAAATCTAAGAAATTGCTAAGAAATTCCAAACATGCACAGGGCAATGCAAAAAAAAAATAAATAAATAAACAAAAAATAAATAAATAGATAAATAAATAAATAAATAAAAATCAGCTTTCATAAATTCTAAAAATTGTTCATATATCTCAATTACAATCTAAAGGAGGGTTTATTTCTATATTATTCTACATATAATAGTAATTTCAGCAAATATATTAAATTCCAATGCGATCTGTTTTAAACTTTAAGATGGTTTATAACACATGATAAAAAAATTATAAAAAAGAATGGCGCGTCACAGTTCGGGGAGAGGATGGGGAGGAGCGTGAACAAAATTAGGAAGTATAATAAGGCTATCTGTTTGAAACTTTACGATATTTTATAACACATAACATAAATTTTAAAAATAAAGCTGCGTCAAAAATTATAGGGAGGGGCGGAGCGCGTTTTGCCTACACAAGGGGGCGGGGGCACTTTTCTAAATTTTAACGATATCCGTCATGTCACATATCGTTACAAAGGGCTGTGACCACTTATTCATGTTATGCACCACAGGTGAAACCCCCACATTTTGCGCCCCCCCGACACTACTCATGTGATATATTGTTCGAAAGGCCTGTGGCCGCTTATTCATATTATGTATCTTCGGGGTCCATCCTCCCGATTTCACCTCCCTCCCAAAGGAGGCACTTTCTAAATTTTGCCGACACCTCTCATGTGATATATCGTTGGAAAGGTCTGTGAACGCTTAATCAAATTATGCCGGTGGGGGGGGGGGTATTTTCTGAATTTTGCACATATCCCTCATGTGATACATCGTTGGAAAAGTATGTGACCGCCTAATCTTATTATGCATCTCCGGTGTTCATCCCCCCACTTTGCCCCCCAAACGCGATTAGCTTTCACCACCAGTGGGCGCTTTCCTATCTCTGTTTCTATGGGTCGGATCACGACGTGGGTATGGCTCATTCGACTCGACATCTATAGAACTTTCCGATTTTAGTTCGTTTTTTCACCACCAGGGGGCACTTTCTTATCTCTGGTTCTATGGGCTAGATCACGACGGGGTATAGCTCATTCGACTCGACATCTATAGCCTTAACGATTTTAGTGCCCGAGGTTCGTATAGAACAGATTGCGCTACCTGGTGGTGGAAGATAGAACTTGAGCGTGCGCAGCACGACTGCTATACGGTGCCGAAGGCAGCGGGGACCCGTGTCGGAAGTTCGTTTGTTTACAGGTTTATACAATTCGATGTGCAAATTAAGGGATTATCCGGTGCCGAAGGCAGCGTGGAACCAGGTCGGAGGTTCGTGGTTTATCTTATTCGAGGTTTTAAAAGGATTGAGGTGTAAATTAGGGGCCCGCTAGCGGGCGAAGCCAGCTAGTGCTAATAATAAAAAAGCGTGATATCACGTTTGATTTCAAATGCAGCGCTGACACGCTATGTACATATTCCATTTTTATTCATTTAATGGATTAGTCAGTGATATTTTTTAACGGAGGATAACAAGTATTATAACAAGCCACATTTAGTATGTTGTTTTTAAGAGTGTAATTAATTTAATTGAAAAATCTACTGGTATTTCTAGTTAACCCTTTAAACAATGACTGAAAGTAAAATGTATTTTTAAATTATTTCTCATGTTTAGATTATTTAAATTATGTTCAATATATTTTTTTAAAAAGAAATGATATCTACAAAAACAACTTTTCAAAAGTAAAAAAAGGCCAAGCGTAAAAAAAAAAAAAAGTTGTGGCTAAAAAATGATGTGATATCAAATTTCCAAGCTATTATATTGCTTATTTAACTTTCTTCCATTAAATAAGTTATCATATATATAAGTCGAGTGCCTACGTATATGTTAATAGAAATTGTTTTCTCCTGTACTAAATACATCCTAATGAGTTTCTGAAAATTCAATTTTTTTTCAAATTATGCATGATGGGCTTGGCGGCCATCTTTGCATATTATTCACAAAATTCTAACCACCCAAATCCGTAGTTAAAATCCGAAGTTCAAAATTGTTATTTAAGCAAATATTTAAGAGTTTCATTTATAGACTTGTATGCTCTGAAAATTGTGTCTTAAGATAATGATGACTTATCTTAAAGATTCATCTTATGATTTATTTTTTAGAGTAATTATTAATTTCAAACCAGTAAAAATCAATTTATCAAAATATCAGCCTTATCTAATTTATCTTTCCGTAGTTAGAATCTGAAGTTCGAAATTTTTATAAACATATTACGCTTTTACTTTAGAAATTTGGGTGCTTAGAAATAGGGAAAGATGGCCGCCAAGCCCATCATGCATAATTTGAAAAAAATTGAATTTTCAGAAACTCATTAGGATGTATTTAGTACAGGAGAAAACGATTTCTATTAACATATACGTAGGCACTCGACTTATATATATATGATAACTTATTTAATGGAAAAAGGTTAAATAAGCAATATAATAGCTTGGAAATTTGATATCACACCATTTTTTAGCCACAACTTTTTTTTTTTTACGCTTGGCCTTTTTTTACTTTTGAAAAGTTGTTTTTGTAGATTTTAAATACAGAAACTTTCATTCTTGCCTTCAGTTTATTTTTCATCAACAATATTTTAAATTAGAGTACAATAAATTATTGATTTAAACGAGGCAGTGGTTATATAGTAATCAAATTTCCTTATAGATAGCAGCACTACATTTTTTTGCAAGATGGCAGAGAAAGCGCTTAAATTTGAAGTGAAATAGCCCATAGAACGTATAAAATATTACCTTTTTAATGTGATTTCTGCTATATTAGGAATCAAAAGGCAATCTTGAATTTTTTTTCAGCATATCATGGGCTTTTGGAAAATTATGCTTCTGCAATATTGTTAATGTCAAGTTTTCCCTTCATTTGATTTTTTAAGTATACATAAGAGGAAAAATTGTGATTTTGTAATTTTTTTTAAAGTTTCTAAGCTATTTTGAAGATGAAGAAAATTAATGGCAACTTCCAAATTTGAGAAATTTGATTTTCATATGTAGCATTACATCGTACAACAATTTCACATATGTTTTTAAATTCCTTCGATTTTTTTAACGCTTTTAATTTTCTCAAAATTTTCAATTTTTCAATTTTTACAACCAATTTAAGGTTAACCATGGTGTTACGAAATTATTATTAATAAATAAATATGATAATAACTGTCCATGGGTTACAATATTATGAAATTTTTTTATTTATGTTATATAGTTTTCAAGATACGGAACTTTAAACTTGCAACTTTGAACGATTTCATACAAGCCATTCTATATCACAAGTTTTTTAAATGTCCAGAATTTCCAAAATATTTTATTTTTTGTCAAGATATTTTGAATAGCTCTATTTAAATATCAATTGAATCTGTGTACCAAATTTCATTAAAATCGGTTACTATGTGGCCTCGACTTTTTTTAAATGTTTGCTCATTTTGCATGGAATGACCCCATATCGAGGTACGTAATAACATTCACTGATTTTTCGGCAAAATTGAAAGGTTTGTAAACCTTTGATGAAGATATCATGTTACAAACTAAAAATTTAACATATTGCCTTTACAATGACATTTTAATTGTTATTTTATATTTGTAATTGAGGAAATTATTAAATTTTGTAATCGGATGATTCTTTCCGGATAAAACTGTATAATAAGCACACCGTAAATAATATAGCCCCTCAATCGGAAACCTCCCGAAAACGGATATTTGTTTCGGTGCCTCGTGATTCCGCTTTGACAGATTTTACTGTATAAGATTATTGTGACTGGAGAAAAAAATTGCTTTAGACAGGTTTTCGTCTTACACAGTAAATTTTTGTTGTATATCTTCCGTAGAGACAGTGAATTTTTTACTTTTAAGAAAAGCTCCGTTATACACAGGTTTCGTTTTAATAGGGTTTGCTGTATTTTTATGTCCCGGTTTAAAAACCGTTGTGCCGCTTTTTTTGTCTCTCTGTCTCAATTTTTAAGACAGTGGTCCTGGGAACACTAATTACGCACGAGAAATAAAGTCAAAGCAATTGAAATTAAAGCACTAATTCTTTTAATTATGTATACAATTGTGCATTTGAAACATATTTGAATTAAGCTGATAAAAAAACAAGTATGAAAAATCAAGCGTTAAGCATAGATTATGAAACAGTTTCCAAAATATTCAGAATACTATAATAAAATTTCACTGACTAATAAAGTGAAAGATAATGTCTAAGTAAACAAGGTCAAGATCAAACCCGGCGGGGCGGCCCACCCTTCGGCTTAAGCTCAACTAGCCCCGAACAATGTCTAAGTAAACAATTTGTAAAACGCATAAGACATTTGAAAGCCTAATTTCAGCAATTAACATCAATAGTATGAAAAATATCGGAATTATTTTGTGCAGCCCTGTACATGATCTATACATTTGTATAACACATGGGCTGATAAGTTCCCGGTCTGGCACACAGATGGCGTTGCAATCGCCGAACCGATGTTTTTTTTAGTAAATACTAACCTTTAAAAGGTAGTAGAAAAAATGCCATGACGATTCGTCGTGTGGATAAAACGTTAGAGTGGTTTTAGTTGAACGACTTTGTTGATAAACAAAAAAAATTATAAAAAGAATTTCAAGAATTGTTATTTGATGGGGGAAAAAACGTTCAAACAAAAGCTTGGCTGGATAAGCGTTATCCGGACACTGCACCAGGTAAATCAACCATTATTGACTGGTTTGCTGAATTTAAACGTGGTCGTACGGACACCAGTGATGCACCACGCAAAAGAGGTGGTTACTCCGGAAAACATAAAAAAAGTCCACAAAATCGTTTTGGGGAACCGTAAAGTGAAGTTGCAGGAGATAGCTCAGACTCTGAAGATATCCAAGGAACGTGTAGGTTTTATTTTGAATGAACATTTGTCTATGAAAAAGCTGTTGTCAAAGTGGCTGCCGCGCGTGTTGACTTTTGACCCAAAACAACAACGAGTTCTGAGCACTGTTTGGAGCTTTTTCGTTATAAAATTATGTTATTTATTATTAAATTATTATTAATAATCATTTATTAAATTATTATTATAAAATTATTATTATAAAATTATTTTTAAAATTATTATTATTAAATTATTATTATAAAATGTATTATTTTTAAATTATTATTATTATTATTAAATTATTATTTATTATTATTAAAGTTATGTTATTTATTAAAGTTTTAAAGTTATAAAGTCATAAAGTTATAAAGCTTTGTTAAAAAGTTGTGCTTTCTTTATTAGAGCGGGAACTTATCAGCCCATGTGTTATATACTACATTTCATGCTGAAATTTAGTTTAGTTAGGAAACGCACAGCACAGTTGAAAAGTCCCTTTTAGCAGTTCCCATCAATAAACGGAAATGTACTGGAAATGTTTTGTGTATCTCTGTATATGATCCATAACATACACACCAAGTAATTTGCGAAAAAAAAATTTAATTCAAAAACGCGTAAAACAACATTTTTCGCACTTCCAGCAAATTTTTTTAGACTGTACTGTAACCGAATTATTTTGTGTGTCCCTGTAAAAGAACGATGAATGCTAGGCATACTGTATTCTATAGTAAGCATTTTGCACTTCACCTCAGTGATATACATGCATGTCAATATGTTTTAAATAGTGTAATATCATTAAAATACACCGCAAATGATTTTTCGACATAGACCATAATGTAACTGAATTATTTTCAGTGTCCCTGTAAGTGAACCATAAATGCTATGCACACTGTATTCTATAGTAAGCATTTTTTAACTTCACCTCAGTGATATACATGAATGTCAATATGTTTTAAATAGTGTAATATCATTAAAATACACCGCAAATGATTTTTCTTCATAGACCGTAATGTAATGGAACTGTTTTGAATGTCCCTGAAAATGAAACATAAATGCTATTCATACGACGACCTACAGTAAACATCTTCTTCTAGTGCACGTTAGATCTATATATCAATTTCAATATGTTTGAACTGTTGTAACAGCATTAAAATACACTGCAAATGATTTTTCTCCATAGACGAAATTCTTTCGATTATCCCTGTAAATGAAATATAAATATTACACTCTATTTTTATTACCAAACATGTCATAGTAAACCTTAATAACATATACGAATTTCATGGAAATCTGAGTATATTTACGCGAGTTAGGGAATGGACAGACAAACGGCAGACTGGTACCACAGTCAAAGAAATCGAATTCATAAACACTTTTCAACTATGTTGGAATAAGCTATAGATATTTGTCATATTGGTTTTCCAGATCAACTCAGGATATCTGAACCAAATAAAAATATGTTTAACTAAAACTCATATAAAGATTCATCCTGTGTATAAAAAAGAATTATCAGATTTGTTAAATGTAGAATTCTGTGAAACGTTATGGACAGCTCAAGTATTATTTCGGAGAACTCTTCTTCAATAATGAACGGTGTCCTTATCAATGTAACATTGGAAACAAGACGAAGACAAATATTTGTTTTATATGTAATTAAATCCGAGACTAAACTTTCGGAAATTAATTAATTTTGAAAGATGTGTTTTTTTAGCTAAGTGTCGTTCATTTAAATTAAGTAATTTGCTGTTGCTCATCTATAACATACTTTTAAATTTAAACATTGGTGGAAAAATAAAAGAAATATATGAATTCCTTTTAGTCGTTAAAGTATAATTTAATGCTTCAAATGTTCCCCCGTCTTTAACAATTTATTTGAATTATAAACACAATGTCCAAACAATACATGCCTGAATTTAAAATTGAAAAATTAATTAATAAAGTGTGTCCATAAATAATTGTCTCGCTTTCCTTGCCTCATAACTTTTGATTTAGGAATATGACGAAAAATATTATTACATATTCGTAAATTACAACTCAAAAAGTTTTTTTAATAACATAAACAAAATAATAAATTATAACACCTTGCAATAATATATTTCTTTTAAAAGCTAAAAGGTGTAAATTAACAACATAATACAATTTAAACTAGCTTTTATTAGGTTGTTTGGCATGTTTCGACTCACACCGAGTCATTTTCAAAAACAAATGAGAATATTCCATAATTGCATGGTCTTTGAAGTTATTATTTTCATGCACTTTTTAAAAAATTACGCACGTTATTTTTTATTTTTATTTGGTTGTTTATTTTCATATCTGTGACCATGGAATAACTCGAGAAACAGTTTCGGTAAATTTAAAGATGCCGCAAAGTTACATATTGTATTTTTGCGTGTTAGTATCTCTATGGTTTCTCTTATTATGGATGGATAGTATAGACTGTAGGGAAATATTATTTTACTTCCATTGAAAATTATTTGGATGGTTTCTTCTTGATATAATCTTGCCAGCGCTGTAGTTTTTCTATTATACTTAATATCAGCTATATGCTCTTTTTTCTTGGTCATGCATATGTAGTAATACTTGGATCCGTCTTCTTTAATAAAAGGTATTTCATATACTCCTGAATAATCCTCAAAATTAATTGGGGCAATTTTACTGCAAATTATATTCTTTAATTTCTGAGGGGGTTTGACTATTAAGACTATTAAGCAGATATTGAAACGTTTACCGAATTTGTGGCTCGAGTTACTCCATGGTCATAGATATGAAAATAAACAACCAAATAAAAATAAAAGATAACGTGCGTAAGTTTTAAAAAAGTACATGAAAATAATAACTTCAAAGCCCGTGCAATTATGGAATATTCTCATTTGTTTTTGAAAATGACTCGGAAAGAGTCGAACCATGTCAAACAACCTAATAAAAGTTATTTTAATTTGTATTACGTTGTTAATTTACACTTTTTAGCATTTAAAAGAAATAAACATAAACAAAGTTACATATTGGTAAAGTTGTAAATCAAAACGCTATTAATCAAATGCCTCAATTTAAAATTTAAAAATTTATTAATCCAGGGTGTCCATAAATGATTGTCCCGGTTTCCTTGCCTCACAACTTTTGATTTAAGAATATGACGAAAAAAATTAATACATATTCGTAAATTACGACTCAAAAAGTTTTTTAATAACATAAACAAAGTTACATATGGATAAAGTTGTAACTCAAAACGCTATTAATCAAATGCCTGAATTTAAAATTTAAATATTTATTAATACAGGGTGTCCATAAATGATGGTTCCGATTTCCTTGCCTCATAACTTTTGTTTTAAGAATATGAGGAAACATATTATTACATATTTGTAAATTACAACTCAAAAAGTTTTTTTTTTTAATAACATAAACAAAGTTACATATGGGTAAATTTGTAACTCAAAACGCTATTAATCAAATGCCTGACGTTAAAATTTAAATATTTATTAATACAGGGTGTCCATAAATGATGGTTCCGATTTCCTTGCCTCTTAACTTTTGTTTTAAGAATATGGCGAAACATATTATTACATATTCGTAAATTACGACTCAAAAAGTTTATTTTAATAACATAAACAAAGTTACATATGGGTAAAGTTGTAACTCATAACGCTATTAATCAAATGTCTGAATTTAAAATTGAAAAATTCATTAATACAGGGTGTCCATAAATGATGGTCACCATTTCCTTGCCTCATAACTTTTGATTTAAGAATATGACGAAACATACTATTACATATTCGTAAATTACAACTCAAAAAGTTTTTTTTAATAACATAAACAAAGTTACATATGGGTAAATTTGTAACACAAAACGCTATTAATCAAATGCCTGAATTTAAAATTTAAAAATTTATTAATCCAGGGTGTCCATAAATGATGGTCCCGGTTTCCTTGCCTCACAACTTTTGATTTAAGAATATGGCGAAACATATTATTACATATTCGTAAATTACGACTCAATAAGTTTATTTTAATAACATAAACAAAGTTACATATGGGTAAAGTTGTAACTCATAACGCTATTAATCAAATGTCTGAATTTAAAATTGAAAAATTCATTAATACAGGGTGTCCATAAATGATGGTCACCATTTCCTTGCCTCATAACTTTTGATTTAAGAATATGACGAAACATACTATTACATATTCGTAAATTACAACTCAAAAAGTTTTTTTTAATAACATAAACAAAGTTACATATGGGTAAATTTGTAACTCAAAACGCTATTAATCAAATGCCTGAATTTAAAATTTAAAAATTTATTAATCCAGGGTGTCCATAAATGATGGTCCCGGTTTCCTTGCCTCACAACTTTTGATTTAAGAATATGACGAAAAATATTATTACTTATTCATAAATTACGACTCAAAAAGTTTTTTAATAACATAAACAAAGTTACATATGGATAAAGTTGTAACTCAAAACGCTATTAATCAAATGCCTGAATTTAAAATTGAAAAATTCATTAATACAAGGTGTCCATAAATGATGGTCCCGATTTCCTTGCCTCATAACTGTTGTTTTAAGAATATGACAAAAAATATTATTACGTATTCGTAAATTACAACTCAAAAAGTTTTTTTTTCATAACATAATCAAAGTTACATATGGGTAAATTTGTAACTCAAAACGCTATTAATCAAATGCCTGAATTTAAATGATGGTCCTCATATCCTTGCCTCATAACTTTGATTAAGAATATGAAAAAAAATATTATTACATATTCGTAAATTACAACTCAAAAAGTTTTTTTAATAACATAATCAAAGTTACGTATGGGTAAATTTGTAACTGAAAACGCTATTAATGAAATGCCTGAAGTTAAAATTGAAAAATTCATTAATACAGGGTTTCCATAAATGATAGTTCCGATTTCCTTGCCTCATAACTTTTGATTTAAGAATATGACAAAAAATATTATTACATATTCGTAAATTACAATTCAAAAAGTTTTTTTTAATAACATAATCAAAGTTACATATGGGTAAATTTGTAACTCAAAACGCTATTAATCAAATGCCTGAAGTTAAAATTTAAATATTTATTAATACAGGGTGTCCATAAATGATTGTCCCGGTTTCCTTGCCTCACAACTTTTGATTTAAGAATATGACGAAACATATTATTACATATTCCTAAATTACAACTCAAAAAGTTTTTTTTCTTAACATAAACAATGTTAAATATGGGTAAAGTTGTAACTGATAACGCTATTAATCAAGTGCCTGAATTTAAAATTGAAAAATTTATTAATACAGGGTGTCCATAAATGATGGTCCTCATTTCCTTGCCTCATAACTTTTGATTAAGAATATGACAAAAAATATTATTACATATTCGTAAATTACAACTCAAAAGTATATTTTAATAACATAAACACAGTTACATATGGGTAAAGTTGTAACTCATAATGCTATTAATCAAATGCCTGAATTTAAAATTGAAAAATTCATTAATACAGGGTGTCCATAAATGATGGTCCCCATTTCCTTGCCTCATAACTTTTGATTTAAGAATATGACGAAACATATTATTACATTCTATTATTACATATTATTACATCATATATTTTTACATTCTCTAATTATATTTTGAGGATTTAAAAGGCCAGGGAAGTAAACGATGATAGTCCACATTTTGTGAAATTTGTAATGACAATGCCATCAGCTAGCCTTGGAATTGAAGACTTTCATATGACAACGTTTTGCATTCACCTTCGATAGAGGCAGAAATGAAATTTCTTGTGACCATCATCGTTTTTGACCTGTCCCTTTGTATATATTCAATATATAATTTTAAGATTGCAATACGTAAGCATTAGCATTTTAAGTTTCTGTGATATGAAAGCATTTTTGATTTTACAAGAAATGCAACTTTCTATACTAATTTTAAGCATAGTTTAAAATTAAATTTCACAGATCGGATAGAAAACTTGACAACGTACGATAAAAACTAATACTGAAATTTTAAAACAATTAATATACAGTAAATATAAAAAAGTACATTAGTTTAAATAAAAACTTAGTTCATATAAAAAATAATTTTCAACTGTTCATTCTTGAAACATAATACTGTTTTTTCCATCATTTGGCAAACATATAACTAGAACAATTTATGTTATACAATCCCGTTAAATATCTCCTTTAATATTTTTAAACAAGAAAGAAAAAGCATGCGTCAAGCATAGATTATGTAACACTTTCCAACACTTCCAAAATAATTTTACAAATCATACCGTTTAATAAGCTAAGAGATAACATCTAAATAAACAATTTTTAAAACGCATAACATATTTAAAAACATTATTTCAGGAATTTCCAACATATACAATATTCGTAAAAATATCCGAATATTTCTTTCAGCCCTGTACAGGATCTATAGATTTGTATATATACTACATAGGATGTTAAATTTTAGTTCAGTTAGGAAACGCGTAGCACAGTTTAAAATTCTCCGGCTGGAGTTTCTGTTATAAACGGAAATGTGTTCGCGAACTTTTGTGCCTCCCTGTATAGGATCCACAGAATTTATACACACCACGTAATAGATAAAAAGCGAGTTAAAATTAAAATCGCGTTCAGTTACTTAAAACGCACTTCCAGGAATTACTGTTAACATACAGTACAGAATTCTTTTGTGTGTCCCTGTGAATGAACGATGACTGCTATACACACACTATTCTGTAGTAAGTCTCTTGTAATGCACCTTAGTAATATATATAAATTTCAATGCGTTTAAAATAGTGAAACATTATTTAATTAAACCGCAGACGATTTTTCTCCATAGACGTAATGTAACGGAATTCTTTTGACTGTCCCTGTAAAGTAACTATAAGTGCTATGCACACCCTATTCCATAATAAGCTTCTTCTAATGCACCTTAGTGATGTATATAAATTTCAATGCGTTTAAAATAGTGAAACATTATTTAAATAAACCGCAAATGATTTTTCCCCATAGACCGCAATGTAACGGAATTCTTTTGAGTGTCCCTGTAACAAAACTATAAGTGCTACACACTTTCGTTGAAATAGGGAACATCCTATGCATAGCGACAATAACATATAAAAATTGCAGAGCAATCCGAGCATATTTACGGGAGTTAGAGCACGGACAGACGGCCAGACGGCAGACGGCAAACGGCAGACAAACCGAAGTCATAAACACTTTTCAACTAGGTTGGAAAGTGTTAAAAAGTACCAGAGCAACTTTTTTCAGAAGCATAATATGTTTTTATATATTGTTATCACACACTTTCATTTCATTATAGAAACATATACTATGCCTGTTCGTACAACTTAAACGTCTATTTGCGCTGTCATAAAATTGACAAAAGATGCACCCATATTTAATGAATGTATAATCATTAAAACTTTAGTTTTCTAATTTTTAACTTCATCATTTTCGCCCGTGTCCTGGTCTCCAAAAATATATTTAATACATTATTTTATATTCTAAACTAGATTCATACAAAGTATGTGAATTATTACTCACTACACAGCGTACAACCAACAGAGTAAACGTCCAGAACGGGGATCGAAAACGGAAGTCTTGATATTGAGCACCAATGATCTACCATTTCCAGCAATTCGGACGACATCCAATCTAGTATGTTTCCACTTTTATATGGCAAGGGTACAATTTTACAGAACAAGATGGAACGTCAATGATGGGCACAACATCAGTGGCATGCATGAGACAAATTAAATCCAGTATCGGTGAATATTTATATGTCTAATTAAATTTTCAGAAAAGGTGAAATTACACTGGAAATGAATGAATACAAAAGATTGAAAAAATGTTAACAATAATCAGCATAACGTAATATCGAAAGCACAAAACAAAAATAAATAATATCTGGCGCTGTGTTGATCATGATTTCATAATAAGTCTTGCTGTCTTTTCTTGGTTTTATTTAACAACAAACTTAACACAACAGTAAATTAATATTGATAATTAGACTGAAAATTATAAAATTCAGGAGAGCAGCCAAGATGCTCCATATTCAAGATACAAAAAATTATTCCAACTAAAAAAACAACAGTTTTCTAATCAGTTCGGGGTTAGTATTACGTCACGTTACGTAACGCCGTGAGCTGAACTCCGCCCACAGACATGTGATCAATAAATTCTCAGCAAAGATATCCTATTCACCAATACTGGGTTTAATATGTCTCATGCATACCACTAAAGTTGTCCTCATGATTGAGGTCCCACCTTGTGCTATAAAATTATAGCCTTGATTTGATGGAAATGTATAGATTTGATGAAAATGCAGCCTTAGATCGAAGTATTTCAAGTAAAATTTACATTAGATTTGGAAAATTCCCGTATTTTGGGAGAGAAATTGAAAAATGAAAGTGGACAATTTAGTGTTTTAACGAACAAAAAGTAACGAAAAAAAAATTCAATTCACGGATTTTGTTGAGCGTGTAGTACCGGGTTTTCTTTTATATAATAATTCACGTAAATTATCAAATAAATAATGAAAAGTGGAGTTTATATGTCACGTTAAAGCATTTCAAAAAATCCTAAACTTTTCTCAATACCACAAATATAGAATAAGAGAAATAAATCAGAAAAGAAATATATTTACTTTCCGAAAACGTGCATAAAAAAATCTTCGGAACGTCATTTAATGTTCTACCATCTCTAAATAGCAAGTATGATTAGTTCCATAATATTTACTCAAGTACTTATCATTTATGGCATGAAATACGTAAAAAAGAAGAAATCAAAACTGGAATGGGCTAAAATAGGCCACACTAATTAAGAAAAATTGCTTTGGGAATTAATATATGGGTTTTCTGTGTATCAGAATATATGATGTATTTGGGATATTATTTTGGTAACAAATTTGAAACATATTTTCAAGAAATGTTACATTATATAGTAAAGAGAAAATTCTCTTAAGGCAGACGTGTTACAACAAATGACATGTTTTCGTGTTTAGAATTTCACCATATGCATAACAAGTACGTTTTTATGTATATTTTACGTAAACGTGTATATCAGATCTTGTGAAAATATATCATTTAAAATTGTTCAATTTTTCTCTCTCCAATATGTATACATAGTCAATACGTAGCACATGTTATATTTCGCACATAGCTTTTTTTTTAATAATTTATCATCATTTACGTATGTTTGTATTAGATGTTTATTCTAGAATTAATTAATAAAAAAATGTTATGTGGCAAATTCATCTCGGAGGCAAGAAAATTTAAAATATATGTAAATATCAAAAAGAAGTTTTGTTTTAAATAAACGGTAGAATAAATTTCTGCTTGCAGCTGCAGTGCTTTAAATGCCCGAGTTTCTAATATATACCATGGTATTTCCTCTTTATCCTACTGGCAGTAATTCTTGAAAAAAATCTTTACAGGCAAGTTCAAGGCTATTGCTTTATGAACTAATGGCGTTGTCGATATCTAATCAAAACTTGCTTAATAGCAGGTGTTGATTAGACATCGACCTGATGTTTTTATGTTTCTAAACTACTGCCTGCCATTTGTACTTGGGACAACTCGACGTTGATTAGTTTGCTTTTTGTTTACCATTATCTGTAAAAATACGTAATGATATAGATTTTTTACAGTTTGCCATGTATATAATAGTTTCAACAATCTTGTTTACGAAAATTGACAAGACATTATGGGCCTAGTGTCCATGCACGCTATTGTGTGCGGTATTGGGGAAGACCGGAGGGGAATCACGTTGAATTTTGACGGTGTATTGTGCTTAGAACGTTGTTAGTTAGAGCCGCCGCGTAGCGGAAGTCGTGGCAAGCAGTGCCCAGTGAGTTTGTTGTTGTCAATCAGACTACTTTTCATGTGCTGTGAAAAACGTGCTTTTTTGGTGAATTTTAATGTAAATTCTGACTTTTGCGAAAATTAAGGTTAGTTAAATCTTTAGAGAATACGGAATTCGGCGATCATTTTAGTGTAATATTTGTTGGCTGTTAGCGAATAGTTTAACCTCACGGCCATTTTGTACGTTGTGCTGTTCATTCGGAGTAATATTGACACCCCTTTACGGGTAAATGCCGATATGATCTCGGTATTTCTCCATGTCCGTATACTTGGAAATGGAGCTTTTAATCGCCTATATATTGATTCTTTATTTAGAGGGGAGATCTAGAATAAGAAATACGGAGAAGGGTAAATGGGGTGAATAAACGCTAAAACAAGCTGTTGAGCAAGTTGCTATTGGCAGATTAGTTTGAAAGGTACTTGTAAAATTGAATATTGCAAGAATTATCCTATATAACTGTTTAAAGTTGAATTTTACTGATAAATCTGATTTTGTGAGAAAATCAATCTTCCTACCTGATCAAGAAACATATTTTTCTATGATATTACTTTAACAAAAATATGATAACTTGCTTACGAATTAGATGGAAATTTGAAAATAAAACACAATTTTAACAACGTTAAGAAAATGACAAGAGAGAACTGGACTCTGGTTTAGATGTGCGCTTTTGGCAAGTCGGCTCATGCTGCTTGTAGCATTTACGATACAGCTAAATATTATACAACTTGTGACTTTTGAATAATGAATTAGATATATTTTAGAGCACATAAACTATGTTATTTACTTGAATTTAAATTAATAATATCAAATGTTTTTTACATTTTTTTTTACATTTACATTAATTGATATGATTACACATGGTTCAGTTTTAGTTTAATGGTCTTATTGTTTAAAATTTACTGGTTTTTTATGACTTGTTTAAAATTTTTTCGTTGAAGAAGAAAAACAAATTAGCTCATGGCGTTTTGTTTAACTTTAGGGTTAACCTATGCCTACATATTAAAATATCATTTCTATTACATCTAAACATTGTGTAATTGTTTGAATAATTTTGTATGGATAAAGAAATTGATGTTTCTTCATGATTTTACTTATTACTGACCAATAATCAACCCGTGTCGACATTACCCCGTGGGCATGTTGTTATTACCTCAGTACCCGGGAAAATTCAAACACTTGGTATAATTCACATAAAAAATCTTTAAAAATATATTTCTTTTATATTTCATGTGACGAATATTACGCATCAGATGGGAAAAGTTCCAAACTATTTTTATATACTATCATAGATACCAAAAACGTTATGAAAAAATTACAAAATGAAAAAATGTTCTCAGGTGTCGGTATTCCCTCGTTTAACGCTACAACCAAATAAAAACAAAAAACATTAAAATTGCATGTGTTTGTCATACTTATGGGATAAATATAAAAAACACTTTGGAAAAAATTAAAATTTCTTGTAAATCCTATTTGGGAATTGAACACTGAATAGAACAAGGCGCCGAAGCCGAAAGACATCATTGCGTTAACATGTTTTGGTGATGGTGTTTTTTTGGGGGGTGTTGTTTTGGTGATGTTTTGTGAGTGCATATTTGTGGATGTATGCACTAACATCATAGAATAAGCTAAAATTCTGTGAATTGGATATAGTAAACTGAGATACTTGGAACGCACATCGTCATAATGTTACGACTGGTGTAGCCACTTCAAAGGTAGGATAATATCTTTAAAGATGACGAGCACTATTTAATTTACTGTGAAAAAGTTTTCGAATGCCACAAGATTTTGATACATAGAAGAATATCTTTAGGATGCTTATAATGTTTCAACTGGCACTGTACAAATTATCATCTGGCACTGCATGGTGTTTCAACTAGCACTGCATATAATGTTTCAACAGGCACAGTGGTAGAAAATCCCTTGAAGACGAAGAGTGATAAATATAAATTTCAATGTTTCGAATGACACATGCGCTTTAGACATAGAAAGATATTTTTTGAATGTGCATAATGTTTTGACTAGCACAGACAGTTCGTAAGTTCATAGATGGCAGAATATCCATTAAATACGGTGAGCAATATATACATTTCTGCACTCATTGTTTCAAGTGGTTCACAGATGGAACAACATTCTTTGAATCTGACGAGCAATTTGGATTTTCCTGTAAGCAATCAAATCGCTTGATGTCTTCATTGAACGCTCTTCCAACAATGCCCATAACGCAAGACTCATTATCGTAAACTTGTCAAAGTGGACACTAACATCATGGACAAAACAATAAACAACAAACATAAATAAAAAATTCCGTTAAAGTATGCGAGTAGGCCTCCGAGACTTGAAACAATTTTTTGACAAGTTTCCAGTGATGAGGCAAAGAGTCGCACAATGGTAAGCTGGCACACACGCTTCAAAGGTAAAAGAATATCCTTTGAAAACTGGAAGCGACATGTAAATATGTGTGCGTAGTGATTCCAGTGCTACACACGCTTTAGAGATGGTAGAATATTAATTGAAGATTACAGGATATCTGCGAATTTCTGTAAGCAATCCATTCACTCACAGTCTTCAAAGGACGCTCTTCCATCTTTAAAGCGCCTGTATCGTTTGAAACGTGGCGTGTCTCTTTATTGTAAACTTACCAAAGCACATTCAAAGTTTCTGTGACCATTTCTCTCAGTTTAAAGGAAAATTCAATTGTTTTTATAACTAGGTACCAAGTTTTTAAATAAATTTTACACAGTCAGTGCTATGTTGCATCAAATTTATTTGTCACGCTCTTTAAATATTTCCTTTAGAAGCTGATAGATTAAAATATGCAATATTAGTATATTTTTAAAACAGGTTGAAAATAATAGAACAAATGAAATTTTCAGTTTCTATTCTTCTATTAAAAAAACATTTATTTTCCCTCTCATACAAAGAAATTTTCAACATTCGACATTTTCAATGTTGCTTTTTACTATACTAACAAAATTCACTTTCAACCAATTCTTAGGAGGAATGGTAAACATTTGTTTCAGAGAATATTAATGAAGTCGTTAATACAGCTTCCTAGTAAAATGTTAAGTTAGCTATTCCAAACAATTCTAATCTCTTTTATATGCACAGCGTGAATGCAGTTCCAGGGGTAACTGTTCAGTTGTAATGCATTAATTCTAAAACTCTTTAGTGTAAATAGCTTGTATTGTGTCACGGTTATAATCAACTTTAAAGTGAATCAATTTTAAAGCATTTCTAATGTGAAAGGATCTTTGTCATTTCTTCAACTTTAACGTACATCGTAAAAATTTAAATAAAATCTAAAACTTGGTTTCACTTTTATATAATTTCATATGAATGTAGTAATAAATAAATAAAATGACTTTTAGATATTATCACGGGATATTGATAGAAACAAGAAAACTAAAATTAGCATAACTTAGAATTTAAAGCGCACTTTGTATGCTTATTTTAAGTTGTAAATAAATTATTTTTTTAACACTTTTCAGTTTATGATTTCAATACATCCGACTATTTATCACTTCTTCAGTCCGCAGTCTAACTTTCGTAAATAAATTCAACGAAATTTATGCATGCTATTGTGGTACGCTATAGCATTATTCCTATTGAAGTTATTGTTTGCAGTATGTCTTGCGAGTTTGTGGGGACATGAAAAATAAATCAAATATATTGAAATCTGTAAACTCTTGATAAAATATTTCAAGAAATATTTTATCACTTTATAATATTTCATGCATAGCAAATTCTATGTGCCACTCGTAGTTGCACTGCCACACGTATGTACACAAACAAAATAGTGTATAATTCATTTATCAACGTTTAATAGGACACCTTTATGCGCAGCATGTCTCTAAAGGGACTTTCGCCATTAAAACCCATACAACCGAACTATAGGGACAGACAAAGTATATATGACACATTGCTATCTATTAGCGCCCAGCCTTTGCAACATTATTTAAAGTGCGATTTAATGGGGTTATACAAGTGATATAGAAACAAGAATATAATATATTGTTCAAAATCATTTTTTAAAACTAGAATAACTTGAAGTAGTAGTTAGATGTGAGAGACATTGTTAAATCCGAAAGAGAAAATTTCAAAATTAGGCATTGCTGCCATTTAAGAATTTTGTATGTTTTTAAATAAAAATCGAACATATAGATTATTGCATTTTCTTTGGACAATATTAAAAATGCAGAGAAAAATGGAACCTTCTTGTAGAAAATTTAAAGATATGCTATTAGGAAGCTATGGATGTTTTAAAAAGGCCTAAATCGTCTTTAAATAAATAGTTTAATAACTATTAGTTTAAGTTGTTTTCAGTACAGTATTTTAAAATGCTTTCTGCAATATGCTTTCCTGACCCAGAAGATGATGTCCCGCATACAGTGAATTTGGCTGTTCAATCACAGATACATGCTCTTAATTTATAGTTCTTTGATATATATATCCAATTTTCTCTTGATGTCTTGTTTTATCTTTTATTCCATCAAAAAATATACTTTCTATTCCTACTTCTAAATCTTTTAGATCACTTTTTAGCATATTCTTCAGGGGTTTTTTTGTTCTCTGCATACTTTGCTTCTGTCAATTATATGTGATGAATCATTTTCTGTTACAATACCAACATCTTGTAGACTTGCAGAAGCTATTGCTGCCACGCATCTATCAGAAATCCCATACTGATCTGAGACCCTTGAAACCGTAGACAGAGGTGTTCTCATTTGTCTTTGTGACTCTTCTTTAGAAGTAGATGCTTATGATACGGATATCAATTCTTCACACTCTGATGAAGAGCTACTAATTATTTTTTCATCACCATTTTCACAATACATAACAACTGTTCTGTCCTAATTAGCTGCTGACTTAAAACTTGCATTTTCAGCCTTCATCGACTCCCTTATTTTCCTGTCATTTTTGTCTGAATTTACTTGTCTCGGCTTTATTGAGCGTGCCGATATCTATCTCCAATTTTCTCTTGATGTAGTGTTTTATATTTTTTTCCATCAAAAAACATACTTTCGATTCCTACTTCTAAAGCCTGCTTCTAATCCTCTTTCTTGTTGACGATTAGTCTAGAAGAAATTCCTGTTCTTTTGGAGGCACCTTCTTTGTTTTTTCACAGGTACACTTAAGACTTGTCTAGCATTTGCACGCCGAAATGTCTAGAAGTTTACTTACAGCTTCAGTTTTGAAAAACTAAACTTTCTTCATGTAATTATCATGTCTTTTGGATTTGGGGAATCGAATAAGGTTCTCGTATTCAGAAAAATTGTTGTGTATCATTTCATCAATAAGCCTCTGAGAAACTACAGGAATTGATGCTTTCTTCCAAATTTCTTCGATCTTTTCTCTTACGATTTAAATTACCTCTGACTTTAGAATATCTTTACCATTTCTGCTGCGTTTTAATTCTTATCTTGTATATAAGTAACATTTACTACTATCTGCTATTATTGGCAAAACAGCTTCATTTAGTTTTGAAGGAGCAACAAATATGAGACATTTCACAGCACTTCTAGCAATTGTAAACTTCAGTTTGCCTCACTTCGCACTCATTTTGACTCTAAAATTAAGAAAAATAATTTGTAAAACTCAATAAAACGTTAGAAATTTGTTAAAATAAAGACTTAAGGTTTAGAAATGATAAAGAAAGTTACACTAAACATTTTAATTATAAAAATATCAAACGAGATTAGCAACAAACAATGTAAATATACGATATATGTTAAAAATCTATTGTGAGAAACAATGAAAATATAAAGATACTTGTAGAGCTCTGAAGGAGTTTATCAAAGTTCATGAAATTTTGCACGCATATTATAGGTACTAAAAGGCAACTTTTGACTGAATTCCGAAATCAAAATTCCAACATTTGTTTTTTCACTCTACCCTAATATATATATACAGGGTGTCCTAAAATGAACTGACTGATTTTAAAAGTCATTACCTAACATGCAAACAGTGACAGATATTAACAAAATTCTTGAAGGAGGGTTATGTAAGTTGTCAGGAGTTTTTTTTAATGTGGTTCCTGATTTTAGTTCGAATTATCAGTAATAGATTTATTTGCGAGCAATAGACGTGCAATCAAGGCTGAAGCCGAAATCACCTAGTGCTGATACGATAGAAGGAGGTTAAATATAGGGATTGGGTCCACTGAGTTCTGAATCGGGTCTTAAGAACAAGATTGTTTTGGCAAATGAGACGCACTCCATATATTCAACCTCCTTCCTTCGCATTAATGCTGAGTGATTTCAGTTTTGGCCTCGATTGGACATATATTGCTTTCAGCGCCATCTGTCGTTGCTACTTGAAACTGAAACTAGAAAACGTAGTAAAAAACTACTGACATCATCTATTACTCTCCTACAAAAAAATTTTTAATATCTGTCAGCGTTTGCAAGTTATTGAATTTAAAAATCAGTCAGTTTATTTTAGGTACCCGGTACATATTGTTTATGCTTCATTTAAACTTGCAATATGTATTATAAATATCATAAAAGATATTTTAGAAACATCCGTATATTTTCATAATTTTATTTCATGTTTTAGTTATTGTGTCGTCTTTACAATAGAACAAATGATTAATTTCAAACAGGTAGCAGCAATAAAGGAATTTATTCAAGCTACTTTTCAATATTTATCATTCATCTGCATTCTCAGTTTATAGGCAGTGATTCTTAAATTTAATATTTCACATGACTCTGTTCCTCATTCTCAGAGATATTAGACGTCGAAACTACATTTCCAAACGTAGGAAAATTCTCCGAAATCTATTCTTGATATTTTAATAAATTCGTGCACTGAAGAGTTCATATATTAGTAGAATCGAGTCCATGAAATAAGCCATAATAGAAGCATATAACATGCTTCAATTAGTTTTGAATGCATATAAATTCTCACTTTGAATGTAAATTCATCAAGAGTATAACACATAAATCATAATTATACTTCGCTATAAATGCGAAGCTATTTATTGGCCAGATGTTATGTACAGACTATCCCAATAGTGACTGAACATCGTAAAAATTGATGAAGAAGCAAATGGTATCCAATATAGATGTTATACTTGCAAGAGTGTAATGTGAGAAGTCAGAAATTTCAAACGTCCTTGTTGTAGCTCCAAATAATACCGATAGATGACGCTGCAATGTCTCAAACTATAGAAAACCTTGAACAAATTATGATACTGCTACGAATTATGCTTGAATTTTCACAACACATTAAACGGTAACTGTTATAGATGTTCTTCTTTCAAGGCAGTCAGACATGTAGTGGAGGGAATACGGCGGTATACGCCATATATATTCTGAATTACTCAGTATACTCTGCGTTAGCGGATACTCTCTTGTGTTTGCCTTCTGGTAAGTTTACGATTACAATACTGAGGAGAGAAATGTATGAAATCCGAAATATCTTTATCTTTTTTTGTTTTAACTCTAAATATCACCGACAGATAATACTACAATTTTTCAAACTGTAATAGTGCTGTAATCTTGAATTTGCAAAACCCTAACTACATTTTGGTGTTTATAGTAGCTGGAAAGAACAAAGATTTGAAACTGAGTGAACTTTGATCTACTTTTCTACATTTGTTTGAGCGTTCTAATATTTTGAAACACTAAAACGCCATTTTTCGGTGGTATTTTTAACTAAAACAAGGAAGCCTTTTAAAGATATCAAAAATTATTCTCTTTTAAGAATAACTTCTCCATCTGTCATAATTTACCTGTTTTTAGCATTCCGTATCTCAAAAGGTAAAAACGGAACACTTATAGTGTCGCTTGGAAATCCCGATTATGGAAAATCACGTAATAATTCGACATAGATTATAAATAAATGATTTCAGGATTTTTACCTTTACATCTGCTATAAGACTTTCCTTCGTGCCAAATTTCAAGATACTAGGTTAGCAGGAAGTACCCTAGAGGTTTTGAGAGTAAAACCTATAGGGTACTTCGGGTTGACTTAGAACCTGAAAGGGCACGAAAGAAGGTCATATAGCACATGTAAAGGAAAAAATCCGAAAATCAATTGTTATGTCGATTTATTACGTGAAAAATCCATGACTTTCCATAATCGATAGTAACGCCAAATTAAAACAATGTAACGGAAAATTCGTCACATTAATATAACATAACAGTACTAAACCCTCAAGGTGTGAGTCCTTTTTGCACTTATCCTGAATTTTGAATTCTAAAAACATCAGTCAGTAGTATTACACCGTGAATATTCTTTCATGTTTTAGTTATTGAATTAGAATTGTTATTTCTGCAATGAGCTAAGTGATTAATTTCGAATAGATAGCAGCATTAAAATTATTTATTCAACCTACCTTTCAATATATTTCATTCTTCTGCGTTCTACTGCAGCAGTCCTTGTCACTTGCCGGTGATTCATTATTTTAATAAGATATTTCACGGGACTCTCTTCCTTGTTCTGAATGAGAAGATCTGATGGGGTAATATGGGGTAGGTGTGACAAAGTGGGTATAATATTTTAAAAGTTTCACAGCTTGAAAATTAATTAAATTATGATAACTTTTATTTTACTATTTTATTGTCTAAATTGGAGTGCGGATAAAACGGAAACTTGTCCAATTTGAACTAATTCATGGCCAAGTAAATAAACAATATATAGTTAATTTTTTTGTATAAAACGAGATATGCCTTACTCATGAACGGAAAGCAATGATTAAAGAATTAATCAAAAGTCATGCGCATAATGCGGAAATATGATTTTATGCCGAAATAATGAGTTCCCTATTCAAATTGTCTATTCTCCAATTTACTAACATAATAAAAAAAAATATAAAATCAGCATCTATAAGAAAATAAAAGATGCTAGCAGTCAGAAATGATATATGTATTTTAGAAAATACTAACGAACTCGTTTACGTTTCTTACTAATTCCTATTTAATCACATTTTGCTTTAAATAATGGTTATAAATAAACAGTCAAAATAATAAGGTAAGATAAATTCGCTTACCTATATTCTTCAAGTGCATAGTATCATGCATAGGTAGTCCACAGAATGGTTGTATGAATCCAAAATAGATGATGCATTAATCCATGGACACGCGGCAGTACATGGAATACTAACAGTGATTCACTCAATATTCATTGGAGAATCAGTTGAGGCATTTCTATCAATGAAAAAATAATTTTAGTATTGATTAATTTTACTAGACAATACATAATATAGATAATATTGATCTTTAGTTGAAATGTTTATCTTACTTGAAAGTTTATTTAGAAAAAGGTTTTTCCATCAATGTCAACTAATTTTGAAGCATGTATGTGGCTGAACAATTAAATCTGGCCAAATCTCATTTGCGATCAAGCCTGGAAATGTACCAGTGTCTTCTAAAATCGATGACAATACTTAACTGTCTCCAAGTTATTAGCATACAAACCATTTTTTTTTTCAGTTTGTTTTAAAATTATTTATAAACGTTCAAAAAACCGCTCATGTTGCGATAGCCTACGATCCAACAACGCTGTCACACCAAGAGCAAAAATCTAAACACTGAAGAATATCAGAGATTTTTGCTTATTACAACTTTTCATTTTCATTATTGACCGAAGTAAAAAGAAAACAATAATGTGCAATTCACGAGATGCATTCTGCATGTTAAGTTAAAGTTTAAACATTTCCCGAAAGCATTTTTGAGAAATTTATTAATGAATTATTTTATTTCTGATTTTCAGAAGAATGAAGTAATGGACTATCTATAAATGATAAAGTGAAAGTAATTGAATCGAAAGATAAATTTAAACTGTTTGGACGAGAAATAATGACGCGATTCAATTGCGGAAAAACACAGATCTACGAATAGCTTAAAAATAAAAGTAGAATAACGATACAATATGCGTTGTTGAGTCGGGTTGATTCATACTGGGAGTTTTGCTTACTGTGACTTTTCATTTTCATGATTAACTGTATTCATAGAAAACATTTATTAATGTGAAATTCAATGGATGTATTCTTCATGTTTAGATAAAGTTTAAACCTTTCCCAAATATGTTTTTGAGAAGCTTATTAATGAATTATTTTATTTCTGATTTTCCAAGAGTAAAATAATGGATTATCTTTAAATAATAAAGTGAAAATAATTGAAGAGAAAGAAAAAGATGCTCTGCTTGTACGTGAAACAATGACGCGATTTAAGTGCGGAAAAACGCAGATCTACGACAAACTAAAAAATAAAAGTAGAATAACAATGTATTACGGTGTAGTATAATAACAATAAATTGATGATAGATGAACATATACAGATAATTATACAACATACATTACTGCAAGAATGTAATCAGTGAGCATCTCCACTAATCGATAAGGTATTTACTACAAGTACTGTGATGTGCTACTATTTTAATTACTATGATGTAATATAACGTTATAATATAATGTTTTGCATTAACTCTTGAGATTTGAACTTAAAATAATAGTACAAATACACATTCATTGCTTTTTCACAAGCAAAATAACATTATAGATGACAGAAAGAGGTCCTTTTTTTCTGAAATTGACACTTTAGAGGACTGGTAATTTAGGTTCAAAAATATGGATCTAAAATTACTATCCCCCTTAAAATATCAATTTCTTTATCAATAACCTAAATTCCCGCAATAAGAAATTTAATGTTAAACAAGTGAATGATCTACAAATCCTCAAAAAAATTTTATTGTATAGGGTTTAAGTTAATGTTTTGCATAAACTCTTCAGACCTGAACTTAAAACAATAGTACAAATATACATTCATTGCTTTTTCACAAGCAAAATAACATTATAGATGACAGAAAGAGGTCCCTTTTTTCTGAAATTGACACTTTAGAGGACTGGTAATTTAGGTTCAAAAATATGGATCTAAAATTACTATCACCCTTAAAATAACAATTTAATTATCAATAACCTAAATTCCCGCAATAAGAAATTTAACGTTAAACAAGTGAATGATCTACAAATCCTCAAAAAAAGTTTATTGTATAGGGTTTAAGTTAATGTTTTGCATAAACTCTTCAGACCTGAACTTAAAACAATAGTACAAATATACATTCATTGCTTTTTCACAAGCAAAATAACATTATAGATGACAGAAAGAGGTCTCTTTTTTCTGAAATTGACACTTTAGAGGACTGGTAATTTAGGTTCAAAAATATGGATCTAAAATTACTATCCCCCTTAAAATATCAATTTCTTTATCAATAACCTAAATTCCCGCAATAAGAAATTTAATGTTAAACAAGTGAATGATCTACAAATCCTCAAAAAAATTTTATTGTATAGGGTTTAAGTTAATGTTTTGCATAAACTCTTCAGACCTGAACTTAAAACAATAGTACAAATATACATTCATTGCTTTTTCACAAGCAAAATAACATTATAGATGACAGAAAGAGGTCCCTTTTTTCTGAAATTGACACTTTAGAGGACTGGTAATTTAGGTTCAAAAATATGGATCTAAAATTACTATCACCCTTAAAATAACAATTTAATTATCAATAACCTAAATTCCCGCAATAAGAAATTTAACGTTAAACAAGTGAATGATCTACAAATCCTCAAAAAAAGTTTATTGTATAGGGTTTAAGTTAATGTTTTGCATAAACTCTTCAGACCTGAACTTAAAACAATAGTACAAATATACATTCATTGCTTTTTCACAAGCAAAATAACATTATAGATGACAGAAAGAGGTCTCTTTTTTCTGAAATTGACACTTTAGAGGACTGGTAATTTAGGTTCAAAAATATGGATCTAAAATTACTATCACCCTTAAAATAACAATTTAATTATCAATAACCTAAATTCCCGCAATAAGAAATTTAATGTTAAACAAGTGAATGATCTACAAATCCTCAAAAAAATTTTATTGTATAGGGTTTAAGTTAATGTTTTGCATAAACTCTTCAGACCTGAACTTAAAATAATAGTACAAAGACACATTCATTGATTTTTCACAAACAAAATAACATTTTAGATGACAGAAAGAGAGCCCTTTTTTCTGAAATTGATACTTTTGGGTACTGGTAATTTAGTTTCCCAAATATGGATCTAAAATCACTAACCCGCTTAAAATATCAATTTCTTTATCAATATCCTAAATTCCCGCAGTGAGAAAGTTAAGGTTAAACATGGGAATGATCTACAAATCCTCAAAAAATTTTATTGTAAAGGGTTTAAGTTAAATAATTATGAAAATTACTTACTTATTTGGTCACATTTATGTTGAAGGCCTTTTGCAAACACAGATGAAAACTAGTCGTTGGGTGCCACCGTAATATTTGCCCATCATGGATGTGCATAATATAAAATATGAAAATAAAACATGTATAAACTATTTATAAAATGCATTGCAATTCGAATAAAATCGTGGCTTGATGACGTCATAAACTTTAAATGCTCTATTGCTGAATTGCGTAAAAGAGACATCCTTATAACTCCAAAAATGTTAATCATATAACTAACAGTTTACTGCGTCAGATTAAGCGTCCCATTTCCAATTAAAATAGATCTTTGAATTGAAATGTGAATGAAATACAGAGTCATGAAAAATCAAGGAGTGTGGAAAATAGGATTACAAATATCTCGGCAACTCATTATCCGATCGACTTCATTCTTTATGCAAAATTTATGTATTTTTATTGTCTTTTATATGACCTTCATAAAATAAACAAGTTCGAAAATTTTTATCTGAAGTTGCTCGGGAGATATAGCGTTTACAGACACACAGACAGACGGACGGCATTTTTTTTCTAAAAATGTGTTTTTCGGAATCTCCAGTGTCTGAAACGTGTAAATCCGTTACAAAAACAACGGAGTTAATTATTTGCCAAAACTCTCTCATCAACGTTAACCAACTGTATGTAAAACTGTAACAACGAAATATTTCACTAAAACACTAAAAAGTAGAAATGATAAATAAAAAATAAAGAGTGTATTTCTTTTAAATAATACCCTTATAATTTGTTTTGTGTTTTTTAGTTCAGTACAACTTTATGGTAACTACGCTATGTCTTGTTCTTGTACTGCATTAGAAAGCATGGTTCAAAAATTAAGGTATGTTTCATCTTATGCTTTAATTAAAATTTTATTTGATTCTTAAAGTCTATTATTATTGCCAATTTCTGTACTTTAATCTTGCTGCACAAATCAAGCGGACGTGGCATTCATCAGAATCTGAAATGGAAGAACAAATGCACTGGAGCAACTCAGACAGCTACTATAATGAAAAGTTTCGCTATATAAATCTCACATAATTATATGTCTGTACATATTATATTTTACTTTCATTTTATTTAAAACTTTCCAGTAAGTGCATTATATTAGAAGCACAGCATTGCTCTAATTTAGTTTTTCTTATTTTTTTGTGTGTGTGTTTTTAACGTACAGGCTATCAAAGCCTGAGAGCTAATGTGCCCGCCCGTTCTGTATGTATGTATGTACATATGTATGTATGTATGTATTACGTATGTGCGTATGTACGTATGTATGTACGTATATATGTAAGTACGTACGTACGTAACGCGATAACTCTTGATAGAAATATCCATTTTGCTTCAAATTTTGTTTATAGGTTCATTGTAATAAGTCACTTCCCTGATTAGTTTTGCGGGTTCATTGGTTAAGTATAAAGGGGGAATGGTGGGTTAATCCTTCTCCCCTTAATCCAGATGATAAATGGATTTTTCATGCAGAATTGTCCGATGTGATTCAAATTTAGTTTATTGGTTCATTGTGATAAGACGCTTACCTGATTAGCTTTCTTAGTTCATTGGTTAAGTATAAAGGGGATGACGGAGGGCTAATCCCCCCCTTATTTTAGATAAATGGGTTTTTCCAGCAGAATTAGCCGATTTGCTTCAAATTTTGTATTCAGGTTTATTGTGATAAGGCGCTTACCTGATTAGTTTTGGGGTTTGATTGGTTAAGTATAAAGAGGGGGAACGGTGGACTAATTGCCCCTTAATTCATTGTCGATTTCTTTATTTTTCGAGGGGTTGATTCTTTGAAATAAGAGTATAATATAGAATTAGTGTGAATAGTCTGTGAGCTCAATGTCATTAGTTTAACTGGGAACTTTTCTTTTTTATTTTAGTTAAGTAACACTTTACTGTAACTACGCTATGCCCATGTTGTTCTTTTACTACAATTTGTAAGTAGATTCTAAAATTAAGGTATATTTCACCTTACGTGTGAATTACTTTTATATAACTCGTAAAATCCATTATTCTTACCAATTTCTATAATTTAATCTTGCTGAGCAACTCACGCGGTCGTAACATTCATCAGAACCTGAAATGGAAGTACATTTGCAATGGAGCAATTGAGACACATACTATAATGGAAAATTTCGCCATATAAATCTCACATAATTATATGTCTGCTCATATTATATTATTCCAAAAGTGCTTTAATGTTCTAAGCCCATTAAATGTAGATAGCAACAGTAGATTAAAATATGTTTTAAATAAATGTCCTTAAAGAGTAGCAATTATAAAGAAACATGAGAACCATTTTAATCCTTTCTTACACAGAGAGAAGTGTAAAGCAAAAAATTATAGTTTAAGTATTTGAAACTTTGAAGAATTAATTTCATTTTAATGTACAGAAACTTTAATCGATCTAAAAATTGACAGTTTCTATTTTTATTTTTTATTTATTAACAATTGCATTACTTTGAGGCAGGAGTACTTTTCAATAATACCTCAGTAGATTATACTATCATGATAAGTAATAAAACAAAACTACATAACATAAGAAACATTTACTACACTAATTTAACACAAATATACTATACCTACAAATGTATTAAACGTGTATCTGGAGTTTATTTTCAATAACAAGAATATTACTTTATGTGAAAACGGATGTCATGAATTAAAGTTTCATTTTATGTGAATCCGCAAAATCAAATAAAATTAATCGTATTCCTTCAGGTATCTTCGCCTTGTTGATGCTACACAAAAGAGTCACACATTTAGCCTTTGTGGCATTCATTTAACCTACATAGAGTCACAATACCGAAAAAGTGTGACATAAAACTTTTGAAAATTATTATATATCAACATGGATGACAGATAAGTTTATACACTGACGGAAAAAAAAAATCCCAACACCAAGAAAGACATGTGTTAGATAAACGAAATTTGGTAGGCGTGTTTAAACATCTGAAAGATGACATCAATTCAAATTTTGCGCTTCGCGCATAAGTGTCGCGATAGTAGCGTCATTCAGAACTTACAAATCAGGTTTTCTTTAAATGCGTGCTGTGAAGTTCGTGAGCGTTATTTATCTTCAAAATTTGACGTAATGAGTTGATATTAGCCAAGAGTGCCTTTAAGAAGACGAAGAAGCCATTACGAACAGCTCACCGAGGTTGAACGAGGTCGTATAATAGGGCTACAAAAAGCTGGATTTTCTTTCCGCGATATTGCAGAAAGACTTAGCCGGAATGCATCCACTGTGCATGATTGTTTAGAGCAGTGGTCAAGGGATGGTACTGCTTCAAGAAGACCGGATTCCGGACGGCCACGTGGCACTACTGAGAGGGAAGACCGCCGTATTCGGCGTACGGCTGTGACGCATCGTACTGCGTCTGCGGCAAAAATTCGATCTGCAGTTGGTACAACATTGACTCAACGAGCTGTTAGAAATCGGTTAAACGGTTCGGCTCCGAGCCAGGCGCCCTGTAGCGAGCATTCCACTGACTCCGAGCCATTGCCGTTTGCGACGCCAGTGGTGTCAAGCCAGAGCTTATTGGAGGACGTAGTAGAGATCTGTTGTGCTTTCTAATGAAAGTAGGTTTTGCCTTGGTGCCAGTGATGGCCGTGTGTTGGTCAGAAGGAAGCCAGGGGAACGCCTGCAACCAAAGTGTCTGCGGCCTAGACGCACTGGACTTACACCTGGAGTCATGGTCTGGGGAGCAATTTCCTATGACAGCAGGAGCACACTCGTGGTTATCCCAAACACACTGACTGCAAATTTGTACGTCAGTCTGGTAATTCAACCTGTAGTGCTTCTATTCATGAACAGCCTTCAAGGGGGAGTTTTCCAACAGGATAACGCTCGCCATCATACCCCTGTTGTAACGCAACGTGCTCTACAGAGTGTCGACATGTTACTTTGGCCTGCGAGATCACCAGATCTGTCTCCAATTGAGCACGTATGGGATATCATTGGACGACAACTCCAGCATCATCCACAGCTAGCACTGACCATCCCAGTATAGATACAAGTACAACATGCATGCAACTCCAGACCACAAAGTGACATTCGGCACCTGTATGACACAATGCATGCATTGGAAATTCTGGAGGTTACACCGGCTATTAATGCAACAGCATTTCACATTTGAAATGAATTTTTTGAGCTTAAATTAACATGTGATCTTGAAAATCTAATCAAACTAGACAAATGCATTGTCCAAATTTCATTACTCTACAATATTTTTTTTCTTGGTGTTGGGATTTTTTTTCCGTCAGTGTATGTATAATAAGTTGATTGTACGATGACAGGTAGCAAAAGAAGCAACGTGAAACAGGGGGTATTTGCTTTTTAATAATGGATAAAAATATGCTTCAAACAAATCTACTGAATAAGTATTAGTTATAAAGATACGTGTAATCATCTTAAAGTTTCATTCTTAGATTGAAAAGATTAAATGTTTTTGCGTATAATAGCCTTGGCAGTTTTTGTACAATCTGAACATCTTTGTTCAACAAATATACTGAATAAATATTCTTTATAAAGACACCTAAGCATCGTTTGGGTACATTCAAACATTGAAAAGATTTTTTTTGGTATAATCGCCTTGATTTCTTGGCACGGTTTGCAATCTTTTGTTTGCGCTTTTGTTTACTTTTTTGATTAAGTCTTGCCACTGAACAGCGCCCCCTGAATACAATGCCTACGCACTGATATAAAAATGGCGACTGTCGTAGACTGATTATTTTCAGCGTTCAGTACTCTGAATTTAAATACCAGTATTTTCTAAAAGTATTCTTTGCCTTATTTCTAGGATTAAATAAGGCGAAATATACTTTTAAAGAATAGTTGTTTTAAAATTCAAGGGATCGTACCAACGATGAAAAAAATCCGCCTACGATAGACGCTATTTATGTTTTAATACGTAGGCCTGTAATCCAGGGGGCGATGTATTAAATTAATATGACATAGGTCGCTTGAATTAAAAAAAATTACCTTCGAAAGTAGTATTTTTGACCTTTTTATACACATAATATTATGAAATTTAAAGTCCTGTGATGCTTTTTATGATGATGATGATAGTATTTTACTTAACAGCATAATTATCTTTTTAAGTTAACGTAAACTTCGCGGCTTCTTCAAGAAATTTTCTTTTTGGAACGAACATGGCTCTGTATGAGAATACTGGTTCTCGAATAAAAATAATGTATAAGCTGTATTTTTTAATCTGTATTAATATTTTTTATCATTAAAATATACAATTCTTAAAATGCATGGCAGATTGAATAACTTTATATGAATGTGCTGCCTAATAAAGAATTATTTTAATCGTTCTGTCTGGCAGCCTGAACATGATTTAATTATTCGAATAAACATCGTTTTCGTTCAATAGTTAATTAAGACATAGTTGATTTTTAAATACTTACAAATTCTAAGACTCAATTACATTATATGTCTAAAAAAATATTTTATGGCTCAAGAAAAGTGTCTTTTTTTATCAAAAATAATTCCTATATTCATAATACCTATATATCATCAAGGCATGGATACTTTCTTTGTAATAATATCGCAATGTACACAGGAGAAGTGTTAAGGATACCGCTATTTTTAAAAAAATAATCATTGTTTTGCAGATATCATATCCTATTGCAGATATATATCATATCATACATTATAATACGAGCAAATCTTGTGCGTGTATGCATATATATATATATATATATATATATATATATATACTAGGGGGCTCTGCCCCTACGAGCTACGCCCGCCAACCCCCGTTCTGAAACCGAATGATTTAAAAACAGTCTGATATGATGATCTCTAAAACGATTACGGAAGATTGTATTATAATTAAACGACCAGTGACTATCTGCTGTAACCGGGTTTCCATTAATTTTCTTTTGACTGAGGGATTTTAAGGTCGAATCAACTGCTGTTGAAACAGATTACAACTGTAATTGTCGCCAAAATATATGATTTAACGCCAAACGTGCATAATCGTGGCGTCGCGTTACATTCAGTTGACATCAGATGCGTTACACGTATTAGTTATTTCATCGAGGAATTTTTAATTCAACGTTTATTTGACTTTTGATACTTCTCCATTACCCCGTCGATCAATTTTCATTTTAAAAAATACTATCGCTAAACTGTAACTCCAAATAAACAAATAGAAGAATTTTGACATTGGAAAGGAAATATTATTATTTACGCTGTTTTAAAATTTGCAATAATAGGTAAAAGATTTGTCGAAATAAATTGATCTCTCATGTAAATATAATTTTTAATTGAAATTGTTTGGAAATATTGTTATTTGATCATTTTAAATGTGACGTAAATTTCCCTACTTACTCGTATATCTCTTTTTAATATTCACGCGCAAGTATATTTTTATTACGTTTACTGCTTTTAACACGTGATCATTTAATTATTATTTTAAAAGTTTTATTTCTTTTTTTAATAGTCACGTGTAAATACATTTCTTAATTGAAAGGGAATCTTATTTTGTGCACTATTTTACAAATTGGCAACAATTCAAATAATGGATTTTATGAAATATGAAGTAAATGTTCTTCAAAATAATGAAACTTTGAATAAAAAATTGAAATATAACCTTAAAAAATGAGTCAAATTGAAAAAATAATTGCAGTCTGCACACCGCAACCTTGTCAACTATATCCTTACAAATTATGGTTAAATTCCTGTGCATAGTTTTCGTTTCTATAAAACTTTTATAAGAAAATTATTTTGACCAACTTTAACATTAAATATCTCTTAAAATAATTCTTCGATTTAAAAACTGTCTACTTCAGCGTGTTTATCGAACATGTTTTTATAAAACCACCAATTTTTAAATTTTTATTTGCAATAGTTTTCTGGATATTAGTCCAGAAAGACTTCAAGGCACAAAATCTTCATTGACAGCGGCTGCTGCTGCGGCTGCTGCTGCGGCTGCTGCTGCGGTGGTTACTTTTTTTTAATATAGAGCAAATATATATACAAATATATTTACAAAAATATATTTGCAAATATATATACAAAAATCTTTAATATATATGCAAATTGTATCTTAAAACCGGCCACAGCGATTTTGACTAAATTTGGTACCTTACCGTTTCAAGCTAATTTTATCTAAAAACGGCTTAAATGATTTTGACTAAATTTTGTGTCCTACTATTTTGGATTACGAGAAGACAGCATAGTTAAGTCACATGTTCGAAAAAATTTCATTAGTGGGTCATTTTTGCGTCACTACCGATCAAGCTAATTTTATCTAAAAAAACGGCTCTAACAATTTTCACTAAATTTTGTATCCTGCCGTTTTGGATTAAGAGAAGACAATTGGGCTAAATCACATGTTCAAGAAATTTTATTTGTGGGTCATTTTGGGTCACTACGTGTCAAGCTAAAAAACGGCTCTAACGATTTTGAATAATTTTTGTATCCTACCTTGTTGAATTACGAAAAAACCATTGGGCTAAGTCGCATGTTCGAGGAAATTCTATTAGTGGCTCATTTTGAGATCACTAAGGGTCAACCTAATTTTATTTAAAAACGGCACTAACGATTTTGATTAAGCTTTTATCCTACTTTTATCCTACCGGCAGTCGAATGACTATTTCTGGAATAATTTGCTGACTAAAATGCATGGACTGTTTTCCCTTTTTAGGCCAACTAAACTTTTTGCGAACAGTGGGTATGTGAAGGTTCTACACGTTTATTAATATTTACAGAAATTGACGATTTTTTTTTATTTTTTTCTTTGTGACGTTGGTTCACCAACATTCATTATCTAGGATGCTTTGAATTAGTAGAGTTGAGTTCAACAACAGAGAATACTTCGTGTGTCATAAGAACAATAAGCTTTCAGTTCTATTGTAAAAAGCAGTTTCACAAGTCTTTATCCCTTCGGCATTTGCACGAAATTTCATTTCGTTATTTTTTCGCGTTATCATATGTGTTCGGGCGAAATTATTTTGCGACCTTTTAATATTTTCTGGCAATTACATTAAATTAAGGCTAATTGATTGTGTTGCGAACATATTTGAGTCTTTCGATAATAGCATCTTCCGAACTTAAAAATTACATCCGACAGCAGTGTATCTGTTTGAATACATTTTCATTTCTTTCTGTTAACTGCCATATAAGTATATTTTTATAAGAAGAAGGAAAGCTCTACGTCGCCGTTTTTATGGTTAAGAGGCGAAACAGTAAGTATTTGTACCTACAGAAAATCTTCGTCACACCCATAATGTATGGAAAAAATGTTGAATACCTCGTCAACAAACCAATTTGGTATTTTTCAATTGCAGAAATATATAACCAAAGAATCATAACTGTTATCTTGGTAACATAAAGCAATTGGATAGAGTATAATATATAAGCAAAAAAATGAATAGACAGCATTTGTTATTATAACTTTTAGTAACTAGAATATTTATTTTTATGTAGAAATGAATAATAAAAATTTGTCTTTACTCAAATGCAGTATACATTATGTACAAAAAAATTCTAAAAATTTGTCTTTGCTCAAATACAGTATGCATTATGTACAAAAAAATAATAAAAATTTGTCTTTACTCAAATACAGTATGCATTATGTACAAAAAAATAATAAAAATTTGTCTTTACTCAAATACAGTATGCATTATGTACAAAAAAAATAATAAAAATTTGTCTTAACTCATATATAGTATGAATGCTGTAAAAATACCGAGCGAGGTTCGGTTCTACCAGATACTATTAATTAAATACGATGTTGGGAAATCAATTTAGAAATTCTAAAAATATAGTTGAAATCTTGTTTCTTTTTTTCTTTCCTGTTTCAATATCTTAAACAAGAAACTTAGCAAACATTATATAATTTTTAATAAATTCACTTGTATGTGCTTTCTACGAAGCGTAAAAAAGCAGTAAGTTTTTCATTATCGAGTTCGGTGTCCATGCTAAATTTAAATATAACGAAACTTTTTATTAAAAAACATGAATTGTAGTCACCGAAATTAGGAGTGATTTTCAAAATGAACATTGTTTATAAAGAGGTTTTTTTTCAACTATTTTTACTTCCATAATTATCCTAAAGTACAACTTCATCCATATCGGAGTCAGTTTTCATCTTTACTATATTTCTCAAAAAAGTCGAAGCAACTGTCATGCAACAAACACATACAGAAAAAAAATATTCTAAAACTCTTCTTATTAAATATATTCCAAAAATAAAACTTTTAACCTTTAGCTTTAAAATGGAACACACAAACCATACGAAAACAGCACTCGACGGAAAACATCGCAGATGATGCGATGAGTTATTTCTTTTAGGCGTTCACAGCAAAAGTGGATCAAATAAATTATTTCGGTCAACCAAATTTCAGATGAAATCTTGCTCTATAGATAATAATTTGCATACTTCTTTTAATTTCTAAAAGGTGTAAAATAAAAATATTATAAACAGTAAAATAGTTCATAATGAACAGAGGAAAGTATATTCAACTAGGTAAATTATATCCAATGGTTGGAGTATCATAGTTGAGATTTTTTTCAATAGAGAGAAAATATGCCGGGACCAGTTCTCTTCCGGAACCAGTTATTTGCTCTCTGTTGGAAAAATCTCAACTATGATACTCCAACCATTGGATATAATTTACCTAGTTGAATATACTTTCCTCTGTTCATTATGGCCTAATTACATGGTATACAGGAGTTCCCGTGCTATTTCAGATTCATCATGTAAAATGGTATAGTTATAGCTCGTATGAATGAAATTAGTGCTGCAGTTCGCAGCCTTGTCTAACAGATAAGAGTGAAATATGCTAACCAGCATATCGTCGGGATAGCTCAGTAGGGAGGGCGTTGGTACAGCAAACCAAAGTACCCAAGTTCGTGTCCTGATCCCGGCATATTTTCTTTCTGTTGGAAAAAATCTTAACTATAATGTTCCTGATAATTTTTAGAACTACGGTAAATAAATTCTTCTTCTAATTTTATTCTTAAAATTCACTTTAAGACTTCATGATAATAAAAGAAAGGTAGAGAAAGTTTGTCCTACCTTTTGAATCCGCGAAGGTGTAGTGAGTAATTATCCAACTTGCGAATTAATCCAGCGATAATGCACATTTGAAGTAGATATTAACAAACACAATCTTGTTAAAATAAAGTATGGCTTCATTGTATAATTTCTAAGTTAATTATTTAATTACTGTTGAAGAAAAAGAAAGATTAATTTTTACATTATAAAATTTACATCACACTATAAAAAGTTAACACATTTAATTTTAAGAGCAGTGTTCAGTAGTTCTGCCTTTTAAGAAGGTTGCTCAGAGACTGAAGTATTAGTTTTTGGATTAGAGAAACACACAGTCAAGTTTACGTCATTTAGCCTTGAACCCTTGAGGTTACACGTGTAAGTTCTTTAATGAGAATCTCACAGAAAACAGAAAAGTACTTTGTCAGCGCACACGTGTTTCGTTTCACCAGCTTGAAGTCGGATGGATGAATATTCAGGCTCACAATAATAGATGAAATGTTTACATCAGAAATCACTATCCTAACACCCCTGCTTGATTTCTGAAGTATAAATGTTCTTGAGATTTAAACCTGTTCTGTGTTTTGTAAAGTCAGGTTTGGGAAGGGGTTTCGTTAGAATGTCAGCTGTCATAGTTTTGGTTGGGCAATATTGTAGTTCAATTATTCCCTTTTCCTTAAGATCTTTTATGCTGTTGTATTTTATATCGATATGTTTAGTTTTCGAATGATGTTTATAATTTTTAACCATGTTTATACAAGCTTGATTATCTTCGAATAAAGTTATGGGCAAATTTTGTTGTAGATCAAGGTCCTTTAGAAGATTGATAATCCAAACTGTCTCTTGTGCTGAAGTTGCTGCTGAGATGTATTCAGCCTCAGCGGATGATAAGGCAACTGAATTTTGTTTCTTAGTTGACCAGGAAATTGGTGTATTTCCTAATTTACATAAATTTCCCGTTGTTGATTTACGGTCATTTTTATCCCCTGCCCAATCGGAGTCAGCATATGTTGTTAGTATTGGCTCATTTTCTTTACTAATAATTAGTTTTAGTTCTTGTGTTGTTTTTAAATATCTAATAACCCGCTTTACTGCGTTCCAATCCTTTTCTCTGGGTTTTTCGTTTCTACGACTCAAAATGTTCACAGCGGCGGCTATGTCTGGTCTGGTTATTGTAGCTATATATAACAATGTTCCGATAGCTTGCCTATATTTACTGTTATTAGAAAGTAAATTTTCCTCATCAATTATGTTTAAGTACCCGGGTTCCATCGGAGTATCACAGGGTTTCGCTTCCTTTAAATCGAATTTTTCGATCAGTTCTTTTATTTTGTTTCTTTGATCAAGTGCGAAATTTCCTTCTTTACTTCTTTTTATGTTTATCCCCAGATAATAATTTACAAGTCCTAAATTTTTGACTTCATATTCCTTTTTTAGTTGTTCTATTATTTCATTTATTTCTTTAGTTTCCCCTGAAATTAATAAATCATCAACATATATAATGATGTATGTTGTACTTTCCTTTAATTTTCGTGTGAAGAGACATGGATCGGAGGTGCTTTGCACAAAACCAAGTTTAGTTAAACTTTCTTCTAATTTAATGTTCCATGCTCGTGCGGATTGCTTCAATCCGTAAATTGATTTTTTTAGTTTGCAAATTTTATTTTCCTCTCCCGGTATTACATGCCCTTCTGGTTGTGACATATAAACTTCCTCTTCTAAATTTCCGTGGAGGAATGCAGTCTTAATATCTATATGATTAACATCTAAATTTTTATACGCTGCACATGCTAGAAACGCTCTTATAGTTGTATACGTTACTACTGGAGCGAAGGTTTCAAAATAATCGCTTCCGTATTTTTGAGAAAAACCTTTGGCTACAAGACGTGCCTTATATTTTTCTATTTCATTATTTTCATTATATTTTTTTGTGAATACCCATTTATTCCCAATTACTTTTATTCCAGGTGGTGGATCAATTAGTTCCCATGTTTTGTTTTTTCTTAATGAATTAATTTCTTCATTAGTTGCTTCGTACCATTTGTTTCTATCATATGGGTTTTCGATTTTCGCTATATCTTTCCACTCTGTTGGTTCAATATTTTCTTTTTGTATTTTAGTAATATAAGAGAATCTATCGGGTGGAACTCCCCTATTTGATCGTTGAGATCTTCTAGGTTCGTTTTCGTTTAAATTTTCCTCATTGTCTGTTTGTTTATCTTCCTGCATGTCTATAAAGAATTTTGAGGAATCTCCCCCTGCTTTTTCAGGTTGTTTCTGAACTTCTAATTCTTCTCTCATATCAATGTTTGATTTTTTTTCGTTTTCATTTGAATTAGAGTTTTCTATAAATTTAACAGTTCTCGCCCTTATTACTTTATTATTGCCAATGTAGATCCTATATCCTTTTGATCTATTATCATAACCGATAAATGTTCCTTTTATTGCTTTATCATCGAGTTTTCCTCTTTGGGATTTATCGAGATAAGCATAAGCTTTGCAGCCAAATATTTTTATGTTTGATAAATCCGGTTTTTTGTTTGTCCATAGCTGGTATGGAGTTGAATTGTGTGATTTTGTTGGTAATCTGTTTATAAGATACACAGCTGTATTTAAAGCTTCGGCCCAAAATTTATTTGGCAGCTGCGCTTCCGATAATAGGCACCTTGTCATTTCGACTAAAGTCCTATTCTTTCTTTCCGAAACACCGTTCTGAGGTGCACAATGCGGAATAGTGAACTGGTGATGAATACCTTCATATTTTAAGAATTTTTCTAATTCTTCGCTAGTGTATTCACCCCCATTGTCTGATCGGATTTCTTTAACTGTGCGACCGAATTTATTTTTCGTTATGGCTACATATTCTTTCACTTTGGTAACTACCTCACTTTTATTCGATAAAAGAAATATCATTGTGAATCTACTAAAATCATCTGTGAATGTGAGAAAATATTTCTTCCCTCCTATGCTTTCTGTTTGCATCGGACCACATACATCCGTATGCACCAGATCGATCGCCTTCTTAGCTCTGTTCTCACTCTGTTTTGGATACGGTGCATTTGTTAGTTTTCCCTTTATACAACTCTCACAAACTATGTCATGTTTGCAATTTTTAATTTCTAGACCTGTTGCTAAATTGTTGGATAAGAGTTGTTTAATTGAATTAACATTTCTATGACCTAATCTCTTATGCCAAAGCTCAATGCAGTTTTTATTCTTGCATTGTTCAGCAAAATTGACATAGATTTCTTGCTTAGGTTTATATAGGTCAATTTCATATAAATTTTCTCTCTTTTTTCCTTCTAAGAGAGTTTTTCCATTATAGGATAAGTTACAGGTGTTATTTTCAAACATGAATTCATAACCATACTTTGTGGCTTTCGTAACCGACATTAAATTTGATTGAATATCAGGGACATATAAAACGTCCTTTAAAGTTATGTCATTTGATTGTGTCCGTAATTTTATTGTACCTGTCCCGTGCGATTTTAGTGTTGTTCCGTTTGCTATCGTGACAGTATTTTTGTTGTTATTGTCAATGTCAACAAATACATTTATGTCATTACAAATATGTGAACTGCTTCCAGAATCAACAATCCAAGTAGATTTAGATTCATTATGTGCGATTAATGATAATTGCCTTTGAGACATTGTTTTTTCGTTTTGATTTTCTTCGCTTTTACTCTCTTGAATTTGTGTGTTTTTTTCTGCTTTAGTTTTCGGAGTAAAATTACTTGCTTCAAAGCATAAAGACGAATTTTGTCTGTATTTTTCATTTGTTTGGTTCTTAGAATTTTTATTCTTAAGAAACCAACAATTTTGTCGCACATGGTTTTTTCTTTTGCAATTCGTGCAAAAAAGGTTTTGTTCTCTTTTTGGATATGCCCTAGTGTTTTGTTTTTGTTTATTAAATGTTTTGTATACATTTTCATGCGATGAATTGGAGCTTTCTTGTCTCCTTTGAAATTCATCTGTTAGTTTTCCTTTTATAAATTCCGGATTTAATTCGGTCTCTGATCGGGCCTCTAATGCCGTGATCAGAGTATCATAGCTAGGTGGAAGGGAGCACAACAAAAGTGCAGATAGATGAGAGTCCTTAATCTCTTCTCCTATAGATTTTAACCTATCAGCGGTTTCTAATATTTTAACAATATGGTCGTTCATATTACCATTTTCAACTAGTTTTATACTATATAGTTTTCTTAGCAAATATAATTTACTAGATAAATTCGCGCGCTCATGTATTGTTTTTAATGCTAGCCATGTAGCTTTAGCTGATGTTTCGTTTTTTATGTAAATCAGCTGTGAGTCTTCTAAGCTTAAATTTATAATAGCCCTGGCTTTATTGTCTTTCTTCGTCCATTCGCCTGTTAAGGGGTTTGGCGGATCATCAGTTATCTGGTTGATTAAATCCTCTTTCATTAACAGCATCTCTACCTTGAACTTCCAAATCGCATAATTATTGGAGTTCAGTTTTTCTATGCTACACATTTCTTTCATATTTGAAGCCATGATGTTGTATTTTTTTTTGAATCCGCGAAGGTGTAGTGAGTAATTATCCAACTTGCGAATTAATCCAGCGATAATGCACATTTGAAGTAGATATTAACAAACACAATCTTGTTAAAATAAAGTATGGCTTCATTGTATAATTTCTAAGTTAATTATTTAATTACTGTTGAAGAAAAAGAAAGATTAATTTTTACATTATAAAATTTACATCACACTATAAAAAGTTAACACATTTAATTTTAAGAGCAGTGTTCAGTAGTTCTGCCTTTTAAGAAGGTTGCTCAGAGACTGAAGTATTAGTTTTTGGATTAGAGAAACACACAGTCAAGTTTACGTCATTTAGCCTTGAACCCTTGAGGTTACACGTGTAAGTTCTTTAATGAGAATCTCACAGAAAACAGAAAAGTACTTTGTCAGCGCACACGTGTTTCGTTTCACCAGCTTGAAGTCGGATGGATGAATATTCAGGCTCACAATAATAGATGAAATGTTTACATCAGAAATCACTATCCTAACAGTTCCAACCATTGGATACAGTAAAATAGGTTTTATTAGCCTGTTGACATATGTTTCGGCTCAATCTGAGCCATTATCAAAACAAACTAAACTATTCTATAAATGTATACAAGTAAAAAATAAAAATAACGTGCGTAATTTTTTTTAAAGTATATGAAAATTAAATGATTGCGTTTCAAATCGCTTCATAGACCGTGTATTTATAGAACATTTTTGTTTGTTTTGATAATGGCTCAGATTGAGCTCAAACATATGTCACCATTCTAATAAAACCTATTTTACTGTTTATAAAATTTTTATTTAACACTTTTTAGAAATTAAAAAGAAGTTTGTAATTACAAGATGTTATTATTTGTTATATTGATAATAGTCTGTTCGTTGTCGTAGCGAATAAAATCCTAGATTTAAAATCGGAGTAACAGAAGTCTCCAGTCTCCTATGATTCTCAATGAAATGTAATGGAGTCCATTAACTTTACTTATAAATATCTTTCAATAATACGTTGTGGACTTTATTCATTTTGATTCTGAATGCTTTATTTTTGAGTATCACTACTTACTTATCTTATTTACTCACAGTATTATGCGATTAAATTAGACAAAGATTAATACTCTGAAATATTGATACTCAAAAATAAGTGCTGCTACACACACAGCCTGATTACCCAAAAGGTACATGCAACACGAGCTTCCCCCTAAAATTTAAGTGGGACATCAAAATGACTGTAAAATAGCGCCTGTAATTCACATTTTTAGCTTTTTTAATTTAAATGTTTACTGTTTTTGGAGGGCAAGTTTGTCTAATACAATAAAACATCAATGCTGTGTCAGGAAACTTGTGTAACCAGGAAATTTGAACGTGATCAATAGGCTGTTGACCAATCATATGGCATCCTGATGTTGTGATTAGAAACGAGCCGTGTAACTGAACATACAAAAACCATACATACTATAAATACAGGGTAAACCACACGTTTCGTCCTGATTAAAATAATTCATTACAAAATAACCGTTTTTAGGGTTTCGTTCATCTCACGAAACCCTATTACCCCCGCTCCGTTGTCTGTCCGTCACAGAGTCATTCTCAAAAAGAATGTAACTTACAGAGTTGAAACTTAGTGTATAAATCTGAATAGCAGCTGTGAAGAGCTGAAAATATTAAAAATTGAAAACTTCGTATTATTTTAATAAATAGAGATAAAAAACCAAAATTCTAACAGCCATTTCCTATTAAATTGAAACATTTTTCGTTATAGCAGATGCCAAAGATTTAAAATCCACAAAACAATTCTTTCTACAATAATTAATTTTCTATCAGACGATTTTCACGTGAAAAATGAAAATGAAATAAAAAATTTCATCAATTGAAAGAAAAAGATAAATATGAAATAAATTTGATTGACATCATAGTCGTAATAAAACGGAAAATGTCTAAGATTTCTCAATAATACAATGAGTATGAGTATGTGTAAGTGGACAAAGCAGATTAATATCACGTCATTAGAGAATTAAAAAGAAAATCTGACGTCATATAGGAAGTTTAACTAATTTTTCAAATGTTTGAGAATAATACAAAGTGAGTATCAATATAAATAATAGAGAATAGTAAATATATGAGCTTGAGAAACATATTGAATCGTGATAACAATCCGATTATGGAAATATTCGCGTATTTTATCATTTTGAAGGTGTACAATTTGTTTAATTTTGAAATTATTTTTTTAAATATTGCATTTAGTCCGTATGACGGATATTATTATGACAGAATATAATAGCGGGCTTGGACCGCTATCCGGCTGGCTTAGATATTTGAAAAAAGGAAAAAATAGACCGGTAAATTTTTACTTTATAAAAAAACAAAATGACTTTTTTTGTTGTTGTTGCTAAATGACATTTGTTTGAATTTATTAAAGAAAGGATAAAGTGTTTTGAAAGGAATATTAAACGAAACCCTTTGAGCGATCTTCGATCACACTTACCCACTTGTTATAATAATGTAACTTGATGTATCATTGGATGGGTCAGTTTTAGTAGTCTTTTTTTGTGCAATACACGGCGCGATTGCTCCGTGACTCAGGGGAACATTTGTAAGGAAGACATCATTTTCGGCCGAAATGGGGTCGATTCAAGAGAAAGCTCAATGTGTGCTTTGGTTTCACGAAAAGAAATCGACCATTAATGTTCAGCGAACATTGTATTTATTGTATGTATGTCTGTATTATAATATTTGTGTATCTTTAATTGCTGAATGCAGGTGTTGTTTATGTGTGTTTTAATATATATTCGTAGATCGGTGGATTAGTAATAATCTAATACCGTTGTCCTGTCATCAAGGCTATATGTTAGATGGCTGGTGACTTTCTGTCGAACATGGTTTATTAGTGAGAAATTGCAGACTCAGGAATGGGCCGGAGTAGCTCAGTGGTCAGAGCAACAGCCCGGAACGCTGTGGACCCAGGTTCGATTCCTGGCTCTGGCTAATTTTTCACTACATGTTGGATTATTGTATTTATTGTATGTATGTCTGTATTATAATATTTGTGTATCTTTAATTGCTGAATGCAGGCGTTGTTTATGTGTGTTTTAATAAATTATAATATAAGTCTTTCAACAGACAATAATGTAACAACAAATTGGATATAAGACACACTTTTCAAATAGAATATTTAATAATTAGATTTAGACCATTTTTATCAGACTTTTTATAGTAAAAACTGTTTTTTTAAAGATTAAAAAAAAAACACGAAAGACTTTTTATGCCACTCTAGAAAAGAACATGGAATATGTGTTCATTATACCGTATGCATGTTTTATCCAGTTTGTAAATGTTTATTATTTTTTTCTACTCTATGCTTGTTTTATTCTTAGCACTATACTTTTTTTTTCAATTCTCCAATGTCGAAAACTGAACTATCCTCTATGATACATGAACTCAATATCAATTCAAGTGTCTTTGTTAGTTACAATTCCATAAATAATTTTTACTCACTAACTATCAATCATACACATGTGTATTAATATGGTTGTGAAATGCAACTATTTGTTAATTATTTTGTCTAGCAGTATTTCTAAACGATAATCATAATGATAGATTTATGCCAAAATTGTATTATGAAAATTATTGCTTGAAAATAGCGATAGACAAAATAGGAAAAAATTAAATAGTCACTTGCAACAACCCTATACAAACTAAGGTATTCTAAGGTTTCAACAAATAAAAAATTACAACCAGAACATTTCTTATGAACTTTAGATACCTTCAATTGCATGGTAGGTTTTCATATGTCCATAAAATTATTCGAGATTTCGAATTAAAATTATTAATATATATTTCTAGTCTACGTTTTTTCTTATACATTACATTTTTAAAAGTATTTCAAGTTTTAATTGCTTAAAAGGCGTGTATAGGCAACAAGTACCCAAGCCGGGACTTGAACCCGGGTCAGCATTACAGCGCACTGACGTTCTACCAACTGAACCGCTTGGAACGATACTCAACCTGGCACTTCTCACTATTACGTGTTGGAAAGGCCACAATCGGAGTACAAGATAGAATATATTTCCATGAGCCACCAACCCTGGGGCAAACATGAAACTAAAGAGAATCCAGCATCGATGACTGAATAAATCTATTTTAATACTTGAAAATTTTTCCATAGAAAATTTCTCACGTCTTGCATTCATAATATTTAAAATTTTAATTGCTTAAAAGGCGTATAGCCAACATAGTGATAAAGTATCCAATCCGGAACTCGAACCCGGCTCATCAGTATAGCGCATGTACGTTCTACCAACTAAACCACTTGGAACGATACCCAGCTTCGCACTTCTCACTATCACATGTTGGCAAGGCTACAATCGCAGCAGAAGATGGAATATTTTTCCGTGAGCCACCAATCCTGGGACAAACACGAAACTAAACAGAATCCAGCATAGATGATGGATACTTTTTCACTATGTTGGCTATACGTCTTTTAAGCAATTAAAATTTTAAATATTATGAATGCAAGACGTGAGAATTTTTTATGGAAATTTTTCCAAGTATTAAAATAGATTTATTCATTCATCGATGCTGCATTCTCTTTAGTTTCGTGTTTGCCCCAGGGTTGGTGGCTCACGGATAAATGTTCCATCTTGTGCTGCGATTGTAGCCTTGCCAACATTTAATAGTGAGAAGTGCCAGGCTGGGTATCGTCCAAGTGGTTCAGTTGGTAGCACGTCCGTGCGCTTTACTGATGACCCGGGTTCAAGTCCCGGCTTGGATACTTTTTCCACTATGTTGGCTACACGCCTTTTAAGCAATTAAAATTTGGAATGTTATAAATGCAAGGCGTGAAAAAGTTTCTATGGAAAAATTTCCCAGTATTAAAATAGATTTATTTTTTGAAGTGTTTATAAAACTATATAAAACATTTCAGTCTAATGTACTTTTCTGAAGAATTCATAAATTAATTCTTTTAATAGATTAGCCTCTTTCCTCAAAATTCATTTCATTCAGATCGCTCTACACTTACAAGCACATTACTTAGAAATGAAGATTTATAAATTTCAATATTTTGTGAAAACAATTGCTATGCCAGCAGTCATATTGCTTTTGATGTTAAGAACTACTTAGTATGGTTGCAAAACTTCCGAATAAATCCCTTGAAAGCAGGAAATGAATTGTTATTCAATTCACTCTGCTGCGCTAAAACATGCAACTGAAGTGATGCTAGGATAACATGTTTGGAAAATTTTATTGAAATACAGAAAAGTTTCAAAACTTTGAATTAAATTTTGTTAACGAAAGGAAATGTTGTGTTTTAAATTTCAAGTAAAACAAACTGTTTTAATTTCCGTGTTACATGTTATTTGCATTTACTTATACAAGGAAAGCACATATAATACATTACTTATTTATTTGTACTTTTTCTACATATTACTTAAATATCTGGAAATAAAGTTTAGCAAAATTATTACTTCAAAATTGATATATCTCCTAAAATGGATTTTACTCTGATATTAAGAACTATTTTTTCTCCAAAATATTTACCATGTTATGTGTTCTAAAATACATGCAGAATTATTCTTTAAATAGTATTTCTGATGTATATCTGCATTAGAAAGGACAAACGTGTCCGTGCGTAACGCTGACGTCATTTTGCGAATGGCAACACATGACGATGAAATTATGGTTTTGCGATTTTATCTACTGCAATTTTATTTATTTCTAAACATCTCACATTTTCAATTTTAACACCGTTATATAGGGAAAAAATCTACTTTCAATGAAATTTGGTTGAAAACTGTGTCACAATTTACTCATTTATTATAAAAATTTAAATCAAATTTCTAGCATGATTTTTTAAATCTATCTCTATCGCTTGCATACGATTATAAAATAAACTAGTTCGGAATGCTAAAATTCATCTTTTTAAAACAGTATAGAAATACACGAATAATGTGATCAATTATCTAAAAGATGACTAAAATACTTTAATATATGTTAAAAATTTACATTAAAATCATCTAGAACTTTCGCTTACGTACTTAGTCTTCATCAGGATTCAGGATTCAAAACGATGTTAACGTCACTTGTCTGGATCTCACTCGTAAAATGGCACGCTTCAAAACTGAGAACATCAGGGTGCAATTGCGTATTATCTTATAATATTCCAAATATATGGCATGGTTTAATCAGAAAGTAATAAACTGTAACAAATTTATCTTTCTTATTCCCTCATTTCTTTCCTGTTTAATTGTAACGACCATTAGAACCTGGATGAATGTTTTTCGACACTCCCTGATGTTCTCAGTTTTGAAGCGTTGCATTTTACGAGTGAGATCCAGACAAGCGACGTTAACATCGTTTTGAATACTGAATCCTGATGAAGGCTGTGTACGTACCCAAAAGTACTAGATGATTTTAATGTAAATTTTTAACATATATTAAAATATTTTAGTCATATCTTAGGTAATTGATCACGTTATTCGTGTATTTTTATACTGATTATAAAATATTTATCCGTTTGCACTTTAAACAATATAAAACATTCAGCATTTGATTCCACCTAATATTCAATAACGAAATTAAAACTTCATTAAGCAGTAAATAAAATAGTACAAATGAAACACAAATTTAACTGACATGTAATCAAAATAAGCGCTTAAAATCGCTGAAATTACCAGAATAATAAAAAAAAAAACTGCTGTAGATAACGAAATTTTTAGTGATTTCTTCGGCTATTATTAACTTCTAGCACGAGGTCCAGTACGAAACTACCACTTTTAATCAATTTCAAAAAATATTTTGAATGCATAATTGACATATTTTTTATAAAAATGTTGTTTGGTGTTTTTAGGGGGAAATCCAAAAAATATATTAAATGTAAAAAATCTATCAGTTTTCGATAAAAGATAAATGATTTTCACCTATATTCTCTATCGCAAGAAGCCCAGATTGGATGCCCTAGTTCTATTAATTTATTAATTTTAATCAGTTAATTCTGTAACAATATAATAAATTATAACACCTTGTAATAATATATTTCTTTTAAATGCTAAAGGTGTAAATTAACAACATAATACAAATTAAAATAACTTTTATTAGGTTGTTTTACATGTTTCGACATGATTTCGACATGTTTTACATGTTTTAAATTGAATATTGAATTAGATAATATTCGTAAAATTGCTTATAATAATGCTTTTAAAGTGCACCATATTAATGAATTAATCATCGATATCACCAATAATAAGAAACCAGAAAAGAAAGATGATTCGCAAAAATACACACTTTATACTCATCAATATTATCTAAGCTTTTTTGAAAAATTAAAACACAGCCTTAAACGTTTCAATATCTGCTTAATAGCCAAACTCCCTCAGAAATTAAAGAATATCATTTGCAGTAAAATTGACCCAATTAATTTTGAGAATTAATCAGGAGTATATGAAATACCTTTTATTAAAGAAGACGGATCAAAGAATTACTACATAGGCATGACCAGCAGGAAATTTAATTACAGAAAAAGGCGCATATAG